>JAZKLR010000502.1:1800000-2243880 GCA_037103525.1 Ganaspis brasiliensis
GGTTATTTCTATTTTTAACATATTATCTAAAATTGAGTTAGTAAAAAATGGACTACTAATTTAAATTAGTAAATATTTCTACTAATATTTTTACTAAAATTTTACTATCTTGTTCAACAGTTATTACTTTCTTTGCTAAAGGTTTAGTAAAAAGGTACTAAAAATTAGTATAAATGTTCACTAAATGCCTAGTTTTCACTAATTCAGATTTAGAGAGTTTACTATTTTTATAACTTAAAGATTGTTACCAAAAATCTATCCCCAAATCATCTTCCCTATATTATATCCACACATATACACATCTAATGTTTCTGAATTACGAGGTCTTTTTTTTATGGGGAAGAGCAGCGCTTCTGCTCTCTTTAATTAATGGAAAAACACGCAGGTTGTAGAAGCAACCGCGATCCATTTCTACCCCACAATTATTCAGACTAGTCAACGAATTGTAGGAAGGGAGAAGGGCTAATATCACTGACCCACCGAAAGAGGCACGCCCTTGTTTTCCGGTGGGCTGCTGACGGAAATTGTTAGCCGGATGTTATAACCGCACAGATCGAATTGTCTTCTTGGTATAAACCAACCTGTAATGTATTTTGCAGTAAATCAATTTTATTGTTAATTTCATGGTTGGTAATACAAATTCAAAAAGGTAAATGCACAATAGTTTTTCTCATATTGTACAATTTTTAAATATACCTTTGAAATGGAAAAATTACTTCTTCAAAAGACCAAAAGAATTATCCTCATAATACTGAAAACACGTCTTATAACAACAGAGAATCACACCTTAAATAAATCGGTTGAATCAACAAAATAACTGATAACTATTATCCGTAAAGAAATTTCAACATGGCTCGGACCAGGGCCTGATTCGGATAGATCTGGGCCGGATAGGTTTGCCTGATCCGCACGGAGAAAAAAAATTAGCAGCCAAAGCTAAGACTTAGCTACCTTAGCTAACTTTAATTGCTATTATATGGATAGCTAATTTTTTAGCTAACACAACTATTAATTAGCTTTCACAGCTAATTTTGTTTGCTGAAACAGCTAAATATTAGCTACCACAGCTAAAAGTTAGCTATCCATATAGTAGCTAACTCATTTTTCTCAGTGCGCGCCAGGTCAGGATGAAACACCCCGACCCTGCCAAGATTCGGTTTCCCGATCCGGCAGCCGGATTAGGCCCCTGTCAGGCCCATATAATTTTTCCAGATGAAAGCCATTTTAAGCCATTTTTCCAGTTGTGTTTGAGAACATTTTTATAGACATTTTTTAAAAGTGAGTAACAAAATTCCTTATAAGTCAGTAAATAAACGAACTAAATTAATAGAATTAGTACAGTTGTTAAATTACTTTAATGTTTAAAAACATTTTAGATTTATAAACAAATTATGAACATTTTTTTGTTTTCTAAATTTTTGAACTGCAAATAAAAGTCTATTTTATGACCTTTGATTCTATTCAAGGTACACTTAAATTGGTAAACTTATTTATGAAATATGAGCTTTTATTAAAAAGGTGTTAAAAATGTTAATTTTGCAATAACTTTTGTAAAAAATGTTTAAACATTTTTTTGGTTGGTAGAAATATTTTAATGACCGAACATAATAATTTTTTCAATATTTCGATAAGAAAAAAAAATCTAATTGTTTTATGTTGATTTCACGAATTCTGACCCATTTCAATTATACATATTATACTTTAGAAAGGAAGGCGCTAATCTGTTAAGGGTTCACGAGATTTAAAGTATTGTTTCTCTGTTCAGCAATCAATTTTCAATCAACATTAAAGAAGCAAATTTGCCACCCTTATTTACAATCCTGCAAATAACCCTATATCCCAAGGTTAGAATTAATTACTGAACACTCGATGCAAGCCAATAGCTGTATCAGTGCACATTATAGAATAGGGTTTGTAATGGTTACAGCCGTGAGCTTAACTTCTATATGTGTATATGCGTATGTTCCGATATAGGAGAAATAGTGAATATAGCTAGAGAGCATAGATCTCTCGGGATTATCTAGGCCACCCTCCAAATCCCTATGCTACTGGATGCATGCTAATTACAGTAGTAGGTAGCGCCGACATAGCGAGAGTACAGAATTTAGCCCCTCAAGCGCGTTATATTCACCCTTGGTAATGTCATTTCTATATACTCAGAGAAAAATTGATCTTCAAAGTTTAATGTGTATTTTCAATAATCGTCGCATGGTTAGAAAATTAGTCCAATTACCAAAGTAGTGCTGAAATCTATGCCATTCCAGTTAACATCTGAAGAACGTTCCACTTCGGATATCACAATTGTTTCCATATTTTAGGTTGACAAAAGCACAACAAAATAATTCAAAAAAATGAAAAATTATACTTTGAAGTTAATTATTGAATGTTTAAATTTAATTTAAGAACAAAAGAACTGCCATTAATGAACTTCTTGGTATAATAATTTCAACCTAAAGTGGGAGAACTTTCAGGACTTCTCTGAACTGGCGTTGTTCTCCACCCAAAAGCGACGTAATGCTATAGAATATACGAACAGGAAATCCATTGTACTCTGAAATTTAAGATTGATATTGATAAAACAAAGTTTTCGAAGTTAGTTAATTTAGATAATTCATAAGAGACTCATTCGGATTAAAAATCTAAACAAAGAAATACCACTCCCCGACTCTTTGACTGAAATTGATTGTTATATGATATTTTGGTAGTTAAGAACTTTTGTTCCATTGGATTCTTTTTTTGAGATGCAAAAAACAAGATCCTAATTAATTTTGGATGAATTTCTACATGACGAAAAAGCCGTTCCAGATAATTTAGCTATTCCATTTAATTTTATTTGATATTATATGGATAGCAAATGAATGAGCTATTTCAGCTACTTGATGTTAGCTAGGCATTGTTAGCTGTACCAGCTAAAATATTTGCTAAGTAAACTAATAAAAAATGTATGCACATTATTATTTGATATTTTAATTGCAATGATATAAATATCTATTATAATTTTAAATTATAAACTATAAAAAATTCAAAAACTATATTTCATAGGTAGGCACGCGTTTTTAACACACTTGTTTCTCAAATTTTTAATTAACACAAAACTGTTCTCACAAGATGCGTTGATAGCGATAAAAAGTTGACAATTACAACAAAAATTAGCGAATTAAAAACTTAAAACTGAACAACTTTACCGACTTATCGATTTGACAAATTTAACTATCTGATTAAACAATCACGATCAATTAAGTTGTGTGCATTGAATTGAACAAAATTAAAAATTATAGATCTCAAATTTTCCAAATTAACATAACCAATAAAAAAATAATCTTTCTGATAAAATATCCTTTCCAGAAAGCAGAAACTACATGTCACTAAAACTACAAATCTATTTCACAAGTGGACATAACTATAAGGTATATTAATACGCACACAAAACCTGCAAGTATCAAAACATTGCACAATGATACCATTTTTTGGATCAATTATAAGAAATAATCTAAAAAATGCTATCATTATGCAACGATTTGATGCCTTTAAGTTTTGTGTAACATCTACGTATTCTATTTTTACAAATATAGGTGGAAATTGCAAATAAGACTTGAAGGTAATCGTCTCTCTAAATTTGAATTAATTAAAGTTAACTATAATTATTAGTAAAATCGTGGTGAGTTATTGTTTCTCCACTTAGTTAAAAATAACTAATTATTAGTAAAATATGACTAATTATTAGTAATAATATAACTAAAAAATAGTCCAAATTTGACTAATTTAATTAGTAATTAAAATTTTACTAAAATATTAGTAATTTTAACATTGTAACCTAAAAATGAATTTGACTGATAATTAGTCATTTTTTACTAAATAGTTAGTAGAAATATAACTATTTCAGTTAGTGACTGAGTTTTTGCTTTTAAATTAGTTATTTTTAACTAATTTATATTTAGAGTGGTCAACGACCTTTTAAAGTTCCCTTCTATATTTCGAAGCAAATTTGCACTTTACAGAAGTTGGACGAATTTTCTCTCGAAAAGGTGAGTAGACTTTATAGTCTACTAAAAGCGTCAATTAATTTGAACGTTGACATGGAAGTCGCTATAAAAATTTAATCATTCCTATCGTTCATTGTGTGACTTTTCCTGATATTTTTCTTTTTTCTTTTCTTGCCTCATACTCTTTGTCTCCTGTGAATTACCCTGCGGGTCTTCGGCACCTTGATCGTTAGCTATATGAACTTTAAGGGCATGTGATGGATGTGATGGATCGAATATTTTTTCACAAAACTTGGTAGAATTACTTAAAATGTCATTATGAAGGTCTCTCAGACCCGAATTTGTTTAAATTTTGGCTCAAACTTAATTTTGGAAAATTTTCGAAAAATTGCAAACTTTTTTTAAAATCTATTTTGAGACAAAATTCAAACGAACTCGGGCCTGAGAGACCTTCCTAATGACATTTTAAGTAATTCTATCAAGTTTCATAAAAAAATATTTAATATTTTAAGAGAAAAGTTGCGGACAAATTTTGCCTATACCAGTGACGTCATAGTCCATGACATGCCCTTAACTCTGAAATAATGATCGACCAACACTCATTGGACATATTCTCAAATTGTAACTTTTAGTCCTTTGTAATCAACCCCTAGTCAACATACTGTAAAGCAACCGCACTCACACAAGTATCGTATTCTCGTGTCAAAAATGAAACCCGATAAAAGATTAATTTCGCTGATGCTGATAGTTTCCCCCCTATTTCGATTACTATTTTATCTGACAATGATTGAAATTTACAAAGATAAAGCAGAATTGGCAGTTGAATTCAATATCGTTTTATGAGATAATAAACTAAAAAAATATTGTTTATATTTTCACTCAATTATATTTCTGATTTCTTTTATAAACAATAATATTAGTGAATATTTAAAATAGAGTAAAATTAAAGAATAATTAAAATAATTTAATATAGATGTTAATTTGAAGTGATTGATTTATTATTTTTTATCCTATAAAGTATATAATAATAATGTTTTTATAAAAAAGTGAGGTTGGAGAAAACGAGATTAACGCTGTAACTGAATTATTAAAATTCAAAATTTTCAATTCAATACAACCGTCATTTTTATATGACATTTTAGCAAGACAGTCAAGTGTGTCCAAGGAATTAAAATAGACTAAAGTTCAGGAATATTAGGAGGAGCTTTACTAAGGCTGCTTCCAACTCTGCAGAATGAAATGGAATTGCTAACTATTCAGTGTACGTGCAAACGCGATGATTACGTTCTAGTAATCTCATTTACTGCGAACATCTAATAAATTCATAACTTCGATTGGCCCCTAATATCTTTTACGGTTAATGCACGTTTAATGGGTTTTTAAAACTAATTAGGGTCGCTCTAACGTCTGAAAGGGTGCACCTGCCTATCGCTGCAAACATACGCGTACGTTGTTTTCGCATTACCGAATTTTCGAAATATTTGCATACAATAGCAGATTTTGCAACCCTGCCTTATCCTTCTCAACTTCATAACTCAGAATTTACAATCAGTTTAGAATTGTGTTTTTTGCTAAAACGTAGTAGTGAAACCCCAAATCTAAAATCTGCAGGGAGTTTAAACTTAAACTTATATGCAAAGTTTTAATAATATGCATACATTAGATTTAAAACTTTTAATTTATAATAGACGCTAATGAATTTTGTAGAGTTAAAATTATATTTTAGCTTTCAATTTATAGAAATTACTCTTTTCAAGTTGTTTATATTTATTATTATTTTATTTTTTAAATAAATAAGGTAATCACTCAAAACCTTTAAATCATCGTTATACACTGTCTAAATCTGAATTAGTGGTTTTCTACTAATGAATTAGCGAAAAGTGAGCTACTATTAAAATAGTAAGAATTTTACTAATTCTTAGTAGAAAACTACTAATTTTGTAGTAGAAAACTACTAATTAAATTAGTAAAAAAATCTACTTATTTTAAAAGTAAAGTTTCACTATTTCAATTAGTAGTTTTCTACTATATGAATTAGAGAAAAATGAGCCATGAATTTGACAAATTCATAGTAGAAAACTACTAATTCAGATTTAGAGAGTGTGTAAAATCACCAAAAACAGTTTTTTTTATAAAATAAAAAAATTATTGGTTTTCAGTATCTTATCTTGCTCTCAATTCCTATACCCCGTCTTGCCTTCACATACAGAATTTCATTAAAAAATTAATTACTAAAAATTAAGTTTCGATACAGAAATAAACAAGTGCCTAACTACAAGTGTAATCATTGTTGAACATGAATAACATTATATGGTATATAAAATGTTGTTATTTACATAACAAACACGTTCTAAATAAAATGCAAACATGACAAGAAAATCGTCAAAAACAGTTTTTTTTATGTAACTAATAAAAAACTCGGTTTCATCAATCACTGTCTTGGCCAATAAAAACTATCGTAACGGTACAATGTTATGCAAAAAATTATCATGATTGGTTAATTAGTTTCTTAATTAAGGCAGGTACCCCGTATGGCCCCCACCACCCCTATAGTAAATTCTAACGAATATTTTTCTCAATCCTGGTACATATGAAAACGCCTCCTTTTAATTAAACAAATAAAATTTCATTTAATTCAGGAACCAAAAAGAACCATTTACTCAAAACAAATTAAATAAAACAACATAAATTATTCTCAAAAATAAATACCTTTAAGCTTCATCACACCCTAATATTTGGCGCCATTTTCTTTGATTCACGACTACGACATGCCGATAGAGTCCATTGGGTATATATTACCATATGACCCCTCTATACTCATTAGCATTCATGATTGATTTATAATTTAGTTTCAGGGAATTAATAAACCCGTTAAAGATTAATTTAATTGCTATAATTTATATTTTTTCTGATGAGGGCGCCGTGTTCAATTTAGCGTGACTTTTATTTATATCATAAATTTCAGCAAATGTTTAAAAATTCAAACATCAAAGTAAAAAATAACTTGAGGAAAAATTTATGTATACAGTGTAAGTAAATAAAAAAGACACATATAGAAAAACGCGTATATTCATGTATTTAAATATATGAAAGTCGAACTCTCGACATATGGCCGTTTGATTTAAAAATATGAAATCTTCAATCAACACGACGTGCACGAGAAAAATTAAGTGTGTGTATGTGTTTACGGGATTGCTTTTTATTCCTGTATGTTATGTAGAAATTCCAGTGCAATTATCGAGCCAATTAACCTTAACCTGACGTATACCTTAACCTCAGTTCAGAACGCACTGTTATATTCAAGAACGATTTAATTAATTAACGATTCGAAATCAGTTCGCGAAGGAAATGCCACGTAAATTATACAAATGATAATGAGGCCTTTCTGCTTCCAGCACATTTATTTGTACCTAATATTATCCCACTGCAACGGTATATGTATAAAAATTCACAAGATTTATTTTAATTTTATTTTAAAAAAATATATTATAAAGACTGGAAATTTGATATTTCAATGATACTTAAGTACTGATATAAATATTATAAATATTCAACAGAATAATTTCTTTTTTTTTTCTACTGAATATTTCTTATAAAGTCATAAATTAATATGTCATATTAAATTATTTTGGCACGCGGAACAAAACAATTTGTGGCATTCATAAATCGGCTACAAACTTTTTAATAACATGCACTTGAATTTTATGTTTTATTTTAATTTTTCAATTGCAAAACATAAATTTGTTATAGAGAAATTAGTTTTTTTGAAACAATGTAGAAGGAATAAAGTATTTAAGGTCAGTTGGGGTCATAAAAAACAGAATTCACAATTTTCATCAATAACGTATATAAGCTATTATTTTTAAAAAGAAATGCTTTCGGTTTTCTTTTGCATTAACTTGTTACGTCACTTTCATAGAATAATTTTATGGGTTAGCAGAATATATAGATGACCTTGATTGGCCAAAAACTGTGGTTTTTCCATTACCCCGATATATTATTTTATTTGTGAATGCCACAAATGATTTTTTCCGTGCATGTATTATGAAATATAGAAAAAAAAATTGTAATAAAAAGTCAATAAAAGTGTGTATTTTCCATAAAATATATTCCATACGAATAATTTTCACATCATTCTTTTTTTATTGTTTACTCTCCCAAATCGAAAGCTTTTTTTCTGAAGAGATTTTTTCTATTGAAGTAGGATCAAGGACAAAGCATAGTTGAGGATTAACAATAAGAGGAAACAAAAGCCTCGGCCCCATGGATTTGTCTTTTTGACTCTTAACAATAGCAGTGAGTATTTCTCATTGCTATTCCATGGGACGAGACCATGGAAATCGCTGACTGATATAACGACGAGGTGCTGAGTGGCAGGGGAGCTTTCCGTTGATCAAAGTATAATAGTCGTAAGCAGAGCTTTCCAATAACGCGGAGATCTCTGCTCAGTGACTGCGAGGAGATAGATAAGGTATGCGAAGGTTTCAAGATGAAGAGGGTTCCTTGGCTTTCTGTTTGCTACGATCAAGCGACTGGGGAAGCGCATATTAAATTGTGTTCTTCAACAATGTTGCCCGTTATACTCCAAAAGGTTTTTACGATATTGGCAACTTGTTAATATACTCCTTATGATATTCAGATATACGCACAATATTGTCAACCTGGGGTTGCAAGTTGCTTCCTTGACGAAATTCTGTTAACTTTAGTACTTTAGTCGAAATTCAAATAAAATAACATATGAAAAGAATAAATATATTAGTTTTCATTAAAAATAATGAAATTTTTTTTAAAGTTATTGTTTTAAGGTAGAACAGTTGTCTTGTTTTCAAATGCAACATTTTTAAAACAGCCCTTGCTGATTGCTTTAAACTGTAAGATAAAAAATTAAAAACTTTAATTTTACATAAAAATGTTAATCCGAATCTGGCAAATAAAATTTCCCAACAAGTCAGGATTTTGAGAAAAGTGGGGGTAAAACTTCCAAAAATAACGTTTTTCTCAGTTTTTGAACATTTTTATCGGGTAAATCCGACGTGCTAGAGACTTGTCGTAGGGGTTAAATTAAAGATTGCACCCTGTACATTACAAAAATATAGCGATATCGGCTACAGCAAATTAAATTAAATGTCAAATATGATTTTTTGACAGTTGTCAAGTATAAAAATTGGCTCACACTGTCCAATCAATTTTAAAACAAGTTGTCCGACATATTGAATCCGCCATTTTGAATTTTGAAAATTAAATTTCATATTTGTAATCAGTGCCCCTAAAAACCTCCGAGTAACAAAAATCAACCGAATCCAATCATTTTAAGGGTTCCGTAGCGTTAAAACGAAACCCTACTAAAATCACTAAGTATGTCCTTTTTCGACCCCCCCTTTAACTTTTAAAATATTTGAGCTAGAGTCTTAAAATGTACTACACATATGTAATTTCACGTGCGATTTACGAAAATCATATGTATAACGTGATTTAAGCTAATTATCATAGCTTTTTCAAAGAAAAATGGAAAAAATGCATTAAAATGACCCTGCCCCTACCCCGACCCCTAGCGGCAGAAGTATCTGACTTAGATAGATAAAAACTATTACACATGTATGTACTTTCACATGTAGATTACATAAAAAATATAGAGAAAAAGTGTCAAAGCGTTATGGTGAAAAACTTTATTTTTTCAAAATAAAGTGTGTCCCCTTACTAGCGTTCACAGTTTTTGACTTAGGGTGCTGAAATTTGGTACACATATGTAGTTTTGCGTGATCATTGCGCCAAAAGTATAGATAATATGTTTGAAGTTTATAATATATTATAAATAGAGTCCGATTCGCACTTGTCCGGTTTTTTAAATGCGTTTCCTAGTGGACAATTTCAAATCTCTAGCTCATACATTTAAATGAAATTAGAAATTTTTATACTTGCCAACTGTCAAAAAAATCATGTTTGAATTTTCAAAAAATTTTAGATTTGATTTTTCCATTTTCAAAAAGTGGCAAAAACCTGATTTTTGGGAGTTTTACCCCCACTTTTCTCAAAATCATGGAAGGTTTTCGTTGCCAGATTCGGATTCAGCGTTCCAAAAACTGCAGAAAATTATACTTGTTGATCACACAAAACCTAAAAAGCTCAAAACGTTGCATAATAATACCGTTTTTTCGATTTATTTTACAAATTGAGCTAAAAAATGGCATTATTATGCAACATTTTGAGCACTTCAGGTTTTGTGTGATCTCAAACAAGGGAAAAATTTTGTTTGCAGGATTATGTTATCAATATCAATCATTGATGTTAAAGTCTTTATTCCTTTCAAAATATTCAATAAAAACTGGTTTTAAATAACCTAAATATTTTTCCTTCTTATAGATCCCTTTCTTTATATCGCGTCACTTTTAGTGTTTGAAAATGTGTTTTAAACTATATAATTATATTTTAAAATTTATTCTGAAATTCACATTTGACTATTGTCTATCGTGTAGAAATGCTGCAATGTTATATTTTTTAACATATTTTTCTATTGTTTACACAAAATCAATTTCAAATATTATGATGTTTATTTGTTTCCTATAAAGCGAACAGTTATTCTATAAAATTATTTGCTTGCAGTTGATATGCAATAGTCTGTGGTATATGAAATTTTAGACGAACTTTTAATCAAAATATTAGTCACAACATTCATCGCTTATTAATAATAATTCAAATAACCACCGACCGTTAACACACAGTTAGGTATTCCTGAATAGCAAATTTGATAACCTTTTTATAATGTATATTATGAATATGTATATTACTTTCTAAATCTGAATTAATCTCATTTGACTAATTTAATACTGCCGATTCATTAAATTATAGTTTAATTAATGAATTAGTGAGCGTTCTGAATTCTATTTAAAAATTAGTCTTGCACTAAATTGAATTAGCTACGAATTAATAGTTTTTGGATAAGATTTAGACAAAACGCTCACTAATTCATTCAATAAACGAATCGTCACTATTAAATTAGTAAAAAGTGACTAATTAAAATTAAGAGGGTAAATTTGAATTACTTAATCTTTTAAATTTACAATTTCTGTTTAAGAGACGTCAAATCGTCAATTACGTATGCGTTAAATTAACGTCCCTCTAAAAGAAGAAAGTATCTCAGGACACATGTGCGCGACAGCAGGGGTTCGCGCGTGCGTGGCTAAACTTAACCAAGGGGTGAGTGAGTCAGAATTGTCAGAGTCGCCCTCTTGCTTCCCTTGATGTTCGGTCAGTCGACCGGCATTCATGGTGCTCGAAGCACTTGTGTTCTTCGTTCATGGCACTAATGTTCTTCTATTTTGATAAATTCTCAATAAAAATACAAACACTTGCTTAGTGCTCACTTGCAACCAACTGCCTTTTACTTCCTTCCACGATTCTTAAGTGTAACAGTGTCTGGTGAATCAAAGTCTTTTTATACTGCCACAGGGAAATATCCAGCTCAACACATCAGAATTAAAATTTCAAACCACGCCGTCTGCCTCGAAAACTTCACCTAAATATATACTCTCATGTGCCTAACCAAGCAGACGTAAAAATAGCTATGCGAACCTCTCATACAGAGCTAGAGACGCAACTCGGGACAAGTACTGGCAATGTGATGACCGACACACCGGCCAACTTAAGAAAACACCACATGTATCCTTATGACTCTTACGATACCTTTACAAAGATCGTTGCCTTATCCTTTTTCGGAAAAATACTTTTTCAATTGACGCTTTTCACTCGATAGAGGAGATCCATTTTATACCAAAAGATTTTTATATTTTTCTACTGTTTACATTTCGAGTGCACTTTTATCTGTCCGATTTTACTGACAGGAAATTCAAAGATAAGCATAAAAATAGTAAGAAAAGTAGGTCAAGAATTTGTGAGATTTACATTAGAATTGCTTATTTTCTGACAAATCCACTCATTTGAAGGTGCATATCTTTCTCAAAGTGATTTCTGTCTAAATTTCGAAAAATTGGAAGCTGTCTCGGAGGAGTCTTCGATTGTTGGTGCAGGCGATTAATCTCCTCGACCTACTGTCGTTTAGACACTTTCGCAGTTACAAATCGAATAACGAGCGCAGCTGAGGCCAGACTGTTTTCCGGAGTAGGGAACAAGTCGCGTGGGGATTGCACTTAGTGTTGGTGAAGGACGTGAACGTGAAGAAAAAGAGGAATTTTGCCCAAAAGAGGAAAGAGGAAGTAAACGAAGCGAGGAAGAGGGATAGTGGAGCGGAAAAAGTGGAGGGTAGGAGTGAAAAGAGCGTAGTGCGACTTATAAAGCGAACTGTAGAGGGCCAGATAGGCAGGGTGGCCGCACGAGTGCACCTTTGGGGAACGGCAGGAGGGTCCTCTCCCTCTGTACCCTCAGAACGGGGATGTCCCGAGAACGAGGGAACCCCCCCAGTCGCTCGCGCGTCAAAAACTCATCTTCTCATGGGCGCCAGCCTCACTAAACTGAGCAGGGTGAGTCTCTGATGCCACTTCTCAGCTTTCCATCACAATTCTCTTCCGCTGTGGTTTTCAAAAGTAGTCTTCTTTATTATTTGTCAAAAATGAGGACTTGTCACCTTTTGTTTCTTTTACGAAACATCTTTTTTACCATTCACTTCAAACGGTTCCACTCACTTTTAGCTCAATATTACACTACCGGCCAAAATTGTGGGACAACTTACAAAAATGGGATTAAAACATGACCCTCTTAAAACGTTGATAACTCTGTCAGATATTAGCGATTTGAAATTTTTCATAAACCATCGGAAAGCTTATAAAATTTTCCGTTAAATGGTCCTAGTTTAAAGCTCTTTTGATTAGTAGAAACAGAGATTCAATGTGATAAAGACAGGTGAATTTTGTAGTTTTTTGTGAATTTTCATTGTTCAAGTTTGGTAGGCTAAATTTTCTAGAAAAGTAATTGGAAAAATTTGAAATTAAGCTAAATAAAATCTTGGACTTTTATCTTCAAAATAAGCCAAAGAAAACTTAAATATCTTGACTGGTTTTGAAGAATCTAAAGTTATAAGTAAATGTATGATACAAAAAAACGCAACGATTCTAGTGGCTCGCTCCACTTTTGATTGCTTAATACATGGCAAATAGGCCGAGAGGGAAGGACAAAAAAGAATTGTTACGTTTTGTTCATTATACACGTTTACTTGAAACTTTTAACCAGTTGAGATATTAAAGTTTTCATTGGCTTATTTTGAAAATAAAAGTTTAAGGCTTTATTTAGCTTAATTTCAAATTTTTCCAGTTACTTTTCTATAAAATTTAGCCTACCAAACTTGAACAAGGAAAATTAACAAAAAATTAAAAATTCACCTGTCTTTATCACATTGAATCTCCCCTTTCTACTAATCGAAAATGCTTTGAAATAGGACCATTTAACGGCAAATTTAATAAGCTTCTAAAGGTACATAAAAAATTTCATTTTGCTAATATCTAACAGAGTTATCAACATTTTAAGACATTCATCTTTTTCATCCCATTTTTGTAAGTGGTTTCACAATTTTGTCAGGAAGTGTAACTGTTTAAAGTATTTAAAGTGTTAGAACATTGTTGCGTTTAGTAACTATTTTTATCATTTATAGACAACAGTAATTGGGTAAAACTGTCTGTTCAACGGAAAATGCGTTTTGACTCAAATGAAAGCAGTTTTGATAATTCATAAATATTATTTACTTCATTAACATACCTCATTATTACTTCCGTATACTGTATACTGATTTTGTTCAAAACTTGCGCAAAATGAACCAATATGTATTATGAAAATGAAATATTCCATTGCAGCTGTAGATCCTTTTACCAACAGAAATCGCATTTGTCTAAGCTTTCCTTTATTCTCTCTAATTATCTAAATTAGCGAAATTTCACTAACTTCACATTACACCATTACCTCCTGTAGGCGTATCTAATATATAATTAAATATATGCTCAAGAATTACTGAATAATTAGTGGAATTACAATTATTCACTATACACGCTGATTAAAACAATAGTATACATCGCAAAAAATACCTATTTGTAATTATAAAGAAATATTTTGTTTCTATTATTAAAAATTTTTTCTTATTACATAACATTATTTTGTGAGAGAAAAAAAATTTTATAGTCACATGTTTACTCTTTTGTTTAACTTCAACCTAATTTTAATAACATGATAAATTGACAAATAAATAAATGGCAAATCAAGCCATCGGAACGTCGTTACACCACTACATATGTGTTTAGTGTTTTTATTATTGGTCTTCCAAAAATCGAAAAAAAAAATTGTTTTTACAATATATAGGGTATATTTGAATTAGGCTTATCTCTAAATTTGAATAAGTGAATATTCACTTAAATTTGGGCTATTCTATTTCAAACTGTTTCACTAGCAAAAGACTATCACGTGAAAAGGATTTTTTAAATCTGTTTAATTTGATTAAAATTAAATTAAAAATAAAATGTAATAAGCGAATTTGAAAGAGAATTTATCAAGCTTTAAAATGATACTAAACTTTTTTTAAAAAAATTTCAATTTCATGTAAAATTTTAGGTTTAAAAATTTCAAACATTAATATCTCAAAACACCCCTTCTTGGAATTCGATGTAACTTACATTAAAATAATGTTTAAAATTTCTATTTTTACTATGTAAAGACCATAATGGACGTTTCACGGGATTTAGAAAAAAAATTCATTAAAAAACCAATTTATTAAATCTGACATTAATTTGAAGTCGCGTAGTATAACCATTCTCATGGTAGAATTCGTTTGTTTTTCTTTTTCTATTAATAATGATATGTCAAATGAAATAAAATGATTTTTTATTAAAAATTATTTCTACAAACTTTATGAAAAGTCCATTATGGTCTTTACATAGTAAGAAATAGAAATTTTATAAGTTACATCGAATTCCAAGAGGGGGTGTTTTGAGATATTAATCTTTGAAATTTTTAAACCTAAAATTTTACATGAAATTGAAATTTTTTTAAAAAAGTTCAGTATTATTTTAAAGCTTAAGAAATTCTCTTTCAAATTCGCCTATTATATTTTATTTTTAATTTAGTTTTAATCAAATTAAACCGATTCAAAAAATTCTTTTCAGGCGACAGTCTTTTGCTAGTGGAACGGTTTGAAATAATAGAATAGCCCATTTGTATGTCAAAAGTCTACAAATTTTTCAATAAGTGTATATTTTGTAAGCCCGTGTATTGAATAAATAAATAAATAAATAAAAAATATACACTTACAAATAAGTGACTTTTCACTCTAAATAATTCTCACTTATTTTAAGTGCACATACACTTATTGAAAAAGAGGAAGACTTTTGACGTATTTAGATTTAGAGAGTTGGAAAATTATGTTACCCATTTTTAAAGCGTCTAAGGAAATTTTTTATAAATACCTACTTATTTGAAATGAGAATGTAAAAATACCAAGTTTGTACCAAATTTATGAATTTGAAAATATAATTTGAAATTTGTTTTTTTTTAGAAGAGGACAGAGGAGAAAAATTGTTTGAATTTGAAAGGGAATTGCATCAAAATGCGAGGAATCCCTTACGATTAAAATTTTTTTTTAGTGTTCTTATTCTAGATTTAGATTTAAAGAATAAGTATCTTTATTATTATTAATATAATTATTTAAAAAAACAACTTAATTTGATTGTAATAAATTAACTCCATTTGAATGTGGATTTGACCCAATATCTTCAATACGTTTACCTTTTTGAATTCAATTTTTCTTTTTATAATTATTGTTTTAATTTTTGGACTACTATATGAATAAATTGATTAAAATTAAACGATGAATAATTAATAGTTGTAAACACTTATAACATTTAAATTGCACGCAAATTTGACCATATAATATGCACTTACAATAGGTGAGAATTTAACTTATTTAGAGTAAAAAGTCACTTTTTTGTAAGTGTATATGCACTTATTGAAAAAGTGGAAGACTTTTGGCATACAAATAAGTGAATATTCGCTTATTCAAATTTTGAAAGTTTTTATAAAAATAATAATAATTAAATTAAAGATCGCAATCAATGATGTTCCTAAATATTTTTACACCAAACTTATAATGATATTTTAACTTTTTAGGTAATATTCTACAAAGTTTGGTATCAAAATATTTATTAGTTTAAGAGAAAGTTTACGGAAAAATGTTGCCTATACCAGTGACGTCATTCTCCATCACATGCCCTTAAATAGAATTAAATATATCTTCTAAGTTGATGATTTTATTGATTCCATTAATTCAGTCTGAAAGATGTTGAATTATTGTCCTTGCTCTCCTAAAATTTCTTACTCAAATCGACTATCATGTTCTTGAGTAAATAAAGCGAATAAATACTTCCTAGCACCAGGAACATTGACAATTACACCAGGGTATGCACTATACAGATCTTTATCGCTTAATAAGCTAAAAATCAATGTTAAACCGTTTCAGAATAATAGATAGTTCTTGTATTTCACTCCAAGTGAATATATAACGAAAATTCTGTCAACATTTCAAAGTCATCCTACTAATTCTGAGCTTAGAACAGAAAAATAATGATTGATTAAATGGTTTAATCATTATATAGCAAAAAATTTTGAAATTGAAGTTCTTCAGTCAGTAACTATCGCTGGGTGAACGCTAAGAATGATCCTGTTGGCGCATCAAAATAAGAGAAAATTTGCGGGTTTCAGATATTAAATTGCTTAAATTTTAATATAAATTATAAATTAGATTATTAATCAAATAAACAAATTACATAGGTTCTGATGTGTCCATGTTTGACTGCATTTTCAATAACATGGTGTTCAATTTCCGATAATGTATTATTATTGAATTTTCATTAAAATAATATCTTGTGGCAACAAGATATTAACAGCAATCATGAGTTTAATACAACAGTAAATTCATCTTTTTTATGTAAGAGTAAAGGTGGGCCGAAGGGTTTTCAACATTTTTAAAATTGTTGAAGTTACACTGAGAAAATAAGTTGACTAAATATAACCAATTGTGATTAAATGTAGCCGAGAGAGGTTGTTGATATAGCACCAGCAAAGCACTTTATTTATCATTAGCAGAATAAAGGGTACTGTTAACCTTGAAGTTTGGTTGTGATCGCCGGTATCTTCTTTGTTTTGTTCCGAGTCCCTTAACCTATAAATTGGCTATACAGTCTTATTTTCTCAGTGTAAAGAGCTTTCAATTTTTAAGTAGTAATTCTTTAAAATTACGATATTGTTGCAGACTTTAATGGATCTATTTCATATTTATAGGATTAACAGATGATGATTTGTTACTGTTAACTATGAAATCTAGAGTTTTTTAAATTTCAAAAAATTTGACCAAGAATCTCAAAAACTTGTGCGTTTATAGCCTTTCATATTGAAACTATTTTCAATTTTCTTTTCTTAAAATAAACTAAACTTAATTTTTAAGAAGTATCTCTAGTTAAGAATGTTAAATTTTATTTTATTATCTTTCTACGTGTGCAAAATAAACATAAATTTTTCTTATAGT
This sequence comes from Ganaspis brasiliensis, assembly GCA_037103525.1. Classification (NCBI taxonomy): domain Eukaryota; kingdom Metazoa; phylum Arthropoda; class Insecta; order Hymenoptera; family Figitidae; genus Ganaspis; species Ganaspis brasiliensis. The sequence continues at coordinate 1,817,494 of JAZKLR010000502.1, forward strand.
TATCATTTATAAACATTATTTATTTTGATAATTAATATGAGCATCACAGAAAAAACCTGAACTCATATTGAACCCGTTTTGGATCGTTTTGAGACGCAGCGAAAAAGAAATTTCCTTTTCTCTTGTTAAGTTTTAGTCCAAAAAGTTAACAAGATTAATATAGAAATCTCATTTCCGCTGCGTCTCAAAACGAGTCAAAACAGGCTTAATATGAGTTCAGGTTTTCTCTGTGATAGATTGATTTTTCGCGCCTTTCAAAAAAAAAAAAATTTTAAAAAATTTTTTTTCATTTGTTCTCATATAAATTTAATACAGCGGTAATAATATAATCATACAGTGTTATTCTAGAAATCTTTGATAATATTTGAACCAGTTTGTGCAGAAACCGCACAAGTCCATAAACCGAAATTGTTCAAGAATCAATCAAAACTAGTTTTCTTGTAATTGTGAAAAATTTTTTCAATTCTGCTTTTTGCATTATTTTCTACTAACCTATAAGTTTAAAAATCCAATATGATTGATTTATATTTTAATTAATACAAGGTATAAAAAAATAAATTTACATTTGGACTTGTGCGTTTTCTGCACAAAATGAAATGAAAAACACAGAAAATGTATTGAATCAAGTGAAGTATCACAGTTTTATTAAATATGTTTAGTAACATTTATTAAAAAATTTTAAATTAGGTAATTTATATTAGCATTTTATAAATAATAAACATTTTTTAAAAATCGCTTTACAACATTTTCTTAACAAATATCACATAATTTACTATTATTGTTTTCTGCCTCGCTTTGAGTGCATTTTATTTATAATATAAACTGTTTAATATACTTTATATAAATTCTAACACACGTCAAAAATATCACAAGTAAATATTATTTCATCCATTGCGCAACTTGGAATCATATGCACATTAGGGTGGTCCAAAAAATTCCAAAATTGGAATTTTCAAAATGTTTTTTTAGTTTCATATCCTGCAAGGATAGAAACTCAAATGCTCAATTTTAAAAATTTCTTAATTGCAAAATTGACGCAGCGAATTGCTTTTTTCTCTCTTATGGGATTATCGTGAATTTAACATGTAAAATAAACACGTCATTTTCAACATCTGTTTTCACTTCTTTAATATTATCGTATTTCAAAACCTTTTTAGAATATTATTAAGTACAAAGAAAACTTTATTATGCAAAAAAAAGAAATTAAAAAAAATGATAATTTCAATTGTTATTTAGCTTCTAAATACCCTATTTTGGTACTTTTCAGTGACTGTTTTCTGTATGTAAATATTAATTCTTTAACATGAAATTTGCACCAAATGAAAGTTTATCTTTTGTATAAGAGGTACTTAAGAATCTGAAAATCATAAAAGAACATTAAGAGGTGAAAATATGAGGTTAAAGTTAAGCTTTTTTTGGTTTTGGTTGTAAAAAAAATGGTAACCGATATGCGCTTCCTATTGCTACTGAAGAAGGCCTGACCGCATAGCGGGGTTCCTCTGCTCACAGAAAAGGGAAATTCCTGAAAATAAGGGGTTAAGAAAAATAAACAGAAATAAAATATGCAAGTATAAAGAAGAAACTTTTTTATGTAAATTATGAATTAAACTGGTTATAATATTAACAAATGAACATTCTTCGGCATATAGTTAATCACAATAATTTCATGTCATTAGTATAACTGTTTAATAATAATTGAAACTGTCAAAAATTATTATTGTTTCTAATAATTATTAATGTTAACGAATTGTTTAATATAATAAAAAAAAAGAAATTATTAAAGTAAATTTAAATAAAAACTTTAAAAATATTAAAGAAAAACAAAATTACAAATTAATAGTAATAATTTATTATTATGAACGACAATAATCTAATATAAAAAGTTGAATTTTACTAAAAAATCACATAGGGAATACAATAAATATCTAGATTTGCAAGGTTTTTAAACTATTTAAACTGCATTAATTTTCTACTTTAATTACATTTTTTTAAGTATATCGAGTAGATTATTCTTTAAATCTCAAATGGTCAAAAACTAATAGCACTATTTTAAAAGCACTAAACTAATTAGTAGATTTCTGTTTACTACGAATTTTAATCATTTTGTAATAGTAGTTAATAATTTCTTACTAATTAGGATCCCGTGTAGAAAAGTTCGGTGGGTGCCAGTTGGGCCCCATATGGGTTTCCCAGATTTAAGGTGGGCTAAGTTGGGTCATCCCACTGGGAAATTAGTGGGCTTGTAATGGTCAACCCGGTTAGTGCCAATTAACTAAAAAAGATCGTATAAATGTAAGATCGTTAGAAAATATTCATTAGAACTTTTTACGATATTTTCCACCAAAATTTTCTTTAATGACATAAAAATTAGTTAATAACAATTGTTGCATGTATTTTTTAATTTGTTTAAACAATTTAATATTGTTTATTTGAAACTTTTCATCTAATAGAGCTAGAGAGTTGTAACTTTTTTCCAATTATGCAACTATATATGTTAAGGAAAGCCTAATATTAGACAAAAAATAAAATATAAAATCAAAAAAATTGTTTAAACAAATTAATATTGTTTATTTGCAACTTTTCATCTAATAGAGCTAGAGTGTTGTAACTTTTTCTTAATTTTGCAACTTTTCAAGCTTATGAAAGCTTAATATTAATAAAAAACTAAAATCCACAATTATAAAAATTGTTTAAACAAATTAATATTGTCTGTTTGCAATTTTTGATCTGATTGAGCTAGAGAGTTGAAAATTTCTCTTAATTTTGCAACTTTTCAAACCTATGAAAGATTAATATTAGTAATAAACGAAAATTCACAATTATAAAAATTGTTTAAACAAAATAATATTGTTTATTTGAAATTTTTCATCTAATTGAGCGAGTTGAAACTTTCTCTTAATTTTGCAACTTTTTAAGCCTATGAAAGCTTAATGTTAATAATAAACGAAAATCCACAATTTTAAAAATTGTATAAACAAATTATTATTGTTTATTTGCAACTCTTCATCTTATTGAGCTAAAGAGTTAAAATTTTCTCCTAATTTTGCTGCTTTTTAAGCCAATGAACGCTTAATATTAACAATAAACGAAAATCCGCAATTATAAAAATTGTTTAAACAAATTAATATTGTTTACTTGCAATTTTTCATCTAATTGAGCAAGTTGAAACTTTCTCTTAATTTTGCAACTTTTTAAGCTTATGAAAGCTTAAATATTAATAATATACGATAATCCATATTCCAACTTAACCCTAAACTTTTTTTTTAGCGGTACTAAATTGGCCATAAATATCTTCTTCTTTTTTTTGTGACCGGGGTGTAGCCAGTTCAAATACTCATAAGTATCTAAGCTCCCGTTAACTACCAGCCTATACAGGGAGTATAATGGCACATTTCACCGTGAACTGAACCATAGGAAAAAAACGTTCAGTTTTGGAGAAAACTTCAAGAGCAATTCGCCGCGTCAATTTTGCAATTAATAAATTTTTAATAATTAGTATTTGAGTTTCTATCCTAGTAGAATATGAAACTGAAAAAACATTTTGAAAATTCCAATTTTGGCCTTTTTTTGGACCACCCTAATGCACATGTGCTGTTTCTGCACGAAACGAAAATTTGATTTTTTTTAAGGATTAGAGTTTTGTAACTTTTTAATATTTCACTTCATCGTAGAGCTTTACTTAAAAATCAATTTTCCATAAAAAAGTGATTTTCGAAAAAAATGGACTTTTGCGGTTTCTGCACAAACTGCATCATTTTAAATCATCGCAATAGGCAACTATTCACAAGGCTATCGTAATAGTGACCAGACCGTCGCGTCGCCTCGCGTCTGACTTGAAATTTAATATATCTATTAGTTATAGACCGTTCATCATTAATATTTTTTAAACACAAACTCAAAATGGGCCCATTTTGTCTCATTCTGAGGCGCAGCGGAAATGAGAATGCCTCCCACGTAGGGTTGACAATACGGCCGAATGTTAGGCAGACGTCGGCAAAAAAAAGGCCGATAAACGGCAAACGAGTTGGCCGTTATACTGCCGGATTCCGGAGGGTAACACCGGGCCATCAACGGCAAAGACGTCGGCCCAATATCGGCAGAATCTATGGGCCGATTCACGGCCTCCTTAAAATGTCCACATATTTTTTTAGTTCGGGAGAGGGGGAGGGGGGTACATACTCTAAATCCGAAAATTAAAAAACCTTTCACTTATTTCAGTAACTAGTACACATACACTTACAATAAGTGAATTTTTCACTTATTTTAAGTGAAATTTCACTTATTTGCAAGCATACGGTACTTACTGCTCTTGAAGTTAGTGAATATTTTACTTACTTGATTTAGAGAGTACATAACTCAAAATACCTTGTTGCTAAAAACATTAAATATTTTGTTAACTATTTTGTATTTATTATAACAGAGTGTTTACATTTAATTAAATTAACTAAAATACAATTAGGAAGCCCGCAGTTTTTAATTGAACTATAATTATAGTTTCAAACTGTTAGTGAGGAAAGGAAAAGTATATGTATATTCATTTAAGTAAAATATCTAAAATATGTAGACTTTTGTGAATATATCTAGAAAACAAAAAAAATAAATGTGTTTATGTTTGAATAAGAAACTAAAATATAAACTATTTAAAAAGTAATATTTTAAAAATAAATAACAACGTGTGGATTGTTTCCTTTTTTAGTCAACATTTTTTAGATGAATTTAACGCATATATTAACAAGGAACAAACGTTTTAAAAGAAAATATTTTTTAAAAAAATAATAATGTCGATTAGTTCCTTTTTTGAGACGAACAACTTTTTAGATTAAATTAAAGCACAAATTGAGAATAAATATATAAGTATGTTTAAACATTTAAATTATAAATAAAACATTTTTTAGGAGAAAAGAATCAATCATTTAACAACGTAGGTACAATTTTTCTTGAGCCTGAAAAAATTCTCAAATAACTAATTAACGTTCTTGTCGGCCTTTGTCACGGTCTTTGTAACCCGAAAGCCATTTTCCCACTTTTGAGATCAATTTTTGTGAGTCAGTTGTGTTTTGGAATTTTGGGAGGACCGATACTGAAACAAAAATACAGCGTGATTTCAAAGAATAATTAATAGATAGACGATTATGAAATTTCTGTTTGAAAAAAAATCATAATTTATGCTACCGTCTATTATATATGAGGAGCACTTTTTCAAAAGTTGATTAATCCATTTTAGAAAACAGTAGAGATAATCGCAAATTTAACATATTAGGAACCTTAAAAAGCGATCTGTCACTGTTAAATTTAAGAAAAAAAAATTTAATTACAAAGAATTTTCAATTTAAAAAAATTTGGACTTAACCAAGATGATTAAAAATTTTAATTCTTTTCCTGGCAAAAATTACAAAAACCTTTAAATTCTTTAATTATTATAAACTTTAATTAAAAATAAATCACCTTAAATACGGAAAACATGCTTACATAAATAATTTCGAAGTTTTTCTACTTTATAATTAATTCTAGAGGTTGGTGCGAATCTGCATTTGTTTCATTTTCTCGAAATAACAAAATGTGGATTTATTAACTTTTGAAAAAATGCTCCTCATATTTTTTAAAAATTCACAAAGTGACTTAATTTTTTGCTAATTTTGTCATAATTTTTTAACTATTTCATAGTTTGAAATCAATTAAAACGACAAAATTTAATTTTTAAATCAGAACCGAAAAGGCAATTAGATTAAAATCCTTAAAACAGGCGGCAGCATACTTGTGTAGATCAATTTGTATGTACTTTGTATCTAAGTAAATTTTTATTATACCTTCAAAGCAGCTGTAGGTGACTGTTTCTTTGAAATTTAATTTCGATTCCCCCTTCTTTTTTGTCCCCTGTCCGGAATAATTTGATTGAACCTCCTTATTCATAACACGTGGAAGTGATTTGAAAATGCATTCTGATGGTGACGTCGCGGTCAAGCAAAGATGTTGAAAAAAATGACTCTAAAAATGAAAACAAATAAAATATATAATATTTAAAAAAAAGCGTTTGTTTAAAAAACTTAAAAATTTTAAAAATATAAAATCAGTTGACAAACAATATTTGTTCACTTAGTCTATGAGGAAGAAAAATGGAGTATATTTTTCTTTAAAAGTTTCTTGATTGTAAATTAGTATGTGTAACAATGAATTTAAAACTATTGTAACTAAATTTAAAAAATATTTATTATTATTTTATCAAAATAACAAAATAAATTTATATACCCATTGAAATGTAAAATAATTTAAATAAACATTAATATTAAAAAGCTTTAATCAATTTAAAATTTTAACAAATTGACATTTAAGTAGATTGAGGTTAGGGCTATTTTAATTTGCAGTGAATTGACAAAAATATATTAATTGAAATTTGGATAACTTAAATTTAGAAAGTATTAAAATTTATATAAATTAAATGTTTAATTGTTTGGATCGTTTAAATCTTATATTTAAATTGTTTGTTTAGATCAGTTAAAACCTGGATATTTTAAAATTAGAGTTATTTAAACAAAAATTACTATTAAACTAATTTTTTGTAGGTATACTAAAATTGTATATTTAAAATATTTTTAATTGAATATTAAAAGCATCTAAAATTTATTACGTGTTTTACTATTAATAAGGAATATAATTTATTATATATTAATAAATGAGTACTTGCAACCAGAAAATGTTCAATTAAGAATTACTCACCAAGGCTTCTTTCTTTTTTTCATCAGTCTTGAGATCTTCTTCAAATGATAAAAATTCGGGGAGTGTTGTTAAAGGAAAAACAGCATTTAGAATATTTGTAATCTCATTAATGTCCGAAGGAAGAGAGTTATTTTTCATAATTGTAATATTTAATAAAATGCCTTCTGTTTTTGTACGAACGTCATGTAGAATACTGTCTTTTGCTGAACGTATTTTTTTACCCACGTAGCCTTTTAATTCATCAAACTTTTTGTCGAAATATTGAACAAGAGGATCTGCAAAGGAATCGTTTTATTTCTAAGATACAAAATAAAAAAAATTGATTTTTAATTTAAATATATATTCAAATTTGGTTAAATTAAATAGAAGAAAATAAACATATATTATACAAATTAACAGAATTATCAGAATTAGAATTATCCTGTGAGAGATTTTCAGGAGAAGAAAATAGAATAAATAGAAGAAAATAAACATATATTATATAAATTACCTGAATTACCAGAATTAGAATTATCCTGTGAGAAATTTTTAGAAGAATTGGAACAACTGTTATCTGAGGTATTTGAGTCTGTTTAAATTAAAATGATAGTATTTAATATTATTTATTATAAGTAAATATAGTTTAGTAAGTAATACAAATAATTACCTTCTTTTTCTTGTGCATTTGTGAAGTTTGGGCGGGGATTATCTTGAACAGAAGACATTGAGACGTCGGAGTCACTTTCAGTTATTCTTTGCCTTTTAAACGATTTATTTGTTCTAGATTTGTGAGATGATTTAATTGATGATCGATTTTCGTTATAATTGCTATTCTGTCCTCCATCTTTAAAACAATAGTATAAAAATGTTAAACCAAGTTCTACTATTATAAAATGTTAAATTAAAAAAAAAATTATTTACTTAGATTTTCTGTTAAAATGCTTTTTGGTTGAGGGTCATTCACAGTAAATGTTGAGCTATCTGAATCGTCTGAATCTATAATGGCCCTCTTGACAATTTTTTTGGATTTTAATAGACGATCTTCTTTATGTGATGGTTTAGATTTTCTGAAAATTTCATTGTTATTTTTTTTCAAATTTTTAGAGGCCACACATATTTTAGGTTGAGCTACACTTACTGTTTTCTGCAAGATATCATTAGTTTGTTTATCCGATAAAACTACTGGATGTGCTTGTTTTTTTAGATTTTCAGAATCTGTACTAGCACAATGAAAATCGCTAAGTGCTCGAGAACATCGTTTAAATCCTTGCTCAAAATTATCTAAAAAAATATATTATCATTTAAATTTTATAATTAACGGAAATTATCTGTGTAAATTGCAAATGTAAATTTGTTAACACTTACCTGCACCAGCTAGAATTTTGACTGGATATGATTTCCAGGAGGACTCTGGTTCTTTTAATTCTTTAGTCCATTTTGACACTTTACTGTAAAATTTCGAAGGAGGATATTTACACTTATACGTTTTATCACTTGCAATAGATATCCAAGATCCTGGGACAAAATCAATGGGTATTAACTCTCCTTCTGGTTGAGAAAATTGTATAATTGCAAAAGATCGTTGATAAACGCACGACATTTTCAAAAGTAAATGTTATTTAATCCCAGAGATTTACATTACAGCTGAAAACAAAATTGTTCGTTTTTAAAGACTTAAAATTTAGGTAAGTTCGAAGAAATTTATTTTTTTCAAATAAAAGGTAAAATAATATCAAGATCTTCAAAATTGATCAAATTCTTCAATTTAAGGTTATGTCTGTGTTTTGATGCAGGTTGTATTTACACTTGCAAAACTCGGAATTTATTAATCACTGAATGTATTAAACAATAAAGCTACTTTTTTGTATCCAGTTAATTTAAATTTTAAGAAAAAAATTATCTATTTGTGTGACAAATTAATCTTAATTAATCAATAAAGGCATACGTGTTTGACACACGTTGGCATACATTAGAAAAACGAATGATATAACATATATCTAATATAAATCACTATACCTACAAAAATAAGAATATATAATTTTTGGTGGATTTAAAAAAGTATGCAGTGCAGTGATACTATAGAATACCAAATTAAAAATTATAAAACAAATATTTAATAACTGATTAATATTAAGATAATGAACCTAGCCTAACCCAATAGTCAATTCAACTCAAGAAAACTTGAAATCTTATTGGTTGAAATATGATACGATTATTTGAAATATTGTATTATTTAAAATATATTATTCCAAGTATATTGTATATATAATTAAGATTATAATTTCAATATCTTGTTTTTAACTTTAACAAAATTCAATAGGTAAAGATTCAGTTAGTATAAATTGTATTTATGAAATTTATTTATTCATCTTTCAAGAGCACTGTATTTCAACCAATCAGATTCTAGGTCCAACAGCCATGTGCAAAGCGAGTTGCGTAGAGGTTCCAGAGGGAGCAAGATTTGTTTGTTGTATACATGTATTGGTCGTAGTTTCTAAATTGTCTAAATAATAAATATCAATAAAGATTAAAGGTTTTAAAAATGCCCTCACACGGGGCAAACCGACAAAGAAAGTATCGCTTTTTAAAAAAAAAGTCACGTGCTTCTAATAAAAATTCAAAAAATAAAGTTCGTCAAGACGAAGTGAGAGAATGTCAAGATAACCTCAAAAGATTTGATTTCAGTCAAAATATATCAATGAATGGTGCTGATCTGTTAAGTAGTGTTGACCAAACCTCGGACCAAACTGAATCATTCGATAATTTCGAAAATATAAATCTATCTCAAAGTGTTAGCAACAGTAATATGAGTATTTCGTCTACTGATAGTGACGGACACGATGCATCGACGAATATCCAAGTTCTCTTGGATTCAAGAAGTGGTTTAGAAAAAAAACTGAAAGACTGGACTTTAAGGAATTTACAATCACTAAATTTAAAAGTAGTGTCTCAACTTTTACTTATTCTCAGAGAAGAAGGGCATATGGAATTACCAAAAACTTGCCAAACATTGATTGGAACTCCTCATCGTAGAGATTTAGAAGAAATGTTAAGTTGTAAAAACACGCTTGGAGAATACATTTATATCGGCATTGAAAATACATTGAAAAAAATGATTTTTCCAAGCTTTTATTCAGAAGAAGAAGTTTTAATTTTGGTTCACATTGATGGGATGTCGTTATTTCGAGACTCGAAAATAGTGGTCTGGCCTATTGTAATTAAAGTTTGTCATCCTGATTATGTAACTTATCCTGCTGTTGTTGGTATTTATTGTGGGGATTCAAAACCACAAAGTGTGGAAGAATTTCTTGAGGATTTCGTAAATGAATCGTCATATCTTACTGAAAACGGAATTATTCTCAATGGAAAAAGGTATATTTTCAAAATTCTGGCTCTAATAGGAGATTCACCCGCCAGGGCTTTCGTTAAATGCTGTAAAGCACCAGGCGGTTTCTTTGCCTGCGAAAGGTGTTCAACAAAAGGAGTCTCAATTGGTACAGGACGCAAAAAAACACGTGTGTATCCAGAAATGGATTGTCCTAAACGTACAAAACAATCATTTGTGTCTAAGGATCAACCACTGCATCATCATGCAACAGAAACTCCACTATTGCGAATACACAATTTTGATCCTGTATCAGATGTAGTTTTGGATAGTATGCATTTATTTTACTGCGGCATTATGAAATGGTTGCTAGAAAAGTTTGTAAGTAGGAGTAGTCCACAACGCCTAAAATTAGGTGCACTCAAAGAATTACAGACTTTATTAGATGGCATTTCAAACGATGTACCAATTGACTTCCAACGAAAAAAATTTGATATTTATGGAGTTTCAAAGTGGAAAGCAACTCAATTTCGTTTTTTTCTGCATTATGGCGGTATAATTGTTTTAAAAGACATATTACAAGAAAAATATTATTTACATTTTTTGTTACTCTATGTAGCCTGTCGCATTTTAAATAACAAAGAATTAGTAAATACTCATTGTAAAGATGCTAAAGAGTTTCTACGACAATTTTTTTATTTAATGCCCTCTCTATATGGGCCAAAATCACAAGCTCTTAACAGCCATAATCTTCTGCATGTTGCAGATGATGCTGAATATTTCAAAATGCCCTTAAGTGATCTTTCTGCATTCTGGGGAGAAAATTATATTAAAATATTTAAAAATCTTGTCAAATCATCGAAGAAACCTTTAACTCAAATAGCAAACAGATTAAGTGAATTAGAATCGGGCGAAAAAGTTAAAATTTACAAACGACCTTTAATAAACAATGTGGTTTTAAGTAAGAAGCATCCAGACAAGATTCAACACTTGGAAGAATTTGATGCCCTTTCACAAATCGAAATCTTTGGAGTAACTTTGAAGGCGTTTCATCCTGATAATGTAATACTATTAGATGACGGAAACGTTTTTCTGATTGATGAAATATTTCTTAAACGAGGAAAGAAGCAAGAAGCAAAAAATATTTATTTTTTTGGTCGTCAGGACGTTAAGAAGCAAAATGTTTTCGAATGCCAAACAACATTAGGTTCCATTTCTTCTACTGACATAGGATTAATTAAAGTGGAAAAATTCTCAAGAAATCAAACTCTCATTTCAAGCATTAAAATGAAATACAAGTGTGTTCTAATTAAGTTTAAAAATTTTAAGTACGTTTCTTCTTTCTTACATGGTGTTTAAATTAAAAATTTAAATTTGTTTAGTTTTAAAATGATAAGTAAATACAAAGCAGTAGATTTTGTTAATTTAAGGATATAATTTTACTTTGCAATCGACTTGATTTATAAATAATATTCAGCACAATTAGTCCCTACTTTTCCTTTTTTCCCTTTTTTTATAAATATTCTTAAATTCTTTAATGTTTATCTGCTTTTTTTCTATTTTAATAAATTTATATTCTTTTTTCACAATTATAATGAAATTAGAAAATATTAATTAGTGTTTAACCATTTATTTAAAACATTTATTTTTTTTTCCAGGAATTGATCTTTTTACATAAGTTTTCAAACAGTATCTAAGTAACATTTTTTTGCCGAGTTCAACTGAAAAATTTCATTCAAAATTTGAATTATGTAGAATTATTTCCATATATCTAACTTAAAAACCTTAAAAAAACAACCTTAAAAATGGATTAAAATTTAAATATCTTCAAAATGTTTCTCACAACCAGACTACTATGAAAACAAATTAATTGTAGATCGATTTTAAAATATTGTTGACTTCTTTTTTTAGTTTGTATGAGTTAAAATTATCGACATTAATTGTGACTTCAATTCCCACAATGTTGCAAAATTTAATCTTTCATAATTTTTTAAACAGTATCTTTAAAATACTTTCAATTCAAAAATTGTATTGAAGATCTAAATTAGAATAATTTCCAAAAATCTACTTACAAGAATTTGAAAAAACCTTGAAATTTTTAAACAAAATTTTAAATCTTGAAAATGTTTCTGCAAGCAAAACTTAATAAGGTTAATATTAGAACGCTTAATTTAAATGTTTTTTTAAAGATTACTTTTTAACTGGGTTATTATTGATTTAAATCATGATTTAAATCATTGGGAAATTTGCATTAAAATCATAATTTAAATAAAAAAAAGTTTACAATTCTCAAAATGTCTAATATTGCATGTAAAACATCGCAAACCATAAACAAAACCGACAAATTTGTGAATAAATCTCAAAAAATTCAATTTTAATATTTTAATCTTTATAAAATTTAAAAAAATTGTGCTAATACAGATTATTAAAATACCTATACGATTTACACATTTTTGTCAAACGTCAATTAACTCATATTCAAATTTGTTCCAACTTTTAAATTTTAATTAATTGAAATTTAAATGCATATTAATTAATGCAAAATAATTAAATAATATCAATTATTTTCCATATTCACAATATCCCTTTTTTGTAATATTCTTATTTTTACAAAATTTTAGCATTTTTTCTACTTTTACTTTTAATATTTTTTCTTTTCTTTTTTTGTATTTGTCTTTTTATTTTAGGATTTTCTTTAATTTTCTTCTTTTTATACAAATTATTTAATATTATTTTACATAATTTTGTTATTGTAACATTCTCTCAACTTTTTATTTCGTTGATTTTCATAATTATTTCCATATTTTTGAAAATAAATATGCTCATTTTTTTGTAAGTTTATTCAATTTTGTTCACATCTTGTCTTTATTTTTTAAATTTATTGTTGGACTTATTTTAAGTGTAATATTATAAAAATGTTTTTGGTTTAATTTGCTTAAGCTTTTTTATTTTTGAAGCATTTTGAAGTTTCTTATGTAGACTTTTTATTGATCTTGATATACACATTTTTTTATTTTATTTTTTGTACTTTTTCCATTTTTTTAGTTTGTCAGATTGCGGAAAAAAACATTTCTCTATTTTCTTCCTATTTATTTAATTTTTTTGATGTATCTTTTTAGTTCTTCCTTGCGTTTTAATTAATTCTTTAATTTTTGTCATCATTTTTCCATTTCGAAGAAGCATTTTTCCTTCTTTTCAATTGTTTAGTTTTTATTTTATAATTTCGAATTTTTTAAAACATTTATTTGATGCTTTTATCTATATTTTGTAAATTTCTCAATTTTCTACTTTTTCGAAAGCTTTTATTCTTTTATTTTATATTATGTGAATTTAATCTTGTATTAAATATTCTCATTTGAACATTATTCTTCTATTTCACAGAATTTTTCTTTGACATTCTTTTTAAATTTTCTTAAATTTTATTGATTCTTTTTTTATTTAATTTGTGAAATAATTCATTAATTTTTCTAATTTTAAAATTGTATTCTGTTTAGTAATATATTTAAACGTTTTGTTAATTATCATTTTATTTATTATTTTAATTTAAAAAAATGTCCATAAATAGTTTAATTTTTTGAAAAGAGTTTTTACTTTTTTATATATAATTATGTCACTCTTTGATTCTTGTGTTGTTTTTTTTTTTAATTTTTTCATCATTTCTTTAATAAACTACTTACAAATAAACATGTGGAGATTTTATATACTGATCATATTTTAAAAAAATCATGATTTTTATCAGCCCTGCTTTTTAGAATTTTTGAGATAAAATCTGTAGGTTAACTAAATCTAGCAATTTGTTAATCAGCCGATTAATAGCCTTGAAATCGGCCCAGAAATCGGCCTAAAGTCGGCCGTGGTTGGCCAGCCGAAGTTCTGCAATCCCATAACCGGCCAAGCAGTGGCCGAAGTTTGGCGCGCCGATATTCGGCAAGCCGATGTAGGCCCGAATAATGGCCGATGCTTGGCGCGCCGAAATCCGGCTAGCCGATGTAGGCCCGATTAATGGCCGTGAATGGTTTGTCGGCAAACCCTACGTGGGCGCTTCACTTTTGTCACTCTTGTTTTAGTCCAAAATGTCGCAAAATGACTCTTTTAGTCACTGGATTAATTGAGTCTTTTAATACTAATTTAATGTATTTAAATAAATCATTTAATAAATAAGACTTAAAAATATTTGTTTTTTGTAGGAGTACAAAATAACATTCTCTTAGATTGAACAATATAATATGTGCTACGTAAAATTTTTTGGCAAAATGATACGCACCCTTAAAATGTCATTTTGCGACTTTTTGAACTAAAACTTTCCATGAGTAAAGGAATTCTGGAATTGTCACTTCCGCTGCGTCTCATAGTGAGATAAAACGGGCTCATTATGAGTTCAGGTTTTTTCTGTGAATTATAAAATAATAAATTAGAAGAACAGAATAGCACAGAAAAAACCTAAAATCATATTAAGCGCATTTTGACTCGTTTTGAGACGCATCGGAAATGAGATTTCCTTTCCTCTTGGTTAGTTTTAGTCCAAAAAGTTGTAAAATGACTTCTTACTCCTGAAAAAGTGATTTCCGCTGCGACTCAAAACGAGCCAAAACGGGTTTAATGTGAGTTCAGGTTTTTTCTGTGAGTTAAAGATTCTAGGCATACATATATATACACGTCTATAAAAACTAAATAATGTGAATTGAATTTATTTATTATTATTTTCCTTCATATTCTTTTTGTTTTTTAAGTTAAATGATGTTTTAATAAAAGCTCAATTAGCATCTTCTTTAATGTTTAAGAGTTTTGTATACTTTCGATTTTCTTTCAATTTGAAAACTCATTAAAATTCCTATAAATCCATCATTTCATCCCTTAGGATTCCTTTGTATTCGAATTCTTTTGTTTGAGAACTCTTGAGCTTTTGTGTATCTTAGAGTTTCAATTTTATTGTAAATCCGTATTCCTTATTCTCTACTCCGCCAAGCGACCCTTTTTATTTTTCACAGCTCTTCAAATACTTGAAATCGATTTAGATAAAAGGACTTTAACGAAAGATAATATACTTATTTGCTGACTTAATTAACAATTTTGTTGTTAAAACATAAATACTATTTATTTAAGAATCACGAATTTATATGTTAATAAAAAATTATACACTCAAATCTCATAACAGTAACAAATTGATGTCTTTTGAACAAAGGACTATGTGTATATAATAATTACACTGCAAAAACAGGTGTCTTAAATTGTTCAAAAATGTCTTAAAATAAGAAATTTTTCGTGTCTTAGACACCAAAAGTATCTTAATTTAAGACATTTTTGGCCAATTTAAGACACCATGTTTTTGCAGTGTAGACCTACCAAAAGTGTTAAATATGGTTTTTTTTATATTTCACTGATTCAATTTAAGAGAGAAGACAATCCATGGATTTTACATGATCAGCTAACTCATTTACATTGTGCGATTCAATTTGATATCGTATCTACTATGCAGATTGAATGATATATAGGTACTATTCGATGAAACGTGTGAACACATATATTCTCAATCAAATGCCCAAAGTACATTGTAGTGAATGGTTTATTATTATAGCTGTGATCAGTGATTCGACTTGATCGTGTGACACAAGTACATGTATATTAAACACGATGCACAATCCTGCATTGGTGTTCTCATTTCTGATGATAAATTGTTCAGGCGTCGATAGCGTTGAAGAACATAATTGAACAGACATTTGAGGGCTATCGACTCACCCCTTTTAATTCTCTTTTCATATCTTATTCATCAGTACTTAATATCATAAAAATTAGAGGACTTATACACCAACGTGTAACAGAATACAAATTATAAAAATTTATAATTAAAAAAAAAAACACTCAACTTGTTTAAGTTAAAAAAAATTCTATTAGTATGAAGAATAGAATATGACAAAAGTTCGTAATTTCAGGTAACATGCTCTTTTAATCTTATTTTAAAATACTCTTATTAATAGACAAAAGTACTTGAATTGCTGTGATTTTAACTTCACTTTTAACGGATTTGATTCAATGCATTTTTACATTCCCTATAAATTTGAATCAGAGAGAATTTTACTGACTCACATTTAGAATGGTTGATCCAAAATATTAAGTTTAAAAATGGTTGCACGTTGCAATCTGTGGATGAAGATGATATCTCATGAACTAAAATTAGACTGCATCACACGTAGCACTTGGAAGCTTGGAACAAAGTTCAAGTTACGTTTCTCTAGATACTATTTGCATCGTTGTGTAACTTTCTCTTTTCCCCCCACACATTTTGCCATAATTTCAAATATTTGCCAAAGTTTGTTTCTTTACTTCCTCAAAAAATAAATAAAAAAACAAACGAATTTTCAGTTATTCTTTGTTCTTTTCAATTTATTAACATCAAATTGCTGTATTAAATTTTCACGAATTCTTTGAAACTGAAAATAAACATTTTAGGAAGTGAATAAATAGGAATCACTATGGTGTAAAAATAGAATATGAACATTTTGTTACAATCCTTAAATTTTTTTTTTTTGCAAATAATGAAGGTATAAATTTTTAGAACTCTATGTAAGTAAAATGTTAGAGTTTAGTATTATCAGATATTTTATTCGTTAAAGTTTAAAAAATACTAAAGTAACTTTCTACACGCAATGTACAAAATCCTGGAATATGTTTGGGTGTCGCGGTGATAAAATTCTCACAAGTAGCACATATGCTAACTTGTCACACCAAACCAAAACTTGCTTGCGTTCGTTAACACGTTCGCCCAAACAAAATCAATATCGTTGACTCACGCAGGTTACGCGTGTCCAGTGTCCACTCACCCCATCCAGTATTTTATGCAATCGCATATTTGCAACAATGTCATCGAGCCATTCAGTTGAGAGATAAACTTTAATCGGTTGCGGTTGCTTTGATTGTTCACAAACCGAAAAAAAAGGGAAATCCATTTAGATTTCAATTATACATCCAATTTCTAGTGTTTTAATTAAAAATTTAATAAAAATTTGCATTTTTTGCAATTTAAATCTTCAATGAGTAGAAAACCTTGTTAAAATTTACAAATTTGAAACCAACAGCATATATATAAATATATATGACTAATAATTTAATCATTGAGGGAAATCTATTCTTCCTGAGTTACAATTTAGACGTTTTTGACGCTATTTTGCTACTAAAAATCATGTAGATTATTGAAACGTTATTTTAAAAAACAACTTTTGTAAAAGAATTTTTTTTCTTCAGTGGATATATAATTATGGACAAGAATGACTACTTTTTCAACATTTGGATATAGTTCCGAAAGCGAGGTACCTCCGATTTTTTTGACACTACGTATACTTACGTATTTTGATGCGCTGATTACGAATATGATAATGAAAATTGGCGCAAATTTGATTTTCATGGTAAAAACCATAAAAAACCCATAAAAATTCGGTTTTTTGCAATTATTTCAATTAATATTAAAAATTTTGAAAAATTTTTTTAACAAAAGTTGTAGGCATTCCAAAAATACATATTTTAAGTTATTTGATTTTTTTTTATATCTCTAATAGTTTGGGATAAAATCGTTGGTGAAGTTGCTGGTTCACCAGAAAGAGCGGACATTATGACATTAATGCAAAAAACTGAAAATCAATAATAATAATAACAATAAAGGCTAGGGGCTTCGTCCCTAGCCCCGTTAGAGGGGTGGGGGAGGGGGTAACCTCCAACCCCCTGTATTTTGGACAAAATACCGCGGGGTTGGAGTGCCACGATGAAGTGAAATGTAGACAAAGGTGGGAAACCCTATAGTTCTGTTGGTTTTTATGGTATTAATTATAAAAATGATCAAGTTGACAACTTTTTTCAAGATGATTTTCGTAAGTAGTGCATGGACTTTGGTCCATTATATATTACACGACATGAAGACCACATGTTGCGCGGCCTGCGGCCGCGCAAGAACCAAAATACCGGGGGGTTGGGGTGCCACTGTTAGTGGCACCCCAACCCCCCGTATTTTGGTCCTATTATATATTATATATTATATATATAATGGACCAAAGTCGTAAGTCAGAATAATACGTATTTTACATAATGTAGAAAACCATGTATTATACGTAGAAAACCTCGAGTTTTCTACATTTACCCATCTCTGCACAACCCGGATAATATTTACAGCTGTCAAAGTAAGACTTGTAAAGAATTACCATTTAATATTGATATAATGTGGGTATTTCGTCACATTTAGGTTAATTTATGTTTTTTGCAATTATATCGTAAACTAATTGTTTTTAGTAAAAAATGCACTCGACACAAAATATGTATTTTTGGAAGACCTACAACTTTTGTTAAAAAAATTTTTCAAAATTTTTAATATTAATTGAAATAATTGCAAAAAACCGAATTTTTATGGGTTTGTTTTGTTTGTTTTTACCATGAAAATCAAATTTGCGCCAATTTTCATTATCATATTCGTAATCAGCGCATCAAAATACGTAAGTATACGTAGTGTCAAAAAAATCGGAGGTACCCCGCTTTCGGAACTTCACCCCAACATTTTTCAAAATAAAAAAAATAAAATAAACTTCCTCGTGCGGATTTTTTACAAATTGAATTTAAATATTAAAGTTTTATACGTTAGAGACTATAAGAGTAATATATAATAATGTAATTGAGACAGATAATTCTCAGCATGTCGTTATCATAAAACTGATCATTGAAAAATGTCCTGTGGGACCTCACGCTATGCCTGCTAGATTTTGATCGCCACATATCATTCGTCCGATAAGGAGATATTCATGCTCAAGCCCATGGTGGTTAACCAAGCACTCAAGCGTACCAAACTTACGGTGCGGCTCGGCGGTGTCCATGTCGCGGTCAAAGGAATCGCGTGACTAGAACATAAATTTTCTGTCTAAGCCACTACTCTTGCAATGCTGTGTTGCATTATATGTCATTTATACACTTCATACCATTAATGGGTTATGATTTGGAGCATCCAAGCATTTGCAATAATTTGCATGCACAAATATTTTGAGCTTTTCCGGCATTGCCTATTTTAAATTTATTCTACGCTTTATATTATACAACAGCATTTAACAAGAGTGCAAATTAAATTAATAAACTAAGTTTATTTTTAGATGAAAACATATTATGGTAATATAATTATTAACAGTTGATTCACTGCAAAAACGAATATCTTATTGTAAGACTAAAGTCAATTTTAGGTGTCTTAGATTTTAACCAATAAGAGAGCGTCTTTTTTTAATTAAAATTAAATTTAACTTTTTGAGGTAAAAATCATATTGTTAATGAGGTTTAGTTATTTTCGTCTGTTTCTCTTTATTATTGCGATACAAAAATAACTTATTGGCACATCACGCTCATGGATTAACTTGGTTCTTTAAAATTTTGATTCATTTAATTAAAGATTTTATTCAGTTAACTTAATTTAATTCATAATGAATAAACAAAATAAAACAAAATAGTAAGTAACAATTTATTAAAAATCTGGTTACAATACCTATTATATATTATGCACCTTCTGCTAAAGTTTGCACCATACTGTACGTAAATCACACACGTGTTTCCCGCGGTCAGCTGTTGATCGCGATATTTAATTATTTATCTGTTGGATCGAAATTTAGGTGGCACAAAAGTCAAGACTTATTGGTTTAACTTTTTTAGACGTTATATATTGACTTTAGCCGGTTCCAGAATTGAAAAGATTATTTTCAAGCCCAACATGGAAACTAGATAATTATATTAGATATCATCAGACTTATTTTTTTGTGTGGAATCTAAAATGTGGAATCAGGAAAGCAAAGTCCAGTATCCCGTGAGGAAAAAATTCCTGGCAAGCCTGAATCCAGAAGTGGGCCTGATCTGGAACTATCTGATCTGGAAGGCCGAATCTGGTCCAGATCTGGCCCTGATCTGGATAGCTAGAATAGAAATTTGGAAACCTTTGGATTGATCTGATATGGAAGGCCGAATTTGGCCCAGCTCTGGCCCTGATCAGATTTGCCAAAATAAAAATTCGGAAACCCTTGGAATGATCTGATCTGGAAGGCCTAGTCTGGACCAGCTTTGGCCTTGATCAGGTAGACCAGAAATAATTTTCTTTTAAGAAAATCTTTTTTAAAAGTGTTTAAAAAATACTAATTTAACTTTTTTAAGATAAATATAGTTTTCCCAGAAATACAACAAGATAAAACATATAGACTGGACATATAGTAAAAACAATCTTTTTAAAGTATGTATGTAGAAAAAATAATTTTGAACATAAAGTTATTTGAAAAGAAATGTCGAATTTTCCCTGAGATGAAGTAATCTAAATAAAAATTTAAATTAAGTCTTCAAAAGTTTTTAATGATTTTAACTCAAAAGTTATAATGAGTCATCTGAATTAGAATGATTTATGTTAATCAGTCTTAAATAATTTTTAAGAAAATAAAAATTGCATTTTTTT
Source organism: Ganaspis brasiliensis (assembly GCA_037103525.1). NCBI lineage: Eukaryota > Metazoa > Arthropoda > Insecta > Hymenoptera > Figitidae > Ganaspis > Ganaspis brasiliensis. Next base: position 1,837,962 of record JAZKLR010000502.1, read on the forward strand.
TAGTTCAAAATCGTGAAAACTTTATGATTGTTTAATATATAATAGGAAACATTAATTTACAAAATTATTAATTAATATTTATAAAAAAAAAAAACTTTTTTTGGGTTTTTTTTAATGTAATGCCGAGAAAACAACTTTTTTGTACCTTAAAGTCGATCCGATTCTAAGGGTTATCCAAAAAACTTAAAAATGTTTTTATTTTCATAACATAACAAATTCTAGAAAATTTAGGCAATTTTCAGGAAAAAACATTAGAATTCTAATTTGGGCCAAGCCTGGTGTAGCCAGAAATAAAATTAGTCAAACTAGTCTGGGCCAGGCCTGGCCCAGTTCAGGAAAATTTGTTGATTCTATGGAAAAAACGTTACACTACTGGTCTGGGCCAAGACTAGTTTTGCCAAAACTAGTCTCAGGAAAACTGGTCAGGGCCAGGTCTGGGCCATGTTCAATTTTCCTCACGGGAGAAACATAAAAAGAATAATTTTGAAAAATTAATCTGAAGGCGACTAAATGAGATTCAACTATAGATAAAGAAATTTTTTCCTTTACTGAATCTTCAATTAACTTTTTTCAGCCGTTTCTCGGATTCCACATTGTGGATTTCATATTCCGGATTCCACATCCCAGATTCCGCATTTGGCATTCCACATCCCGTGAGGAAAATTGAACATGGCCCAGACCTGGCCCTGACCAGTTTTCCTGAGACTAGTTTTGGCAAAACTAGTCTTGGCCCAGACCAGTAGTGTAACGTTTTTTCCATAGAATCAACAAATTTTCCTGAACTGGGCCAGGCCTGGCCCAGACTAGTTTGACTAATTTTATTTCTGGCTACACCAGGCTTGGCCCAAATTAGAATTCTAATGTTTTTTCCTGAAAATTGCCAAAATTTTCTAGAATTTGTTATGTTATGAAAATAAAAACATTTTTAAGTTTTTTGGATAACCCTTAGAATCGGATCGACTTTAAGGTACAAAAAAGTTGTTTTCTCGGCATTACATTAAAAAAAACCCAAAAAAAGTTTTTTTTTTTTTATAAATATTAATTAATAATTTTGTAAATTAATGTTTCCCATTAGATATTAAACAAACATAAAGTTTTCACGATTTTGAACTAAAAAAAATGCAATTTTTATTTTCTTAAAAATTATTTAAGACTGATTAACATAAATCATTCTAATTCAGATGACTCATTATAACTTTTGAGTTAAAATCATTAAAAACTTTTGAAGACTTAATTTAAATTTTTATTTAGATTACTTCATCCCAGGGAAAATTCGACATTTCTTTTCAAATAACTTTATGTTCAAAATTATTTTTTCTACATACATACTTTAAAAAGATTGTTTTTACTATATGTCCAGTCTATATGTTTTATCTTGTTGTATTTCTGGGAAAACTATATTTATCTTAAAAAAGTTAAATTAGTATTTTTTAAACACTTTTAAAAAAGATTTTCTTAAATGAAAATTATTTCTGGTCTACCTGATCAGGGCCAAAGCTGGTCCAGACTAGGCCTTCCAGATCAGATCATTCCAAGGGTTTCCGAATTTTTATTTTGGCAAATCTGATCAGGGCCAGAGCTGGGCCAAATTCGGCCTTCCATATCAGATCAATCCAAAGGTTTCCAATTTCTATTCTAGCTATCCAGATCAGGGCCAGATCTGGACCAGATTCGGCCTTCCAGATCAGATAGTTCCAGATCAGGCCCACTTCTGGATTCAGGCTTGCCAGGAATTTTTTTCTCACGGGCTTTAGTGTATATTTATTAAATAAATTAGACAATCATATGTGTTTGTAAGATGTATGAGTGTGAGTGCAAAGGGAGAAGGGGCTAAGGAGTAGGGACTGGGAGAGGCCTAGGGGAATGATAATGACGAATCAGTTCCTAATCGGTCTTGCTAAAATGCCCTGTATATTAAAAATTGTTAATTTTTGTACTTATGTGGAGTGACTTTTATCTAAATAAAGATATAATTATGTGCCAGATTAACTAATGTTTATTTATTGTGAATCCAAGCATCTTACAAGTTTACTTTTGAGAAAATATATAAAATGGTGTATGGATCTGATTTAATTATAATCTACTAGTTTTGCTACACAAAAACAGTAGGTAACAATTGTTTTTTAATATGAATATACAAAAAAAGATAGACGGAAAATAAAAAAAAAACTATGTACATCAGAAGTTAATCAATTTGTACAAGTATGCAAGTTAAATTTATCGCTCTCTCCTACAAACTTTTATAAACCGATTTGAGCAATGGCAAAACGTAAACGATATAAAATAAATTCATTAAACTTTTTATCACCATTTAAATTCTGTTTGATTAGTTTAATGCATTTTTTTAACTTACATTATCAGAAATTGCAATTTGAAACATAATGAAAAGCATTAAACAAATGAAATATTTTCTAAGTAAAGGTTTATTTCATTAATTCTAGACCCATCAGTCGTGCAACTTGTGAAATTTCCTTGTTCCTTCTCGGCATTTCGGAACCATCAATCTTTCTGCTGTCGACGCATGACGTTGCTTCCTCTTATATCGCTGTCCCTTACTTTTGACGTTTTACTCGTTCTATGTTGAATCATTCACAAATTGTACTTATACATTTATTCTTTATCGAAATACAGTAGAATATCCTCGTTTCGTTGACCAAGTTGCATCATTCTTTCTTTGATATCATGCCAAAGGCATTTTTCCAGATCGGCAGAGTTGGAAGAAGAATATAGGAAAAAAGGTAAGGAAGGAGAAAGCATTCACGAGGATTTAAGGCTTCCATAAATCCGTTAAACCATCCCTTAAACCCACCTCGCAGTGGTCAGCCAGCTTTTACCAGATTGTGCTCTTGATACTCTTTCTCTTCTCTATCGAATACCCTCTTTCGTTTTCCCATTTCCATCGACTTGTCTTTCGGAGTCTCTCCTTATTATATGCATCGACTTTACGGCAACAAACATTAAATCTTAGAACGAAAGACGGCTTTTAAATACCATTTCATTTGCAAAAGTGTTTCAAGCAATTAACTAATTTCTAAGTGCTTCAAATAGCAAAAGTATAATGATTACCTACACAGGAATAAAGTATTGTTTCAATCTCAAGACAATGCTAGGTTTCAGAAGACATGTAATCACAGAAAAAACTTGAACTCATATTAAGCCCGTTTTGGCTCGTTTTGAGACGCAGCGGAAATGAGATTTCCTTTCCTCTTGGTTAGTTTTAGTCCAAAAAGTTTAAAACTTTTTGGACTAAAACTAATTCTCAACTCATTTCCGTTGCGTCTCAAAACGAGCCAAAACGGGTTTAATATGAGTTCAGGTTTTTTCTGTGTATGAAGGCATATCTTTACAAAAATTAGCTTATAAAATAAAAATTAATACGTTTACACCACGGTACTTAAACTCAAACTTAAGATACCTAACTACACTGTTAAAAAATTCCACTAGAATTTGCTGTTACCTGTAACAGTGGTAAATACCATAACATAACCTTATTGATTCTGCGCATGCGCGAGGAGAATTGTGACAGGAATTTCTGTCACGCATATTAGAATTTATTTTCTGTACTGACTCGATCAGTACCTATAGTCGATCAGTGATGATTTAATTGGATACAATTAATTAATAGTTTAATAATATTGATGCCAAATACTACTTCGAATATTACAAGATTTATTTTTGCCAATGTAATAAAACTATTAATTAATTTTGTCCCCTCTCCGACTTTAAACTCCGATTTTACTTAGCTTAGTGTATTTAAGCCTGAGTTAAGTATTGTGGTGTGAACGTATTCAATCAGTATGAAAAGCAGGCGTATAGCTCCAGCACCTACTATCGAGAATTTCGTGGCTGTTACATAAATTTAATTGTCCTTGGTTTGATGTATCGATTATTATCGAATCCATATATTGATTATACGATCATCCGACCCTTTCCGACTTAAGTCTTAAACCTTATGCTTAAGTCTAATCGATATACATCCCTCAGGGTACGGACTATAAAAGTGTAACGGTCCGTACGGACATGGGTTAGCGTAACCCAGCTCTTTTAGTCGCCTGTATAGTGGGCTGTAATTGATCAATTTAAACATTTTTTTAAAATCTATTTTAAATTTTCTTAGGAACGTAATTGCTTTGTCAGATTTGTGATATTGTTTTATTTACGAAAGTTATTATTAAAAATACTAACAAGTTCCAAAAATGTTGATGTTTTTTTACTGTTTATTTCAAAAGCTGCTATTTCTGTTAAAAAAAAAGATTAAAAGATTTTATATAAGGGTTTTGGAAAGGTGAAAAATTTATCTTTCAGATAGCGTTAGCCGTTTTTTAATTCATTCCAAAAAGTATATTTTTGTTTTAGATTTGAAAATGCTCTATTTTTAAAATAACAGAAAAAGTCAATCAAGAGATTCAATAAAAATATCGTGAATTTTTTCTTTCTATAATGTAGAAATCATTCATCAGGGACAAAGTTGATAATTATAACATAAAGAAACGACAGAAATTGATTTGTAACATTTTTATTTTTACAATTGACAAGACTTTATAAAAATCGTAAAATTTTAGTTTGCGCAATTGCAACAAATCTTTGCAACATGCTCCCTGTACATTGTCTGCATATTGGCTCTCGTCGTCTGTGTCGCTGGCATAATCAGTTGCTCCTTTCTCATCTTCTTTAACCTCACCATAAAGCTGTTCTAAAGCAGCTACGCTTCTAGTTCTCGAACGTGGCATCTTTGGGAAAAAATTTAACAATGAATATAAAAAAAAAACATTGAAATAAATATATTCAATGTAATATTTGTAAATACATTGCAAAAAGTCTAAATATACATTCCAGTCAATAATACCCGCTTAGAATTGTAAACTTGGCTCAAGTTGGCTCAAGCTTGGCTCAAGCTTGGCTTAAGCTTGGTTCAAGTTTGCTCATGTTTGGCTCAAGTTTGCTCAAGCTTGACTCAAGTTTGCTCAAGCTTGGCTCATGTTTGCTCAAGCTTGGCTTAAGTTTGCTCAAGCTTGGCTCCTGTCCACGAGCCAAGCATGAGGCAAGCATGAGCCTATAGCTACAATTCATTAACAGCTTTTGGCCATGAACACCTTATGACGATTGACTAAAGAAAGCACGAGATGTCAATTAAAACAGTTACGCATGCGCACTAGCGTTTTATGACAACTACACATGCGCTGTAGTGTTGTATGTGGCTTTTAATTGCATTTTAATTATTTTCTTTAACATTAAATAAGTTTTTTAACTTATTAATTATTCTATTTATTTCCAATTACTTTCACTATTTTTTAATTGTTTTCTTCAAATTACAATTAACATCTTCAGTATCAAATCATAAAAGCACATTTAATTATCCTTTTCAAAATCTTCAATTATTTTTTTCTATAACCATTTTTTAAATATTCTTCACTTCACATTCTTGAAATATTAATACAATTCAATTTTAATTTATTTTCTACAATTTTTTCGAAAATTTTCATCAATTTTTAATTGACAATTCATTATTCTTCTTTAATTTAATGAATCTTCATTAATTTCAAAACATTTTTTGTTCCAACGCCGATTTTTCTCATGATTTTTCGAACTCTTTTTTCAATTGTTAATTTTTTCTCTTTCGTTATATTGTAATTTTTCTTTTAATTGTAAATTATTTTCTTGAAATTTTTATTTAATTCTTTAATTTCCAATTAGTTTCTTAAATGTTTAATTATTTTATTTAATTGTTTATTTATTTTTTATTTTCTCTAATTCTCAAATATTTTCTTTAATTTTCAATTATTTTTATTAATTTTCAATTAATTCCCCAATACTCAATAATTCTTCGATTTTTTCAAATATTTTTTTACTCATACAACTCTTTTAAATTTTTAATTCAATTATTCAATTCTAGAACTATTCTCTTCAATTGTCATTTTTTTTAGATTTAAATTCCGCTTTTAAATTTTCAACTGTTTTCTTTCAATATTAAAACATTATCGCCTTTTTGTAATAATAAAAATTAATTCCATATTTCAGTTTTCAATTTTTTTTTTCTAAATTCCCTAATTCTCTGCTTTTTTCAATTAATTTTTTTTTATTTTTAGGGTTCTGTACCGTAAAACGGAACCCTATTAAAATCACTACGTGTGTCCGTTTTTGCACCCCCTCTAACTTCTAAACTATATGAGTCTTCAAATTTGGTACGAATATGTAATTTTACCTTGGATTTACGAAAATGATATGGAAAACGCGATTCGAGCTCATAAAGATGCCGAAATCCAGCAAAAACCACTTTTTTGACCTAAAATGCAAAAAAATGACCATGCCCCCCTCCCCTAAACTTCCAAACTATTAGACTTAGGATGCTGAAATTTGGTTCACGTGTGTAAATTTACGTGTAGATTACAGAAAAATTATAGAGAACTTTCGTAAAGGCGGTCTTCATAGTGTTTACTAGCCAAAAAGTACGATTTTTTAAAAAAAATTTGAAAAAATGACCATGCCCCCCCCCCTAATTTTCCAAACTATTTAACTTAGGATGCTAAAATTTAGTACACATATGTAATTTGACGTGTAGATTATACAGAAAATATATAGAAGTTTGTTAATGTTCGTCTTTATAAAATTTACAAGCCAAAATTCGTGTTTAAAAAAAAATCAAAATATAATTGGTTAATTCCTTATTTTTTTAAAACATATTTAAAAAACGACCCTGACCCCCCTGCTGCAAAAGTTTTGGCTTATAGTGCTAAAAATTTGTTCCAATAAAATTTTATTTAGTGTATAAAAAAAATTATTTTTAAAACTGTTATCCTAGTGGAAAATTTTTAATCTCTACCTCATATAATTGAATAAAAATTAAAAAGGTACGGAACCCTTCGACTTGGTACGAGTGTAACTCGTACTTGCCCGATTTTTCAATATGTTCCTTAAATTTCAATTCCATTCTAATGCTAATTTTCATTCAATTCCATTTAATTAAATTCTTCAATTTTTAATTATTTCTTTCAGTTTTAATTATTTTTTTCGATTTTTAATTCCGTTGTTAAATGTGCAGTTATTTCCTACAATTATTCCAGTAATTTTCTTAATTTTTTAGTTTTCAATTATTTTATTTAACTTTAATATTTCTTGTTTAATTTCTTCAATTCTTTTTTTCAGTTGTTTATTAATCTAGTCATTTTTTAAATTTTGTTTTTAATTGTCAATTATTTTCTTCATTTTATAATTTGTTTTAATTTTTAATTATTTTTGCTTCCTCATAGAGGAAGTTTTGTGATCGTTAAGATTTTCAATTTTCCAAAAATAGTCTGCCTTATGCTTGGCTCGTGGACAGGAGCCAAGCTTGAGCAAACTTGAGCCAAGCTTGAGCAAACTTGAGCCAAGCATGAGCAAACTTGAGCCAAGCTTAAGCCAAGCTTGAGCCAAGCTTAAGCCAAGCTTAAGCCAAGCTTAAGCCAAGCTTGAGCCAAGCTTAAGCCAAGCTTGAGCCAAGCTTAAGCCAAGCTTGAGCCAAGCTTAAGCCAAGCTTGAGCCAAGCTTAAGCCAAGCTTGAGCCAAGCTTAAGCCAAGCTTAAGCCAAGCTTGAGCCAAGCTTAAGCCAAGCTTGAGCCAAGCTTAAGCCAAGCTTGAGCCAAGCTTAAGCCAAGCTTGAGCCAAGCTTAAGCCAAGCTTGAGCCAAGCTTAAGCCAAGCTTGAGCCAAGCTTAAGCCAAGCTTGAGCCAAGCTTAAGCCAAGCTTGAGCCAAGCTTAAGCCAAGCTTGTGCCAAGCTTAAGCCAAGCTTGAGCCAAGCTTAAGCCAAGCTTGAGCCAAGCTTAAGCCAAGCTTGAGCCAAGCTTAAGCCAAGCTTGAGCCAAGCTTAAGCCAAGCTTGAGCCAAGCTTAAGCCAAGCTTGAGCGAAGCTTAAGCCAAGCTTGAGCCAAGCTTAAGCCAAGCTTGAGCCAAGCTTAAGCCAAGCTTGAGCCAAGCTTAAGCCAAGCTTGAGCCAAGCTTAAGCCAAGCTTGAGCCAAGCTTAAGCCAAGCTTGAGCCAAGCTTAAGCCAAGCTTGAGCCAAGCTTAAGCCAAGCTTGAGCCAAGCTTAAGCCAAGCTTGAGCCAAGCTTAAGCCAAGCTTGAGCGAAGCTTAAGCCAAGCTTGAGCCAAGCTTAAGCCAAGCTTGAGCCAAGCTTGAGCCAACTTCAGCCAAGCTTCAGCAATCTCGAACCAAGTTTGAGCAAACTTCAGCCAAGTTTACAATTCTAAGCGGGTAGTGTACAAAATCCTTTGAAAACATTAAAAAGATGGTCCAATTTTAAATAAACATTTCTCTTTCTTTTATTTGATAAATTGTAATCAAATTTATAAATAATGTTCCTTTATTTTTGTAAACTTTCGATATTTCAAAAAAATTTGATATTGTAACGTTCCGTATGGACTGGGTGAAATTTGTCCGAACGTAAATTTTCAACAAGTTGAGGATGGTACCTCAAAGATTTTCCCCATTCGGTCCATCAACTCGTTTAGGAATGGCGCAACATTCAAAATTCGCCTGGATTACGGTAACTCAGTCCGTACCCTGAGGGATATGCTCTCATTCTTATGGAAAACATTTGGTAATCCCTAAAGATATTCCTGTAAGTCCCAAGAATTTCTGAAGAATTCCTAGGAATTTCCTAACAGTTTCCAGGAATTTCCAGGGCATTGCGAGGAGCTTTTTACGTATTCTCATTATTTTCTTAAGAACTCCCGTAAATTTCCCAAGAGTTTCCAGGAATTCTCAAGGCCTTCCCAGGGGCTTCCCACGAATTCCCAGGAATGCTCCGGGATTTCCCACGAATTTCCCAGAAATTTCACAGGAATTCTCAAGAATGCCAAGGGATTTTCCAGGAATTACTAGGATTGACGAGCAACTTCTTAGGAATTTCCAAAAGTTTCTTAGGAAATCCCAGGATTGGCTAAAAATTCCTTAAGAATTTCCCAAGAGTTCCCAAGAATTCCCAAGAGATTCAAAGGAGTTTCATAGAAATTCTCAGGTATTTTCAAGTAATTCCTAGCATTGGAAAGGGATTTGCAAGGGATTTCCAGGAGTTTTATAGGAATTTCTTACACTGTGAAAACAGGTGTCTTACAAGTGTCTAATTTTAAGACATAAGACGTTCAGAAAGCATCTTACAGGCATTTTTAAGACACTATCTCAATGGTTTAAAATTAAGACACCTCAAAATGTCTTAAAAGTGAGGACAAAATAAGACACTTGTTTTTAGAGTGTAGGAATTCCCTTGTATTTTCCCGGAATTCCTATGGTTTCCCGAGGAATTATTCCTGTAGAATTTCTCAAGAATTGTCTCTGGGGAATTTCCAAACTGCTAAGACCTGTTATTGGCTCGGATTGACGGACGGACGGAAGGACGCTAAAGTCTCGTTATAAGGTTTTCAGACCCGTGTCACGAAACTCTAAAAATTTAAAAATAAATCTAACTAAAAATGAAAGAGATTGTAAGACACTGAATTGATATATTTATTTAAATGCTTAGAATCTTTTTGACTTTTTAGTATTAAATTGGTTTCGGTAAATGGAGCTTTTCTAATTAGTTTGAAATTAAATATCATGTCTTAAAGGATTGAAGTGCGTTTGGGAATTTAGCAACAAAATGAAAAGCTACAAAGAAACTTGATTTTGATTGAATTTAATAAGTTCTTTTTACATACCAAATTGAATTTAAATAATTTAAAATAAGCTTTTAATAAAATCACTACTAATTATTTTAATCCATCATAATTTTCTGTAAAACTATTCAGATATTCAGTTTAAAAATGAGGAATATTGAATATAAAAATAATATTTTAGAGTTTCCCTTACTTTACTTTGCAATTAGCTTTGTACCATTAAATTGAATTATAAAGCTTTACTCCCTTGTTAAAATTTTATCCAATTTTAATGTAGTAAGATTATCAATTATTTGTAACTTGCAGATTTAGAGAATACTTTTTGTTTTTAGTTTCTATAAAATAAAATTTTACTTTGAACTTTCAATCAACTTCCTTTTGAAAACCTAAATTGAAAAATCTGATGCTAGCATGTTCCAAAGCACAAACTAGTTTTGTTTACACTTTCGTTTACAAAGCCTGTAACTATCAAGTCTGAATGGGTTTCAGAAAATCAACAAGGATAATCGAAATTCACAGCGAATCCAGTGAGAGTTTATCACCAGTCGAAAATGTTATCTCATTCATTGTTATAAAAGTTTTTACCGTTTGCCATTGTCATATACAGAGGAAAAACGAATTTATTGTTAGACATTGCCACTGGTACATGGACGAAATGGTTATCTAGTTAAATCGCGTGAAATACTGCTTTCATCACATTGGATCAATGCAATTATTGATGGGAAAATTGTCTGAATAGCAGGGCAGGTCCAATTCGAAAGGGCGCAATCAATGTAGCGTGCAACACTTGAATTTAAATTCATGAATAATTCCGCTATGAAAGATCTAAAGCCTTTGTTCTCCATACTCCTTCTGTATTCGATGCTTAACGATACCTTATTTATGGAATTTACCTTGAAAATTTTGATGATGCTCCTTTCGTGAGAATACTCAATAAAAAGACTTAACCTGCTGCTTAGTAGACAAATTCTAATTCTTTTAAGACGATTTTCTTTTGCTGCAAAAAATTGATAAATTTAATATTTGCCGATGATAGTTTTCTGGGTTTGTATAATGCATACATCGATTTAGGACATGAGACACAATGCGAACAGAAGAAAGAAATATCAACTTTATAATGAAAAATAAAGTAAGTGAGTTAAGGGTGGATTAAGGGCTGATGATACTATTAAGGGAAGAACAGATGTGCCAGTATCGATTTATTACACATTTATTTTGTGCTTTTATTCTTATACATATATAAAAACGTATTTATATAAGACGCGATCATACAGGGGGGAGGCGGTTGTTTGAAATCTGGAGATTATGGATAATTTTGCATTATTTATTGTAATAGAATTTGTTCTATGGTGCTTAGAGACAAAAAATGATATATGGTAGTTTGTTTTGGGTGTGGAGGGGGTTAGAAGTACTTGAAATCTGAAATTGGTTTGTATTATGTATGAGAAATATGCTGGAGTATACCTTATTTATGTGTAGGAAGAAATTAAGAAATTAAATTTAGTGGATTTCCCTAAAAAGGGGAGAGGGTGTAATTTTTCGATAGGTATATATTGTAATTGAAGTTGTTCTTTGTTGTTTCGAGAATAAAAATTATGACATATGGTAGGGGGTTATTGGATAGAAAATGTTGGTTTGTAATACACTGAAAAAAATACTCTAGTCGCATTAGCCATATGATTATTGTTGACAGCTTTTCTAGAACTTCAAATACTATATGAATGAATATCCCATAATGCATCGGTGCGTCACTGCAGGGCCGGCGGAAGGTATTTTTTCTAGGGGGGGGGGGGCAATGCATATATACATATATGTACCTACACAGACATACATATATACACAAATATATATATACATAATCAGGGTTGCTACGCTTTCTGGAGTTACTATTAAAAATGCTTACTTTTAAAAATTTTGAAATTGAATGAAGCATGTTTTATGCACAAAATAATCCTGGTTAATAGTCTTTCTTTATAAAAAATTATCCACTTTTTCGTAAATTACTATATCTTAGCGTTTCTTCACTGTCTTACACTGAGAAAAATGAGTTAGCTACTATTTGGATAGCTTTTTTTAGCGGTGAAATTAAATCAAATTTTTATTTAACAGAATTGTTATTGAGTAAAAATTTTAATAAGTCGAATTTTTTAATTTTAGAATATCCATTTCATCAAATCTTCATTATTTATCCGATATTTTAGTTGCAATAATTCTTATTCAATATAATTAATAAAACGCTAAATTTCCATTTTTGTCGGATACCCTGCACTAAAAAAAAATTATTTGACTCAATTAATTCAAATTATTTGACAAATATTTACTAAGTTAAAATATTTTGTAGTTGGATCTAAAAAATATGTATTTGATTCAAATAACTTGAATTATTTGAATCACGTTTGTTTAAACCAAATAAATCTTCTTTGGATCAAGTAAATAATTAATTTAATCTAATAAACGAATATATTTAATACAAATGCTAAATTATTTGAAACTATTCATTTATTTATTTCACTAAAGTATTTGGGTTTTTGGACACAAATAAAAATTATTTGACATAATTAAGTTATTTTATGGATTAAAGTAAACCGAATTATTTAATATAAATAATGTATTATTCAATGCTAATATATTATTTTATAAAAACAAATAAAAAGTAGTTTTTGAGACAAATAAAAATTATTTGACACAATTAATTTATTTTATGGATTAAAGTAAACCAAATTATTTAATATAAATAATATATTATTTAATGCTAATTTATTATTTTATAAAAATAAATAAAAAGTATTTCCGTCAAATAAATAATTTATTGTAACGAAATTTGTGAGTTATTTAAAACTATTTATTTATTTATTTCACTCAAATATTTGAGTTTTTAACGTTAATAAAAATTATTGAACACAATTAAATTATGTTATGAGTCATAGTAAATCAAATTATTTAATGCTAATATTTTCTTTTTTAAAAACAAATAAAAAGTATTTGGATAAAGTAAATAATTTATTGTAACTAATGTGTGAGGCTAAATAGGTGTTTTTGTAATTTTGAAGTCAAGTCAGCGTGGCTTCGTGGGTAGCGTAAAAGTCTCGTATTGCGTGCGTCGCGGGCTCAATCCCACCATCCGTGCGAAATTTTATTTCATAGTTTATATGTTAGGTTATAATAAGTGTTAACTAAATATAAGTAAATAAGTGTAAAATAATCAGTATTTAAATAAATAATAAGAATGTTATGAATGAAAATCACCATACTCATAATAACATTAAATAAGAGTAATAAATAGTTATTTGGTTTAAATACAGGTTTATTGGATAATAGACAAGTAAATAATTTAATTGGATCAAATAATTTTTATTTGATCCAAATAATTTTTTTTTCAGTGTGAACTATTTAATATTTCGTGTTACTCAAACTTTTATTAAAAGAAAATTCTGCTGAATTAAAATTTGGTTAAATGAAAATTCTTTAAATAAGAAGTTTGTGTTAACAAAATTTTGTAAAACAAAAATTATGTTAAATATAAATTCGCTAACCTTAAAATTCTGTTAAGTACAAATCCAGATTTATTAAAATTTGATTAAAAACAGTCTCGAAGAACGATAACGCAGTTCCACAAACAAAAGTTTGTCTCAGACACTGCAGTAGTGTATTTCTACTTACTTTTTTTCACTGAATAATCAGATTGGTTAAAATTTTTGAAATAATCTTTAAAAAATTGATGAAAACACGAAAAAATCGCTTTTTTAAGATTAGGGGAGAGTTGCCATCAATGTACCGGGTTTTTTTTCAAGGTGATAGTATTTATTCAATTTCACTCATTTCAAGCACTTCTTTGCATCAATATAAAACTACAACACTTCTCTAGGTAATGCACACATATTATACCCGATTTATTTTGATTAAATAATACAATTTTGGATTTTTCTAAACTAACACGCTATTTTCATTTTCAACAACCTGGGTACACAATGAACCACCTCTATAAAAACACTAAAAATGTTCAACAATAATAATATTGCAATTTTCACTTTGTGAAAAAACTTATTTTCTATCAAATACTATAAAAAATTATTACTTAACACTTTTTAATTGATAATGTATAACATAAATATACCTCAAATTTAAGTTAACGAGCTAAAATGTCATTTTAGTTTTGCTATGTTGAGAAGAGTACTGACAACAATCGCTGTCACATGCTGTACGCATGCCTAGTTTTATAATCAGGCATACCACTCTGGAAATCGAAAATACACTGAAATTCCAGGTGGTTCATTGTTCCCTGGTACATTGAATCAACATGTCATTTGCAACAAAAATGGTTTTTTATAACTTAATGCAATATTTCAAAATCTTTATCTCATTTGAATATTGTAGTTCAGGCCCGATACAAAATAAATTGTAAGTTCATTTATTTTTAAATTGCCTTATTTCAATTAAAAAACGTGTTTGTATTTTAGGTAAATTTTTTCTTCAGAGCATCAAAAACAGTTTTTTTCAGTTTTCTCTATAAATAATAAATCCACATGTCTCAAATTTATGGACGTAGTGTGTTTACGCAAACTTCATTTATATTTAAAATCAGGAGAATGTTTATTTAATTGTTTCTGAGAAAATTGAAATGGTTCATTGAAAAAAACTGGTACATTGATGGCCACTCTCCCCTATCTAAAAAATTTTAGTTAATCTAATCATTTTGACTTTGAATGCGGATTTAGTGTACTCTGTAAATTTGAATCAGTGAAAATTCACTGACGAATCAGTGCGAAATAAGCCACTGATTTCAATCAGTAAGATTTTGACTGAGAATCAATCAAATTTAACTGATTCTCAGTGAAATAGCTTGCTGATTGATTCAGTAACCTCACTGATTCATTCAGTTACATTTTGACTGACAATCAGTGAAATTCCATTGAAATTTTCACTGATTCGAATCAGTGGCTTATTTTGCACTGATTCACCAGTGATATTTCACTGATTCAAATTTAGAGAGTAGAAAAATATACGTAGGAATACACTAGGGTAAAGACTCGGACCAAAAAATGCACATTAAAGGTCTGGAAAACCTGGAAAAGTCATGGAATTTTGTTCTAAGAAAGTCATAGCAAACCTGATAATTACATAATTATTGTATAAAATGTTATTGAACTTAAAACTAAGAAGATTGTAATTTTTTAAAAAGTTGTTTACATATTTATTTAAAAATTAAAATTATAAGTAAATTTTCAGAGGGGGGCAAGCCCATACATTGCCCCCTCGAGATATTTCTAGGGGGGGGGCATTGCCCCCTGTGCCCCCTGCTCCGCCGTCCCTGCGTCACTGACAGATCTACCTAACCTAAAAATATACATCGCAGTTTCACCATAGTCATATGGCTAAAAGACAAATATCGTATAGCAGTATCTATATTAGCAATATATTATGGGTGATTTATCCATAATTATGGCAGTACGTGGAATTATTTTTTTCAGTGTATTCAATGATTTTTAAATTTGTATAGAATCGGTAAATAAAATGCCGAAAGTCTGGAAACATCTGTCCCTTCATTAATAGTTTTCGGATAACCAGCAATATGTGTCATTTCTAATAGCATACGTTGTCTGTAGTAATTTGTTTGTTATAAAATAGTAACATCTTGTAAATTTAATTTGTGATTTTCAAACCATGAATGTTTTGATAGTGCTAACCAATCATCGGGCCTTTTATATACCTCATTCTTATACTCGAATAGTCTTTTTCTAAGAGGTCGTTTAGTCGTACCAGCATAATGTGAATCACAACCGTTGCAATCTATTTTGTTACTGTAGTCTCAAGTGTGAGTAATTTTTGTCTTCTCTCTCTCTCTTTATCACTTATCTTAACTTTCTGTTCTTATAAAAGAAGTGTTATAATTTGAAAACATTAAATATAAACATCACATCAACGTATAAGATAAAACATAAACTGCCATATAGATACTTTCTATTTAACTTTTCAAATATCTATTCTATATTAGATAACAAGTTTAATCAAATCAGAAGGTAGATTTTTAAAATATTACGAATTTGATTTTTTTTAAGATGACTAGACCAAAAAGTGCAATGTTGCTGTACTAGGGAAACTTCGAAGCATTTGTAAAAGAAGGTCAGCACAATTGAGGAATAAACTCCAAGACTGCGGTCACTTCTTCGAAAGTGCCTTTTTCTTATTCTACTTCCTTTTTGCGACTTCATCTTCTTCCTTACAAGGGTATCTAAAATTCTTTAAACAGTTCTCAAATCTTCTTTGTGGAGGCCAGTATACTCTACTAAAGTTATTCCTTTTGTATTATTGTAAGAGTTAATATTCCTTTAAAAAGCATATAAAAATTTTTTTTTATAAAAACCAAATTTTCGCATTTTAAGCAGATAGAGATAAACTTATAAAGCACTACAATGAAGTGAATTGTATTTACTGTGCTGAGTTAATATTAGATCCTCGACTTAAGGTAGAAACGTTTGATATGAAACTCCCTGTGGCAAAGATCTACAAAGAAAATCCTATCTTGCGTATTTTGAGAGCAAACTTTGCAAATGAGAAAGTGTAAAATGTAGAAAATGGTGAATCAAATAACAATGACTATTAAGTCTAATGGCAAAGAGAGTCAAAGCTCTGTATACTTCTGAAACAAAAGTTAGACGATTATTTAAAATTCGACAAAGTTCGAATAATAAAAAAAAATAAGACATGCTTTTTGTGAACTTACAGTGGCCCAAGCAGAAATTTCCGTGTCGTTTCGGAGTTGACGATAGGCTGAAAACTGATTTACTACTGATTGTCAGTATTAAGTTTCCTTACTGAAGAGGACACATAATGTGTCGAAACATGTAGTCGACTCCAAATAAATAGGAGAGTTTTTAAAGAGATTTGCATATAATTTACTTAGAAAAAAAGCCTCGTAAAATTTCTGAACAAATTAAGTTTCCTTGTTATCCCGTGTCCAGCACTGACAAAACCATTGGTGTTAAGCTAATTCAGTAATTCATTTAATACTGACTCTTCAAGTTGTCCCAGAACTGACAAACAACATCGGAATTGTACTGATTTAGTACAAACATTGGATGTCCTAAGGATATCTAAGGAGATTTTGAGGACATTTTTAGAATATCCTATCAAATTATCCGACATCCGGATATCCGCTTGTTATGAGGAATTATTGTACAAATTTTTCTCTTGTATTATATTGTATTGTATAATATAGCATACAATACAGCCTAATAAGACATCTGAATATCATCTTTGATTTTTAATGCTGCTCAAAAAAATATAAATGTTTTTGTGGACAGATCACTATTGGTCCCCAATTTATTCCGTGCACCTGCTCGGCGACGAAAATTCATTCCGGTCCTTCTCCCACTTTTTGGCCTTGCTACCCCTCCGCTTGACTACACCACCTGACTTCTTCTATTGTAATAAATGCCTATAGTTACAGTGACTCGTGCAAAACATACATAAGAGGCTTTTAACCGCGTAATACCAACAGCAATTATAGTTGTATTCAAAAAGCATTGGTAGTAATACTGATTAATAAAATCATACTCCACATATTCCAGTAGAATTTGAAACGGTGTAGTCAGACGGAGAAGTAAACAGAGCTCAAGAGTGGGTGAGGGCCCTGAATGAATTTTTGTCGCCGAGCAGGTAGATGGGTTCACGAATTGTAAATCTCCCGTTTTTGTAGTTGGGTAGAATCACGTGCTTTTCGTAGAACAATCTTATCATTTTAGCTTGTAAAACGGTTGAACTAAACCGTAATCCAAATGAAGATTCTACCCTATAGTTGCTTCTCAGTAAATCCCTATACTAGTACTTCCATTTTCCTTGGATCCACCAGTATACCAGATATCAGCTTTATTAGGGAAAGACACTGGTCTACTGAGTTAGTCTTCTTTAGTTGTTATACTTATTTTCTATCTTTTTCAAAGAGGAAACCCGATGAGATTTGGTCCCTTATCACTTTGAACACAGGATTCTCCACTCAACCGGCTAGCAGAAGAGTCATCCTCCAGTATTCATCCGACCTAATCCATCACCAAATCTCAGAGAGCAGCTTTAGTTTCCTTTGTCTTGATGATAAGATGTAAAGATTCCAACTTCAAGTATGCACTCAAAGACATCAGTGTAGGAGCATCCCCCTTATTTTTTCTTCGCAGTCCTTGGCCGTGAACAGTTCTCAACAATTCTCCATCAGATCACAAATTCATTAATCAGACTAAGAAGCAGAATATCTTATTTATAAAATCATATTAAAATATCCGGTTTAATCTCGATGCTACTATGCTGTTCCGAATGACTCATTTTCATTACAATAGACGTCTTGTGAATTTGTTGCACTTTGATTTCAAGTAGGTAGTATTTTCAACCTGATTGTAGAGCCTTGAAATACAACAATCTTAGTTTTAAGTAGGTTGACAGGCAGAACAGTTAGTCTGTATCAAAAATTAACCAATTCTAACATCAGCATCAGGCTAAATCGTTCGACAAAATATGGATTTCGGATGTTCAATAACGTGGTTGCTGCAGAGCAAATCACATGAAATCCCTTACTAACCTTATTAGATTACCAAGCACCACAATAGGGGTAGAACTCTTCCCTACGGACAGGCTGAATAGTCCCTGCATTTTCCAGAAAGTGGCAGGTCCAGTCCACGAATAATAATTTGCAGATACTCTATGGATATGCAATTATGAACAGATCTGCTAATAATCTCCTTAGAGATAGGTATAATTAAATATCAATATCAATGGAGACTCACATCGAATATATTCCTTATCTTGTAGCTGTCTGTCAATCAAATGAACGGCTTTAGTCAATGCTGTTTCCGTACCCAGGCAGAAATTTCCGTGATGTTTTGGAGTTGATAACAGGCTGAAAACTGATTGTCAGTGCTAACTTTTCTTCTTGTTCCAGTACTGACAAACCATTGCTGATTTAGTACTTTCTTTAGTACTGACTTTCCAAGTTGTTACAGTGCTGACAAACAACATCGGAATTGTACTGATTTAGTACAAACATTTTAGTACTAACTTCCTTAGTCAGCCCACTACAGCTCAGTACTGGCATCACTTGGACAAAAAATCGTACACATAGGTTATGACGAGAACATGTGCATCATTTGCAGACGCCGTGTCAAAAATATAATGTGAAAACCATATTTAATTAGATTTTCGTTCAGTGTTTACTTGATGTGAGTTGAGTGAATAAGTATTGAATTGAGTGTGTTTCATCCATGTATATAATAATCAGCAGTGACACAGCGTCACTGGTCAGCAATGCTCTTAACTCGGGCTAAGTACTGCCAATTAGTACATTTTCGTACTGTGACAGAGAGCGACGCAGTACTGGACAGTACTGACCTACTACTGGAGTTCTATTGTCCGTACTGGCCCAGTGATTTGCCCTTGGTATATTTCTACCTGGGTAGAACTTTCACATAAATCAGCATACTGTTCTCTGTGTAGCAGTTTATGGGACAGAATCTCATTGCAGATATGTCTATCTATATATCTCTTCCTATTGTTTTCACCATGAAAGATGTAAGGCCAATTAGGTGAAAAATTCCCAGCAAAATATATCCATTTCTATTCACTTTATGTATGGAAACAACCTTTCACTACTCTATGGTTCTGGAACGTGACATAAGCTCAAACTCACTCCAACAAACTTCACCAATGATTTCAGCATCTCTTATACTATTAGGACAGTATCTGACCATGGACAAGAAAGCAGAACCACTCCTTTATTAGAACTTGGTGTACAAGGGTTTCTCAACCAACTCTGAGTACCTTCCTTCTAGCAACCTCTTAATACTCAAAAATGTTTCCAAGTTCTGGAAAAGAAGTTCATCCAATTTAAATGCGCTTCTTTACTCTTATAATTGTTTAAACAAACAAAATTCAACAATTGCTGCGTTTTTCTTATTATATCTGTCCAGTTGTTTCTCATCTCAGTTAGTATATATATAGATTGACCATCTGTTATTCAAGCGCTTTGATGTTCGTACACATAACCTTTTGTTTCTTTAAGCAGATTATCTAACCTGTCTATATAAAGTTGAATTCATAATGAAACCGAATAATTATCCATCAGACTTTGTAAAAGGTTGAAAAATTCACCTTTATAAAAGTTAAAATTTATAATCCAAACATTGATAATAAATTCTACAGCAAAATCTCTACGTTTTAAAGTTTGTTTAGTTTTAAATACACTGTCTTTGAAATGAGGTCATGCACCTACTTCTTGATTTCTTATTCAAATATTGTGTTTAATTTTAAGTTTAGTTTTTATCCATTCGTCGAGTTGGCAATGTCGTTTAACAATTTTAAATTTTAAATAATGATTATGAAAGTTCGATATATTGTTACTGTTGGTCTTGAAAATAAAAACGAAACCGTTCACTAGTTTGAAAATTTAGAATTATAATTTATAAATTATTAATTCCGTACATTTATTTTAACATGCAATGTTAAAAATTTGGGGAGTTAACGGCTGCTGAAGTTGGGAGTTAAATTTTGGAAGTTAAAATTTAACTCTAAAAGGAAGTGAGGATCATAAACGCCATTGTGAAGATGAGTGAAGACTAAAGGAATAGCCGTTAACTCCCATCGCTTTAACTCGAAAAAGGTACGACTTTTATAGAATCCCGTTGGAAGTTAAATTTCAACTCCCTTTTTTAACAGTGTGCAGTTGTGAAAGGATTAATTATAGTTATTTAATCTACCAGAAAAAAATTGTGATTGCAGGATCAAAAATAATAAATCAAAGATTTACTCCAATTACTCAGATATATTTTAACATAATTCGCTGATGTATATTGAAATCAAGAAAGGTGTGGTGATTGTTGGAGACCGTTTGTAATTAATATTGAAAAACAAGATCGAGAAGGATGATCAATTCGATCCTTTGCCTGATTTCTGTTGACTACATGGCGTTAAACATGACAAAATTCAATGTTTTTCACCTAATGTTATTTCATCCTATAGCATTTATTATTTTACAATATTATAAAAGTATATTGTTTAATTCTGTAAAGGTTATATTTCTGATTTATTGAAAAGAGAATTTTATTACAAAAAAGTGTGGTAGGCTAAATGCACATTTTCCAAGAATATTATAATTTAATGAGACTAACAATACTGAGACTTACTGTACTTTTTCAATATTTTCAGAAGGAGTCAACACAACGAGATGTGGAACGAGAACGGAGACAACGAATGGAGGCAGAGGCTCGGCTTCGTGAAGCTACGACCGAAGCCGAAAGAACGCGCTCCAGGCTGCATCATCTTCAGAGAGAATTCGCCAGGTAACAAGTACTTTCAAACAAATTCTCAACTGCCAATGTAGGTTAACTCTTTTAATCTGAAAAAGTAAAAAGTGTGCTACTAATTCAATTACTAAGAATCTCTACTAATTTTTAAGAATGTTCTACTAAATCTTTAGTCCAAAAAGTTTAAGCTACTAAATCAAATAATGAAATTTCACTAAAAATTAGTAGACCAAAAGATGCGAGTTAATGCCAGAATTTCGAACTAGGATTTGGATTCAAGGACTCAAAAGACGTAAAAATTGAATTTTTGGGGAAGTTATGTAGTACATCTACATATCAGAATCATGAGATAAGGTTTCATCACGATACTTACTACTTCTTACTTACATCACAGATACAAATATAAAATTTGTTTTTACTTTTATCAAACTTACCTCATATATGAAACCGACATCAACATCTTGAACAATATTTTGAATTACTCATTTATTGCATAGAATTCAGACAATTTCAATAATCTTCTGTTGTAGAGAGAAAATTCCTTCTTTCACATATTAGCTTTAAAGAATCTGTCACTTCAGCTTGAACATTTTATGTGAAGAATTGAAAGCTTTTCAAAATCATTAAAAATCAGAATATGTTGTGTTTAAACCAGAATAGCTTATCACCTTACGAAGAAAAAGGCAGATAGAATATAATAGTATAGCTTGAACATCGAGTGGGAAATGTTGACGACTTCTAGCAAGTGTGAAATTTGCTTAGCAAACGTACAATCACATAAGCATAATAACCATTTCTCACGAAGCGCATAATCTACTTTTTTATTACTTGCAATTTGCCATCGGTTGTGGTACTAGATTATAACAGAAGGCAAAGTTATTTACAATTATGGTCTTAGAAATATGACGCAGAAATTCTTCTTAACAGTGTTAAAACAAAGTTTGTTGCACTATTTAATCAGTGGTATAGCTACCTCGGGGCAAAGTGGGGCAGTGCCTCGTTTTTTATAGAAACTTCCAAAAAGCTTATGTCTTGTATAGTAGTTTATAGTGGGATTTTCCTTTTTGCCCCAGGGTCCTTGTCCACCCAGTTACACCACTGTGTTTTATTATTTATTTACTCTACTAAAGACTATAATTGACAAGGTTAAAACTTTGACATTCGATGAGTTGTCAAATGACAAATTGAATTTTTCAAACTGAACATTTATAAGCGCCGTCAAACCCACAGCTATTATATAATAAGATTTATACGGTTTAACTTATTAAAAGTAGTTTTTCAGTTGAATTTTAAAAAATAAATTAAATGTTGGGTTCGTGATATACACGTTTTTACTCAACTTACTGAAGGCCCTTGAGCATTATAGTATAATACGATAACGTTTCCGGAAGTTGAATTACGTAATGCGAGGGAGGTACTTTTCTTCAGAACGTAGAAACCAAACGGTGAAAATTGCTGGTTTACGCGAGAGGGCGCAGGCAGCAGGTACTTTATTTCCCAGCCACCCGATAAAAGTACACCTTGTAACGTATAAATAAGGAGACCACGTTCCCACGCAATAACCAGCAACGGATCCTGTGGTAAATCACCGATATTGGCCGACCGCCAATAACGCACAGCACTTCCATGAACGCTGACCCTAGATATTATTGAGCAAACCGAAAACGAATCGTTTTACTCTCCCATTAGAATGTGCATATAAGCACCTTCAATCGATATTTGACAAGTGTTCTAGGCTATTTTTCACAACCCGGAGTAAAGTACAATATTTTTAGTGAAACTCAGCTGATTTCTATGAAATGATAAAAGAAATGTTATACTCTCCCAATTAGTTAAAAAATACTAATTTAACTTCACTATTAAAAATTTCCACTAGCATTTACGGTTACCTGTAACAGCAGTTTTTTTGGTATCATGTGACAGAAAATTCTGTTACCTTGTCAGAAATTTAACATAACCATATTGATTCTGCGCATGCGCGAGGAGGATTGTGACAGAAATTTCTGTCATGTGTATCAGAATTTATTTTCTGTACTCACGTATAGGAAATTCTGTTACAAATGTAACATAAAAGTGTCGTGAATTTCAAAATATTTTTAACAGTATTCATATACAAGGGCGTACCCAGAAGAGGTTTTTGATGGCGGTTTTGTATGAGAGTGAGAGAGATAAAACTATAGTGATATCTCTTTCTCTCTCATATAAACGTTTATGGGGTTCGCCCGTGTTCTTATTATAGGGGAGACCAAGATGAGTTGAAATTATTTAAACAATTTAATATGTATTGCGAATTAAAATGAATAACTTATTTATAGTTCTTTAATGAAAATGTCAAAAAACCACATAATTCTAGCTGGTTTTAATGAAGAGTTGATTTTAAATCAACTCATTTTCATCTAAGAAGCGTAAATTTTCATTCTTGAGCAAATATCTCGAGAACGCTTCAACACATTTCAATAAAATTTGGATGACTTAATAAGCTCATAAATATCTAAATTTGAACACAAGGATTTTTGAAAATACCCAATCAAATTTTTTGAGCACTTTTTTTCATAAAAAAAAAGTCTTTTGACAATTTTTTCCCCATGTTAAAAATACATCTTAATGAATACAAAGATCATATTCCTTATCTCAAAACGAATAGATTGACCTATACAACTTTTATAATTGATTAAAAATTCGTAAAATAATTCATGTTTTTTTCCATTTTTTTGCATTTAAAATTCTTTTTTTAATAAATTCTTCAATTAACTTATTGCTTCTTTTATGAGGAAGCAAAATGTCCATTAAATCGACATAATTTTCCCCTAGTTACTAATTTGAATAGAGAAAACTCGTTCATGGTTTTAATTTTTTACTAATAATCCCAAATTTAAAGGCTAATCATATACTTTAATTTGATCAATTTTAAATAATCTTTTAACAACTTAATATAACACATTTACATTTTTACTTTTGGCATTATAGATATCCGCCGACAAATATACTCATTCAGTAAAATTGGTAATTATTGTAAGCTACAAAATGTAATCGATGACCGACAACCTGTATTTCCCATTATCACGCTTTTCTCTTGTGTAAAATTCACCCATTCACGCTGTTTTATGCTAATGCATTTAACAGTTCCTCTTGCGAGTACACAATTGTCTAAAATAATCGAATTAAATGCCCCTATGGGCAAGTTGAATTAACCGTCCTTTTATCATTATTTTTTGAAATGCATATACATAAATTTTAGATTAAAATTAATTCATTAAAGAGAAAATGTAAATAATGTTGTCATAAAGTTTGAGGCGACATTTGAGCATGTTTTTTGGTTGAATTGTTAGTTTTAAGTTAATTGTCTTAGAATTTTGGTTTTCGTAATTTTCGAGGAATCAAAATTTTCAGCTACAACTCTAATTTTTTTGAAAAAATTTAATTCACACTGTAAATCAAAATGACATGAAAAGAGACTTTTTGCAGAATAGAACACTGAGAAAAATGTTTAGTCATAGCAACGAAAATTTGGTTGAGCCAACCAAATTATTTGGTTGGTATTTATTCAACCAAACTATTTGGTTGAGACAACTAAATTATTTGGTTCAGTGTTGTTTGTTGGCATAACAAACATTTTTGGTTGTCACAACCAGGCTTGGGTCCGTAAATAGTCTACTTCACTGTAAAATTTACTTTTATAGTGAATCAGACTATTTACGGACACAAGCCTGGTCACAACTATATTTTTTTATTCGGGAAAACAAAAATTTTGGTTGTCATAAAAAAAACTTTTATTTGGGAGCTAACTAACCCAGGTGCGAATTTTCGGTCGGCCAACACAAATAATTACATAATTCACATGTTATTAATTTAATTACACAAATATAATCAGATGAGAATGTAGAAATTTCATATTAATGAAAACCTGAAACAGAAAAATTTCATTAGTCATGAAGATTCGAACCCGGGTTTTCCAGCTGCCAATCCAGTAGGCTAACCACCAGCCCATGAGAGATATGAATGACCAATATGGAATAAACCTTATAGCTAAACAGTTCAGTAACAGACACCGTTAGCTCAACTATCAGACCCAGGTTCGGCCGACCGTCTGGTATTGGTTTTTATTTAGATTTTATTTATATTATTATCGGCAGCTTACTTACAAACTAATCACCAATTTTTTTTAATAATTGTTTAATTGTCACAACCAAATTATGTTTGGATGTCACAACCAATTTCTGTTTGGTTGTCACAACCAAATTATGTTTGGTTGTCACAACTAAATTATGTTTGGTTCAACCAAATAAGAGCAACAAAATAATATGGTCGCCCCAAACAACTTGATGTGTTACGCCAACCAAATCGTTTTGTTATAACAATCAAAATATTGTTGTTACAACTAACAATGGTCAACTAAAAAATATTGTTGGTAAAACTAAACCTTTTTTTTCAGTCAACATATCTGAAATTGTCTATTTCCTATGAGTCAGTGCGCCTTTAATTGCGTCGTCCAATCAAAGACTATAGTGTTCGCTCTGTTCACCTGCTTGAAAGGGGTTGCATGCTCCTCTGACAAACTTGTCAAATGGAAGGCCCTTGTGGCTCTTCTATTAGAGTATTTCTGCAATCTGCAACCAAAGCTGAATGTGAAACAGGCTTCATTCACCAACTAATGAAGCGTTGTTACACAAAACCAGCTTCAAAGTAACTAAATTGGAGGATAATAATTTGAAGTCAGTGTCTGTTCCGATAGAGGGATTCGAAACATCCCTAAAGACCTGAAAATCATTGACTGAAAGTCAATAACTAAAAATCAAAAAATGTTAATTGTTATACAATATTTTAACAGTAATCAAAGTAGAAACAAAATGTCAGGTAGATGGTATCAATCTTTCTGAGTTAAACAGCTGATTAACTGTTGCATTGCCTTCAATTAAAAATAAACATAAAAACAATATGTTTTATATCCATTTATGCGTCTGGATCAAATTACTCGATCCGCGCTTGGCGGGTCGTTTTCAAACCAGTCAACCCCATTAAAAAGAGATAAAAACTAAAATTCAAAATTTTGATTTTCTACACCAAAGAAATTATTTCAGTCATTTTTACATAACTATTTAGCACCGGTGGATATCATCTACAAAACTTGGTTTTGTACATGGAAAAAATGAATTCAGTGGATTTTACATAAATGTTCTAGAATAGCGCATGCACAATTACCTTTTATACAACTGAGTTCTGTAAAATGTGGTGAATGTTACAGGATAATTTTTCTACTACTTTTCTAGAGTTTGTCCTAATTTGCCAAGTTTTACTGAACTCAGTTGCGTAAAAGGATGTGCATGCGCTATTCTAGAACAGTTATGTAAATCGAGCAAGTATCATTTTGACATATGACTTAATTTGAAGATTATTTAAAATTGTACAGAATGGAAATGTTATTTTCTACAACTGCGAAATGTTATTTTGTACAATTTTGAAAAATGAATTTGTTACTTTGTACAATTATTTAAAAAATGAACTTAATTGTAATCCCGAGCCAGTATCATTTTGACACATGACTTAATTTTAGATTGTTATATTGTACAGAATGGAAATGTTATTTTGTACAACTGTTAAATGTTATTTTGTACAGTTATGAAAAATGAATTTGTTATTTTGTACAATTTTTTAAAAAAGCAATAAAACATTGGGAGTACAATATTTTAGCTTTTTTAAAAAATTGTACAAAATAACAAATTCAGTATTCAAAATTGTACAAAATATCATTTAGCAGTTGTACAAAATAACATTTCCATTCTGTACAATATAACAATCTAAAATTAAGTCATGTGTCAAAATGATACTGGCTCGTAATCCCAAAGCTTTTTTAAAAAATTGTACAAAATAACAAATTCATTTTCCAAAATTGTACAAAATAACATTTAGCAGTTGTACAAAATAACATTTCCATTTTGTACAATATAACAATCTTCAAATTAAGTTATGTGTCAAAATGATACTGGCTCTGTAAATCAACTGAATTCATGTCTTCCATGTACAGAACCAAGTTCTGTAAAAGGTTGTACCCGCCAGCCCTAAATAGTTACGTAAAAATGACTGAATTAATTTTTTCGATGTAAAAACAATATAACAGTTTTATAGAAAATCAAAATACGCAAGTTTCTTTCTCTTTGACGGTTTTTTTAATGAACAATCTTTTGAATAAAAAAGCAAAGAACGGAAAAAACTTTGTTTTCAAAAATTGTTGGACAAATCTTAATGAAATTAATCGAAACTTGGTATGCTTACATATTCAAGTTTATTAAAACTTACAAAATGCTTAAAAAGTTTTAAAAAACATTTATTGTTTAATTATTTGTTAATATATATTGCGACCTCTTTGGTAAACGCATTTTTCCAACTTCAATGACAAAAAGTCGCTGTACGTTACCTAAGAGTTGACATGACTTCCAGTGAAACATTGTGTCATCAGTACTTGAGAAAGTTTTTTGGAAATTTTTAAATTGATTCATTCTTGAATTACACAGATATATCAATTTTACAAATGTACGCCTGATTAATTTAAGACGACGTGACGCCCGATGTATTAAAAATATATGGGAAAATACTAATGAAATTATTAAGCATAATGAATTTAAATAATTAATTAAAAATTAATATACTTAAAGAGTTATTAAAAATTAAAGAAATTTTTATTTTATTGAAAATAAAGAAAGTTAAGGATTGTCAAATTTTAAAATATTCTGATGATAATATTCAAAAGACTTGAGGGATAAATATTAAAAAGATTAATATTCTTAATCAATTTAAAGATATTAAATAGTTTGTTATTGGGTCAAAAATATTAAATTTATAATTGATTAATTAAAATTATTTGTTGAAGTTGATTCTATTGAGATTGGTATAGAAATGAATGTTAGCCCTAATACAAATTTCTGAACATTGTCACAAAAAAAAATTCC
This sequence comes from Ganaspis brasiliensis, assembly GCA_037103525.1. Taxonomy (NCBI): domain Eukaryota; kingdom Metazoa; phylum Arthropoda; class Insecta; order Hymenoptera; family Figitidae; genus Ganaspis; species Ganaspis brasiliensis. The sequence continues at coordinate 1,865,816 of JAZKLR010000502.1, forward strand.
AGGTCGTGAAATAAATAAATGTATTTAATTTAATCGACCTGGAAGTACATCAATTTTAATCCTTATTGAAGGAATTGTAAAGGAATAAATTACATCATCTGATAAAGTGAATAATCGAAGTTGAGTGTTTATAGTTAAAACAATTCGAGTTGAAACATCTAATAGACGGAATGAGTTTAATCATAAATTTTTATTTATATTTATTTCAATTGGGGTTTGCAGGAAATCTGTGTATTCAAATGTTCAAAATCATTGGTGACTAATACATTTAATTGAAAATATAGGAGTAAATATTTCATCTATTAAATATAAAATTTTTAAAGAGGGAATGTCTAAAAATGTTAATATAATTTATTGGAATAATATAGTTTAAATAAATTCAATAGGTTGATTATCAATATTTAGATTAAGAACTGTATTTTTTATTATTTTTATAATTGTTATTAAAATTGTTACAGTAATTAAGATATTTATAAATAATTTTTAATCATGAAAAATTATTATTAATCATTCAATTATTGGGGAAGCAAAGTCTAGAAAATTTAAAGAATTCCATATTCTTATATTAATTTAATATTTAAATTTTCTTATTAAATGAAAATTCATTATAAGAATGGGTTAAAGGTGGATAATTATGGTATCATTTAATTGATGAATTTAAATAATTTTAAAATAAAATTAGACGTTCAGAATAAAATCTTTCTCAAATAATGAAAATTAATAAATAAATTCTTAAAATTAAAATAATTGATCCTATTAAATAAATTGAATTTCATAGTATGTATCTATATCTGGGTAATTTGAGTATCGTCGAGGTATCCCTCTTAATCCTAAAAAATTCACTCATGAATATTTGACCAGAATTTATTAAATAAATAAATCTTTGATAATAAGATATTCTTCTTAAGTTTTTCTAAAAGATATTCCCTTTTTCTACTTCTAACGTTTTTTTCTAAATTATTCATATTTTGATGGAGGAGGGGGGAGAGGACTTTTATTTTTTCTTTAATTTACTCTTGATCAAACATGCATATATTCCCATTTTTCTATTTGACTGATGTGCTTTAGGCAATTTCCTAAATGCCTATAGGCATTAAGCTAAGTTATTGATTGAATCTAGGCAAATAAAAGAATAAGCGTTTTCTCACGTATCATTTATGAAGTTAACCGCGTTTAGCTTAATGCCTATAGGAATTAAGACAAATGACGAATTTTTCTATTTGCCTACGATATATGTATGTGAGAAGCTGAAAGTTATAAAGTAGGTTTAACTCTGATCTTTACGACTTTCAACACCTTAGTTCAGGTGTTACAAACGAAGCTTAAGTGTGTACTTTAGAGCTTAACTCTATTTAACGACGAAACTAGAATCCTGGTTTACAGAAATAAGCTTTAGCTTAGAACTCTGGACGTAAAACCATTGGTATGTACAAATTTGGGATTTGTATCTACGATAACAGAAACACCTCTAAAGAAAAAGATTATACCTTGATTTTATGATTATTTGCATTGCAATATTTTCGTATAATGTTAAATTATATCAAGAATTCCATCAAAAACAGTCGTATGCTTAAAAAACAAAACTGCATGACAGTTTTCAAATCAGCAATAAAACATGGTCGATCTATCCATAATTATGGCAGTTCCTCGGAAATATTTTTTTCAGTGTATATTGGTTTTAAAAAAAAGAGAGCGCAGAAAGTAGCTACTGCTTGTTCCCAGTGGACAATGTGTGGCACACTCTCTTCCCATGTCCCAGAAGACGACTTGAATTTAAATATAATACAGAATGGATTCATCAGCGATGAACCTCTTGTTCTCAATTCAATGAATATGAATCGAAAGCGATATTAAAGAAACTTTAAACACGAATCAGTGGTGCAGTACCCACTGTAGGGGAGAGGGCCCTAAGTTAGACACCCTATCGATTTATTGCTGTAGAATCCAAACCGAATAAAATATATTAAAATGTTTTATACCGGATGAAAGTACAATTTATAAGGTAACTTATGACCACAGAGATAAAATTTTATTTTAAACATAAACATTTTTTAAAGCATTTTTTCTAATTTTTAAAATTTTCGGTCTAAAAAAAGTGGCCCCAAGATGGACACCTACTTAAAAGTCTCTGAAAATGGTAGTAAATAAAAAATTAACATCGTGTAACAATTCTTGAACTAAGTTTTGATCATTTTACGGAATTTATCAAGAAATAAAATTTCTAAAAACTTCAATTTAATATCATAACAGTAAAAAGTAATAAAATATCGAAAAATATCAATATAATAAATTCTCTAACGATAAAATCACATTTTATGATGGAAAATAAAAAATTTTAATTAATTGGCTCAAAAAATTATTGAAAAAAAGTGTAAAATCGAAAATATGCAAAAAAATACATTGAGATTTTAGGCCTGTCCATCTTAGGGTACATGACACCATTTTTTAATCCCCAGTAAAAATATATATATGAATACTGAATTAGTAAAATCATTTTAGAATATTATTATACGATAAATAAAGAATATTATAACGTTCAGTACTCATTCTAAATCATAAATTTAAATAACTTTACCAACTTGAGAAAAAACTGTTACAAAACTTTTTTAGACACAAAATTACGTGGTATGTGTAGAAGAAAAACCAACTGGTTTTTTTTCTTCAAATGTGCATCAAAATGTGCGTCTATACAAACAACAAAAATGACAGAAAGCATAAGGCGCTGTCACCTTAAACAAAAATTTTATACGAAATTTCCATCTTGGGGCCCTGTCCATCTTGGGGCCCACTCCCCTATTATATGAAATAAATAGAAAGTAGTCGCATACATGAATGTAACGCAAAGTCTACACTACCGGCCAAAATTGTGGGACCACTTACAAAATAGGATTAAAAACATGACCGTCTTAAAATGTTGATAACTTTGTCAGATATCAGCGAATGAAATTTTTTCATAGACCATTGGAAAACTTCTAAAATTTGCCGTTAAATAGTCCTATTTTAAAGCATTTTTGATTAATAGAAACGGAGATTCAATGTGATAAAGCCATGTAAATGTATCGTTTTTTGTGAATTTTCATTGTTCAAGTTTGGTGGGTTACATTTTCTAGAAAAGTAATTAGAAACATTTAAAATTAGGCTAAATTAAACCTTGAACTATTAGCTTTAAAATAAGCCAAAGAAAATTAAAATATCTTGATTGGTTCAAAAGTTATATGTAATTGTGTATAAGGAACAAAACGCAACAATTCCTTTGTTTTCTCCCCTCTCAGCCTGTTTGCCATCCAAAAGTGGAGCGAGCACTAGAATCTTTGCGTTTTCTCGTATCATACATTTACTTATAACTTTAGAACCAGATAAAATATTTAAGTTTTCTTTGGCTTATTTTAAAGTTAAAAGTTCAAGGTTTTAATTAGCTCAGTTTCAAATTTTTCCAATCTCTTTTTTAGAAAATGCACTCGATCAAACTTAAGCAATGAAAATTCACAAAAAACGAAAAATTCACCTTTGAATCTCCGTTTCTATTAATGAAAAATGCTTTAATATAGGACCATTTAACGGAAAATTGTATAAGTTTTCCAATGGTCTATGAAAAATGTCAATTCGCTAATATCTGACAGAGTTATCAATGTTTTAAGACGGCTATGTTTTGAATCTCATTTTTGTAAGTGGTCCCACAATTTTGTCCGGTAGTTTATATTGATAACTACTGAGCCATATTGTTTTTAATTGATATTACTGGTTACGTTTTTTAATAGATTATTTGTACGTATATTCAATGCTCATATTCAATAAATTCTAAATTGATATATTTATTGTTTTAAGCAATAAAAAATTTCCCTTTTCTAGAAACATTGTATTAACCTTGAACTTTCTCTCTAAAAGTATAAAAATACATCTATATGGCCTTAATTTATATTTATTACAGTACGTTGTCCCTTACAGAGACTGCAGACATGAAGTAGACTGCACTTTGGCCTAACGACCGAAGATCGTAACTGCACTCGACGCTGATATGGTGTTTAGGGAATGAACTTGAAGTCTATGGCTATAGGGGTTGGATATGGTAAGGGTGAATTCGCATTTAAAAGCTGGGCCCATACAATGTGATGTGTCCTTAAAGCTTTCCTAGCATCGATTCGTACTATGTTTATAGAACAACGTCCCTAACTCTCATTCAACCCTCATAGATTTTCCACAGGCCGAAGCTGCTTTAGCAGAAGTACACACGCTTCGAACCTTCTTACTTTCTCCTTCTCTCTTGTTCTTCCTTCCTTAATACCTTTTCTATCTTCATCGCTTGATTTCGCTCTTATTGTCAGCCAGCATGTCGGAGGGACGAGTGCTTCGGCGAACTTTGAAACACCAAGCTTAAGGTCTTCAATTTGAAACCAAGCTTTATCGAATCTCGATTGCACACAGACCAGACGCTCTTCATTTTCAAGTTCTTTCCCCAGAGTCTACCTTTTCCTTTTTAAGCCAACTTAAATGGGTAATTATTTTACACTTAAAACTTTTTCACGAGGAGAGAATTTTAGAGATAGTCCTTGTGGAAATTTAGGCTATACATAAGTTCTCTATGAGCAAATTTAAAACCACTTTTAAATTTCCTTAACTCTTATGAAGCCTGCTTTAGTCACTCCACTGGTGAAAATGGAAATATCTTCAATATTGGAGAGCTACAGTACAGTCCAGAAGAAACTAACGGCAGAGAACCTACCAAGAAATCCGAAATGTAAGAAGATTGAAAGTTTTCAACTATTATCACCCAGTTATCTCTAGAAATTTCAAATAGAATTGAAAATAATAAAAGAATTATCCAAATATTAAACAGGAATTGAAAGTGATTTCTTTTTCATGAAACATATTCCCAAACAAAAGAATAGACAAGAAATGGAATTTAAGAAAATTGAATAATTCTTAATGTGCCCAGCGGGAAATTTCTGTATTGCGTCTGTATTGCCAAATGGCGTAGTATGGGGTCCGTACTAGCTTGCCCGCACTGGCAATGAAATATGATAGATTTAGGGGTAATTAACGTCATTCTGTGGGGGTTAAAATTTATATCACGATTTCTTTGAGAAAATAAGTATATTACACACCTACAAACGAAAATCAAACTAACAATAATTGTCTTAATAATTTCTTCTACATTTCGGGCTAAATAGTAGTCGTATTCCAAGCAATGAATACATACGCAAAAGAGCCCCCGGGTGAACAAAATAACCCCGCTTGACGATGCTTATTTTACGTTTCGAAAATTGGAGAGAATGAGAAAATTCAAACACATCTTGGTGTCCAGGAAAAAGCCAATAGAAAAATAACTTTTACGATCGTTGAAATGTTTTTAGTACAGCGTTTGTTATATATGTGTTTGATATTTGCAGAAAAGTACAATCAATCGTAGGTATCATCCGTACATCGAGTGGAAAGTCGATAACACTACGTCGTGTACTACTATATCTGCAGTGTTACAGGCGGAAATGACAGTCTACAGACAGCAATAAAGCCAACGATTCTCTACCAACCCTTCATCCACAGCCATATTCACTTCTACATACACATTTATAGAATCCACCGACATGACCTGGATACATTTATGTTACGGCTCTCCATATATACTTTCCTCAAGCAGATTTATGTCGTAAAATATCTGCTTTCTCACCAGGTACTCACGTTTTTGTATTTTCGAAAACGCAATTTTTCACGCTCTTAATGGTACAGTGAAATCTAAAATTTTAAAATAGAAATTCTTCGAAACTTTCATTTCACCCTGCTTTCACTTCTGTTTAATTTACAATCTTTTTAGTAGATTTTTTCTCAAATGTACAAAATTAATAGTCTATTTTAATTTAGATTAAAATATTAAAAATATTCGATTCTTGTGCCGTACACAGTTAAAAATTTTGTGTATATTTAACACAAATTAAATGTCCGAAACGGTCCACTCAAAATTTGTGTTAAAATAACACAAACTATATGTTTATTTAACAATCGTTTATGTTAAATTAACACAATTTTCATGTTAAATTAACACAATCTTTGTGTTAAATTTAACACAAAGAATATGTGGACCGTTTTTTACACAAAATTTTTAACTGTGTACATAAGGTAGAAACTTGTGCCATTATAGAATAGACCTGTAGTATAGAAATATTTTGCTTAACACAAACAGTATATGTATGCGTTTTTATAATTTAATAAACTGTATAAAATTGCCATTAAATACATAATAAAATACGAGTGTTTTCAAATTATTAGTTTGAAACATTTTAAAGACTCTTTTGTTAAAATTTCTTGTTGAATCGTTTTTGCATTTCCTAAGTACAACAATTTTTGTTCTATCTTTTGGCTTCAAATCCCCAAAAAGCAGACAGGATAAAGAACTTGGCTTCGTTCCCTCTAAAATGGCTCGTAAGGAGATAAGAGGTTAAAAAACGAAAGATTTTTGAGCGGAAAAGTTTCGCGACGATCATTACATTATTGAGAGTTACTAGTAAGCGCCCAAGGAAATCTCCATTAACCTTATAAAAACGAGACTTTAATCGTGCTAACGATGGTAATAGGTTGCCATTCACAAAACAAAGTTTGAAGCTTTGATTATATTCGAGAGCAAGCATTGAAGCAACCCTTTTCTGGTATGGGAATGGCGCGGGCAGCTTCGACGCAACAGCTGCAACCGTTAATACTCGATCTCAGTAAAAACTGGCTGGACCATGCACCAGCTAAATGTGTAGGTACTTCTATTCTCTTACTCTCTCTCTCTCTCTCCCTCCCTCTAACTCTCTTCCATTTAACGGTCATTGTTCCTACGTGTGGTTAATGGCTTCACCAGGAGAAAATTCAATTTCGCGTCTGCAACGTTAAAAACTAGGTACAAAAAACATAAAATAAAAAAGCATTGCCAAGTTTCCTGTGACCGCTTTGATATTCGCGGAATTAAAAATGCGACGAGTCAAAATTAAACCCTGGCAAAGGTATCTGACTTTTCGTTTTGTACGAGCTGCTCCAAAAAATGTGACCTTTCTTTCCAGAGAAAATTAAACTAGAATTATTAAATACTGATATTAATCAAATTTTAAAGGGTTTTTGCAATGCGTATATTATAAAATTTCAGAAAAATGAAATTTAAAATCTCAGTAGTAATTTACATATACAATGTAAAAATCTTAACTAACTTTATTTTTATGTTATTATACTGATGTAAGAAAAATCTAGAAGAATTCCCCAAAATTTAGTAACTTACTGTTCACAAAATTTTTAGAAATAATTCACAATTTTGGGAAAGTTTTCAAAATTTAGAAAAATTTGATAAAAAGAAGATACATTTAAACAAAAGTTTTTTTAATCCAGAATATTGCAGACTATTTATGGAAGTTTCTCATCATTTTCGAAAGATTTCATAAATTCGTTTGGAAATAATTACTCCCCAAAACAGCTGGAAAAAATATTTCACAATTAAAATTTTCCAATCCTTGGAAAAAAACGCCATTATCGTGGATAAAAATGTTCCTAACAATGATTAAGAATTTGAAACTTTTTTCTCATAACCCCTTCACGATCATGGGACATATATGACCCACCTACAAAAACCTCAATATCTTCGAAGAAAATTAATATTTTTATTTAATCTTGGTGCGTTCTCTTCAGGAAGGATAAAGCTTTAAAAATATATAGACTGGATTGGGCCTTAATTTTCTTTTTGTTTAAAAAAAAAAAGTATAAATTATTGTTCAAATCTACTAATTTTTAAAACATTTTAGATTGGCCTGAAATTTGTTACTTGGGGGTTTTTGGGGTCGCTGATTACGAATCCGGTATTGGTTTTTAAAAATACAAAATAACGGATCCAATATAGCGGACAAAAAATTAAAATATCCTTTAGATTTGCCAAAAATTGGTTACTCGGGGGTTTTTGGAGTTGCTGATTACAAATCCAGTATTAGTTTTTGAAAATTCAAAATGGCGGATCCAATATGGCGGACTAATTTTAAAGAAGTGTTTAAAATCACCAAAAACTGATTACTCGGGTGTTCTTGGGCTCGCTGATTATGAATCAAATATCAGTTTTCAAAAATTCAAATTAGCGGATCCAGTATAGAAAAAGAATTTTTCAAAAACTGCTTATATTCGCTTGAAATTTGTTAGTCGGGTGTTTTTAGAATCGTTGATTACGAATCTGGTGTTAGCTCTTAAAAATCCATATGTACAACTGACAGAAGCCATCATATCTTTAAAAACCAGTTAGTTTATTTTAAACTAAAATATCTGCACTGCAAAAACAGGTGTCTTAAATTATTAAAAAATGTCTTAAAATAAGACATTTTTCGTGACTTAGACACCAAAAGTATCTTAATTTAAGACATTTTTGGCCAATTTAAGACACCATGTTTTTGCAGTGTGGTTACCGTAGCCGGGATTTCAAGCGAATCTAAGCAGTTTATAAAAAATTCTTTTTTCATACTGGATCCGCCTTTTTTGTATTTTCAAAAACTAATAACGGATTCGTAGTTAGCGACTCCAAAAACCCCCAAGTAACCCATTTTTGGCGAATCTAAAGGATTTTTCAATTTTTTGTTTGCCATATTAGATCCGCCATTTTGTATTTTTAAAAACTAACACCGAATTCGTAATCAGCGACCACAAAAATCCCCGAGTAACAAATTTTAGGCAAATCTAAAATATTTTAAAAATTCGTCCGCCATATTGGATTTGCCATTTTGAATTTTTGAAAACTAATACCGAATTCGTAATCAGCGACCCCAAAAACTATAAGAATCACTTTACATTTATTTTTTTAATTGCTCAATTTTGCTTGGGTGTGAAAGGGATAATTTGAAGATTATGGTAATTCTATTGTGCAAAGTAAAAAGATACGTATGGGAAATCTTGGTCAAGCGGAGTAAATCGAGAAAAACTGTTTCTACCTAGAGCTTTAGTATAAAATGTAAATTCTATTAATCCAAGGTTATTTTTGTGTTGTAAACTCAGCTTTCTATTGGGCTTCTTCACGAAGTAAAAGATACACAAGATACTATATGTATTTTTTTAAGTCGTATTTTGGTGACGTAACCTATGCGATGCCGTTTACAACTTAGTCGACCCACAAGATACTTTATGTATATCTTACGTTGTTACATTTCGTTACTTGTTTAGACCTTCCTCATTTTCAAAAAAACTATTTTTGCAATTTTTACAAATCTAACGATACCAGAAACTCAATTTCGATAAAAATGTCGCACTTATGTGTTTTTACTTTGCAAGGGAATATTTTTCTTTTCACAGAATATTTTATCAAATAAAGAAATGCACCACCAAAATGCACATATTTTATACACGACTTATTTCGATTAAATAACAACATTTAAGATTTCTCTAACCTAACACGCTATTTTTATTTTCAGCACCCTGGATACACACTCTCTAAAACTGAACCAGTCAAATTTTGACTGATTAAGTTTTAGAGAGCAGTGAACCACCTCTATAAAAGCACTAAAAATGTTCATCTATAATAATATTTTTTTTTTCACTTTGTAAAAAAAGTTATTTTCTACCAAATACTATAAAAAATTATTACTTAACACTTATTTTTTGATATTGTTTAATATAAATATAGTTCAAAGTCAAGTTCAGTAGCGAAAATTGCATTTTAGTTTTACCCTATGTTTTACCATCTTGAGAAATGTACTAAAAACAATCGCTGTAACATGCTGTACACATGCCTAGAACAGCCTAGTTTTATAATCAGGCATAAGTCTCTGAAATTAAAAATAAAAATAGTTAAGGCCCGAAGCAAAATAAATAGTAAGTTCAATAAGGGTTGAATTGACTTCTTTCAACAAAAAAACTTTTTTGTATTTTAAGTAAATTTTTACTCCAGTGCATCAAAAACAGTTTTTTGTAAAGAATAAATCTACGTATATAAAATTTATGAACGTAGTGTTTTCATGCAAGTTTCATTTATATTTAGAGTTAGGAGAATTTTCATTCATTTATTTTTGAGAAAATTGAAGTGGTTAATTGAAAAAACTGGTACATTGATGGCCACTCTCCCCTACTAGTTAATTCTTATCACATTGAATGTATTTATCTTTTACTAGGTTGCTTTATTTCTTCAATATAAGTAGATATAATAGTGCACATGAAATGATTTAAATTATTTACTAATCACGTACATTATATAAATTGGTTAATTTAGCAAAAACTGTGAAATTTTTAGGGGATATAGAGATTTTACTGTAACAAACAGGAGGAATTATTTGGCTTCAATACATGTTCGTGCTAGTCAATTTATATTCCACGATACAGGTTTACGAGTGCTCGTTATGCTCTCGTGGCGGCAAGCAATGCTTTGTATTAGCCAAATACGCCATCATTTATTAAGCGTTGCACATAGAAAGACCACCCTTATCCTCCCTTTACGGCTGGATTCACATAAACGTGTCACGTGTGCTTCAAACAACACTTTCATTTGAATTCGCATTTTCATAATACCTGTACAATGCACAAGACAAAAGCAAATTTTAGACTTTCAAGTCATTAAAACAATATTTTTTATTTTAAAAAATATTCTACTAAAAATAGAAGAAAGTTTAATTGTTACTAAAAAGAAGAATACTTCTGACATATATGGATAGAGTCTTGTTCAGAATGTAATTCCTTCTTATTTATCAAATTACAATTTGAGATGAGACTTTCTTACTTTAAAAGTTTATCAGTTGTAAAATATGTTAAGTGATTATGATGCAACAAATTTCAATAAGTACAGGTAATAATTATGTATACTTTACCCAGTTACATTTATGGTTGGAAGAAGTTCTGATGGTTTGAACTTTGAAAACTCACAGATGTCAATGACTTTCCAGACAATGTTTTACGACTATATAAATAGAAGGTTACCTCATTGATTCCGTGTGAAATGGTCTTAAGAATATTATGGATTGTCTCGCTAATCTCAGCTTCTTTAATAAAACTTTCTAAATATAATTATGCATTCTTTATTATTTTTGGTAAAATACGATAAATCGTGATGTAGAGATTCAGCTTAAATTCATAAGTCGAAAAGAAAAAGTTATTGTCTAAAAGGTAGTAAAATACGTATAACTGAGCTTTAAGGCTTTTTTATGGGTAGGCATTTGTTGTACTTTTGATATCTACATCCATAAAAAAGGAAATTACCATTTCCTGAAGTAAAATAAAGGAGGCACAAGAGATATATTTTACCAGGGTTAGAAAAATAAAGCTCTTTCCTCTAGAACGTGTCAAGGACGAAGATAAGGTGAATGTAAACAGGAAACTGGTGCCGAAGCATCGCCTAATCGAATTTCCGAGTGAACCCATTTGTCTACGTGACCTGGAAGAAAATTCCTTGAATAATTTTGACCACGATCTACCACATTTAGTTATATACTGTTCCTTTCAAATTTAACGAATTTATACTACAACTTGTTAAATTACTTGATGCACCTTATTGCGCATGCTTTAAGGCTGTCAATAAAATCAAATAACGTTTTTATCAATATAAATTATAGAAAGCAATTGAGAACAAAAATTGCATTTAAATCAAATTTAATTGGATACTAGAAAAAAGTTTCCAATTAAAATTTTTCAAAATATCGTACCAGAAATGCCATTTTCAGGAAACGGGGAAATGCTGTTAAGCTTTAGAAAACTTCTAAAACTTATTCACAATTTTTTTAGAACTTGTCTTTGGGAACGTTCATAAATGACGTCCTGCATTTTTTCAACTTTTTGACCCCTCCCCCCTTCTGTTTTTTATGTTGATTTTATTTTCAACTTGAATAAAAAAAAATTTTAATACTAACAATTTTCAATTGGTTTTATTATTTTAAATTTTCAATCATGCGTTTTTATTACTGATATTTTGTTAATAAATCAAAAAATTTTCAGCTGGGTGGCAATCGGTACCGTGATGACAGTCGGCATTGTACTATAACTGTAGTAAAATTTGTAATATGCCAGTAATGCAAACAAATACTATTCCTACAGTCGGCATTGTTCAGATTTGTTTAAAAATTGTTTAAATAATAATTACATTTGAAATCTTTTACCGCAATTGTATAAAAATTTGGTTAAATCCAAAATTAGAGGAAAAATGCATCCTTCTAGGTGCCCTAAATAAAAAGTTGGTAACAATAATAATTTGTTTAAAAATGATTTAAAGAATAATTTAATTTGTAATCTTTATCCGGCATTGTATAACATTTGGTTAATTGCAAAACTATGAAAAAAAACTGCATCTTTCTAGATGCACTGTAAAAGCATTTAGTAAATAACATCAATTATTTTTGTTTAAACATCGTTTAAATAATACTTCTATTTTTAATCTTTATCTTTTTATCTTTATCATAATCTTATTCATAATAGGTATTTTCAAAATTGTACAAAATAACATTTTCAATCTGTAAAATATAACAATCTTCAAAAAAAGTTTTGTGTCAAAATGATACTGGCTCTATATTTCAGGTTAATTTTTTCGAACGTTCAAGAACGGTTTTTTTTTTCATTTTTACACGGTAATTATTTATATTCATTCTAAAAAACATTGTTAGATTACCTTATTTTATTCCTAAAATCTCATTCTAATAAGCTGAATTAAAATTTCAGAATCAATTTTTGGAAAATTCAAATTATCTAGTGCTTGCCATTATCTACTGTTGGGTGGTCTGATGGTCTCCCCTACCTAACATTTATTGAATTAATATTTAATTCTGATCAATGATTGAACAATTGTGATGTTGTGATGTAATTGGCCTTATTGGAGAAACCATCATTGGTTACATTGGTTTCCACAGGGAAACCAATGATGGTTTTCCTAATTGACTTCATGATGGTTTTCATATGAAAACCACGATGCATTTTCCGATTTTAATGTGAGAATGCATAATGGATTCCGTTAAAGGTTTTTATATATACAAACCGAAAAGAAGTCCTTTGATAGAATCTTTCCAGGAATCCCATATGAGATTTACAACAACAAAATTTGAATCTTTAAATTTTTCAAAATTTTGAATTTTGACTTATATAATTTGATTTTTAACCTGGTAATATTTTTGTTCAATTAACATTTTTCGTTTATGCTTCAACCACAGAATTTTGTCCGATTTTGTGTATCTCTTACAGTTTTCAAGATATCCAAAAAATTGCATTTTTCAAAATTTTCTACTTTTCATTCTACCAAGGATCCAATTAAGGATTTTATACCGGCGGTTTCTACGTGGAAACTTATAATGGGATCCATAAGGATTCTGACATCAAAACCGGTTCGAAAATGGTTTTCATATGAGAACCATCATGGATTCCTTTAAGGAAATCGACATTGGTTTCCATTTGGAAACGCCTATTTTCCAATAGGGAGAACGTACTGCATTATTGCAGTTTGCTGTTTGCACAGTAACAATAAAATCTGAAATCTTGTTAAATTATATAAAAGCATTTTTTTCTTTTTTCATGTTTTGTATTTGTCAATTTTACTTTAGTAATGACACGTTTCGAACCAAACTAGGGTTCAAAATCGTTCCCAGCCAATGTTTATTGCATAAACTAGTAACATAAAGCGATCTTGTTTTGTTTACATCTTGAAACCATTCTCTTCTGTAAAAATAATTGAGAGTGACAACACTGTTAAAAATTTCCACCAGAATTTTCTGTTACCTGTAATAGCAGTTTTTTTGGTCTCATGTGACAGAAAATTCTGTTACCTTGTCAGAAATTTAACGTAACCTTATTGATTCTGCGCATGCGCGAGGAGAATTGTGACAGAAATTTCAGTTACACGTATCAGAATTTATTTTCTATACTGACATATAGAAAATTCTGTTACACTTGTAACATAAAAGTGTCATGTATTTCAAAAAATTTTAAAAGTGAAGGATTAAATCCCTGTTTAATATCTACTTTACTTTCTCTAATTTCAGCGTGTTGCATATGTGAGGGATATTCCTTATTGTATATAACGAACATAACAAATTCACCATACTCTCAAATATCAAGCTGTTTCTATACCTAAAACTCGTCGTAAAATAGTTTTTAGTGCTTTTTCCAATCTCTGTCGCTATCAAACCCACCAAGATGCTGAAAGAGGGTAAAATCCAATTCGATTTTTAGTGCTGAAAAGCGCTTAGCAATACGTTCTCAATCAAGTTCTCTCAAATGTATTACCTATACTCGTAAAGACTGCCCGTCTTGCTATATATATGAAACTTCAAAACTATTTTATGAATCCGTCTATTGACAAATATGACACTATAGTTCTACTTCTTTATATGTACTGCCTTGTATAATTACAATACAAACCCGTAAATTAATATCCATTATGCTTTCGTCCCTGCCCGCATAGAACTCGATCTGCAAAATTAATACTCCTTATGAATATAGATATATCGCGAAGATATATCAGGATTGCGAATTCTGTTTATATGTAGAGGGTTGTGCCAACGTCTCCCATCAATCTTTCATGAATTTTTCGAATTAGCATAACATACTTCATTATTGTTATCTAATAACATGCAATACAAAAACGCAAAGCCAAGATAAAAAATTTTCGTTTACGAAACATATAATCGATTCTTATCTTGAGATAATTTGAATGATGCTAATTTCTTTTCTAATTGTGTAATAATCATCAAATTCTGCACATTCATATTCATACATTCGCCTCTTTCTCTAACTTTACTGTCGATCTACAATTTACATTTGAATTAGAATGTTCAAACTAGAAAACAAACGTGCATGTCAATTGTACAGGGAATTTTAATTTTAAAAAAAATCTAATTTTCTTTGGCAATTTTATCATGTGAACTATTTTTAATTCGCTGTTCATTTCATTTTTTATTTGAAGCCAAGTCACGAGGCATTCAAATCTCTGTTTAAACAGCCCTTTCGGGACGGACCACTACTCAGATTCTATCAATTGTGAACGTGTTTACCCACGTCACGGAAGATCTGCTGGATTCAATTCCCTGGGTACATGTTTCCAATTTCCCACTTTAGAAAGATCTCCTTTAATTTCCTTGACTCAATTATAAATTAATTTTACGTTTTATCTCAACTAAAACTATGGATAAATCAGATAAAAAAAAAACAATCTTATTAATTTTTTCATATCAATTAACTAATTTTTTCTAAATAACTAAATATATGAACTATAATTTCTTAATTTGTCCAATTGATCAATCGGTTGATTGATTTAAAAATAATTGAACTTACGCTTTATTTTGCATTGGGTCTTAACTACAATATTCTAATATTTCTAATGTGATAAATATTTTAAAATATTGGGTTTAGTTACAATAAATAATTTTTTTTGCAAATGTCATGTAGATTCATTATACCAGGGGACAATGTACCACCTGAAATTCCAGTGTATTTTCAATTTCCAAAGTAGTATGCCTCATTATAAAACTGGCTGCTCTAGACATGCGTACAGCATGTGACACAGCGATTGTTATCAGTATACGCTTCTCAACATGGTAAAACTAAAATGCCATTTTAGCTAGTGAACTTGAATTTGAAGTATATTCATGTTATACATTATCAATTAATAAATGTTAAGTAATAATTTTTTATAGTATTTGATAGAAAATGTAAGTTTCTTCACAAAGAGAAAATAAAAATATCACACAAAACCTAAAAAGCTCAAAACGTTGCATAATGATACCGTTTTTTCGATTTATTTTACAAATTGAGCTAAAAAAATGGCATTATTATGCAACGTTTGATATTATTACTGATAAAATTTTTTTAGTGTTTTTATAGAGGTGGTTCATTGTGTAACCAGGTTGTTGAAATTAAAAATAGCGTGTTAGGTTAGAGAAATCTAAAATTTTATTATTTAATAAAAAATATCTTATATAAAACGTGTCCATTAACTAGAAAAGTATTTTAGTTTTATATTGATTCAAAGAAATGCTTGAATTTTGTGAAATTGAAAAATACTGTGTCTTTGAAAAAAAACTCGGTGCATTGATGGCTATACTCTCTCCTAATCTAGGATTAAGAAATACAGAGATTAATGAAAAACGGTCAAATTTAAAATTTCTTACTTTTTCCTATTTTTCTTCACGCATTGTTTGACCCATGGAACAGAGTTGAAGTTTTATTAATAATTGTATAGCTTTGGAACCGAACTTATTAACTTATTAGAGCATTTCACTTATCAATTCACGACATCCAATAGCTGGAGGGTCAACATAACAAATGGTACGTGGTTAATGCAATATACAAAAAAAATTGTATTTGATTAATTTAAGCTGCAATGCTCTTTTGTTGATTAAACATTGAATTTATAAATAATCTGAAATTTAATATAAATAGTCTGTAATTGAATTAAAATAAAACACTTCGCCGTTTGTGCTTAAGTTATCTTAAAGGCATGTGATCTAGTATAACGTCACTAGCATAGGCTAAATTTGTCCGCAAACTTTCTTTTAAAATAATAAATTTTTTGTCATGAAACTTTGTAGAATTACCTAAAATATCATTAGAAAGGTCTACATAATAAAAAGTAGTCCCTTTTCAAAAATAAAATCACAAGTTTATATACCCTTAATTTTTTTATTGCAGGTATTCTCCATTGTTCTGTTTTTGACTGATTTTCTTATTTTACTTTATGAAACGTGCTAACGTTCTTTACATCGTTGCAGGTCTTCAGGATCTGTCTGACTTCCTGAATAATATTGAGGAAGTACTTTTTCTCCTTCTGCCGCAGCTGTATAAGCAGTCATCTCGCTGTTTCTTTGCAGCTATAGTGATATCAACAGCTAATGCATTACTATAGAAATGTTTTATTCACAACTACTGATGCAAGCTTAACCTGCGTTATTAAAAGACCTTGAAAGTAGACTTTTTTCTACAATTTTCTAATTGCGCAGTATTTTATTGTCTTTTCTTAATATTTTTTAAGCAATTGAACCCTTTCCCAAAATTTGTTGTATTCTGCACCCCTAGATAGAGGCCGATTTTAGGTACCAGCGTCTTAAAGGGTGAATCCGAATCGCAAGAGTTCATTGTCATCCATGTAGAACAAGTCTCAAGCTCGCCATGTACACCCGGTACAAAATTTTAATATGTCCGAAGACGTGACTCCACTTTTCTAAAAAATTTGACTTGATGGAAAGTTTTCCTTGTCAGATTCGGATTCAGCGCATCAAAAATTACGTGAATGACTTGCCGATCTCAGACAAAAAAAAAAAAGAAGAAATTTACAAGTTTGTGTAATTTATGTTTGTAACAAAAGGAATGTTTCTTATGCCCTAAAATAAGAGGAAGTTCCATTTGTGTCAAAACAATTTTTTATGAAGGGTCTAGAAGGACTAGAAGATTAACGGAACCCTCTCTGATTGAATGATTCATAGGATGTTCCCCCTCAAAAGACGTAGTAATATTAATTGATAACGTGAACTAAATTAGAATTTACTGAATAAAATGTTTTTCATGAATAAATATTTTACTCTTACTTTAGGGGTGACCGAGGTAAATCCGGTCACTAGCGATTTGACGCTATGAACTCAACTTAAGAAGGAGATATCGATATTGTGAATAGTACCTAACATTCAACTTATTTTAACGAACTTTCGTTTACTTTCATGAATTCAACATGGAATCAGAGGTGGTTAGGCATTTTTAGAGGTGTCTGCAAAAAAAAACGTTCTTCGGATTTTTAAGTTTTTCGATTATTATTTGAGTCTTAATTCATTTGTGCAATATTTATTGTTTATACAACTTATAATTTATCAATCATACAATCAAAATCAAATCATACTTAAGACAGGAATAAGACGAATTTTAATATTTAAAAAATAAAACTGTCGGGGTTACCCTAAATTCTTGAAAAAATCAATTGACCGAATTTACCCCGAGGGGAGACCGGTTTTACCCTGAAAAATTGTGAATTTGAAATTTGGTATATGTGAATTAAAAATGATCTAGAAGTAAGACTAAAAAAGATAAATCAAAAACTATGATTTATTTTGATAGTAGAAATGATAAGCTTTCGAATGATATAATTTAACTTGGATTTAGAAAATAATTTTCTAGATTTTTACCTATCTGACCAAAGTGAGCGGATTTACCCCGATCTCCCCTACTTGTTTTTATGCTGGAATTTTTTGTTTGAAAGTAAAGACGAGGATATTTGGAACAATTAAAGTTGTTTGTAAACAGTAACACAACAAGTTTTGCAATTAAGTTCACAAACATTCGTTTTATTCACTCAAATGGTAACAACAATTTAGCAGGTTATAACTTTTGGACGAAAATGTTTGCATGTGTTTTTGTGGGTCAATATTCTTGATTAAAATGTCAGTCATGTAATTGTTTTCGGAAGACAAGCTCGAATAATTATGATTGAGCATCCTTACAGGCAAGCCAATCATTATCTATAAATTATTCTTCGCTTATCTTTCTTCAATAATTATTACTCAATGTACATGTTTAAAGAACTTCAATAATATGACCTGAATTATAATGTGAGAATAAATGCTAGATATTTTTTTCCTGCAGCTATCCTGCGTCGATTATTATAATTCCTATAATTTGTTTTGTTTAATTGAGATTATGTTTGAGTTCTGTGACTTATGATGAGTGTTAACAGCATCTCTATATAAACTTAACGTAGATTTAAATAATAACGGTGTGTTCGACTTTTAATGAGAAGCTACACTACCGTCGGAAATTGTTGGTCCAATCGATAAAAGTGGTTCCAAAAATACAGCTCAATTCAAATCAGGATATCTTGGTCAAAAATTCAAATTGTACAAAAAATTTGAAGTTTTCCTTGTTTTCTTTGCTGAATTGTAAGCTACAATTTGAGCTATGAAAACTTGAAAAATATTAAGTGGTTCTCGAAATATGACTGAAAACGTTGGAACATATTTTCCTTCAAAGTCAGCTAAACTGCCCGGTAACAAGGCTTTAATTGGATAGAATTGAATATTCCATGGTTGTAACGTGGAAGCCACGATTTTTGTATTTTACTTAATACCTGATTTGAATCCTAAGCTCAATTCCCATGGGAGAATAAGTTTTGTGAAGAAATCAATTATATTCTATTCGTTTATGGTATTCAAACTGAAATTGAATTCTGTAGAGAGAATTGATAAAATATAACTTTGAATAACGTTCAATTCTAGCAAAAAATATTTCTGCTCTATTACATGATGAAGAATTGATAATACGTTTCTTGAATTCCGTCCAATTTCTGTAAGGAAAGAACGATTAAAGGATTCTTTAATTTTTATGTAGGAATACATTTTTAGGGCATTTAATTTCAATGAATCACATTTTAAGCCTGTGATTGATTAATTATATTGAATTCGATTATTTGATATTGGTTTCTTATACATGTGTTTTCTCATTAATTTTGTCAATGCAACAGGTGTAACAAATTTATCAATTATCATGTGGGAATAAGTCTTAAATGCATTTAATTTCAATGAATTACATTTTAAGAACACAATTGTTTCATTACTTTGAATTGCAATATTTGGTATTGCTTTTGTATGTATTTGTCTTTTCCTTCATATAAAAAATTAAATATAATACTAATTATTCAAAATTAGCAATATTAAATGTTGCACAATTTTTGTCGTTTTAAATAAATGTCTTCAAGAAATTAAGAATATAAAGTAAACATTCAAATTTTCTCAGAATTTTTTATGTTGAACTATATTTGCCAATAAGTAAGCTCTCACACAATTCGTGCATCTAAGAAATCTGCTATATCGACACTTAGCTCGAAAATTCAGGAAGATTTTTTTTGATATTTGACTAAATTAAATAACGCTTACGGGCGCGCGATTAGTTTCTACACCTTGTGTTATCAACAATTATAAATATTTTAAATATAATATTTGAAGATAAATTTATATAAATAAAATAAATATTTATTTAGGCCAAAATTTATAAAGTTTTAGAATAAAAAAAGATTGCGCAAAAAATAATGGAAATTAAACAAAGTAATTTTTGCAAATATTGCAAATTATTAAAAAAAAATAATGAAATCAATTAAAAATGGATAAAGTAATTTAAAAAATTATAAAAATGTTTTAGAAGTAAAGAAAATAATTTAAATTTGTAAAAAATACTTGTAAATCTTAAAAATAAATTGAAAGAAATTGAATAATATAAAATTAAAGAAAATAATTGAAAAAAATGATTGAAGATTGAGATAAATAATTTAAAACTGAAAAAAATAATTGAAATTTGAAAAATAATTGAAAAAATTACATAATCTATTTTAAATAAAGGAGAGTTAAAGACAATTTCAGAAAAACACTTAAAACTTTCTGAAGTTCATTGAAAAAAAAGAAAATAATTAAAAATTAGATTAAATAAATGAAAAAATATAAACATAATTTAAAGTTGAAGAGAATAATTTTTAATTACAGAAAAATGATTAAAAAGTTTTAAAAAAATATGAAAAAGAACGAAAGTAATTGAAGATTAAAGATAATAATATAAATAATTGAAAATTGAATGAAATAATTGAAATGTCAGATAAATAGTTTCAAATTTTTGAAGTTATAAAACAAATAAAAGAAAATTAAAAATTGAAGGAAATAAATTTTGGAAAATAATTGATATACCAATGACAAAATTTATAAAATTTTAGAATATTAAAAGAAATTGCAAAAAATAATTAAAATTTTTAAAAATATTGTTAAGTTTACAAACTACAAGGAAAAAAAAGTTTTTTGAAAACTACAAAATTATTTTACTAGTCTTGGATTAATTGCTTTAGAAAGCTAAGTTTCATATTGTTTACTAAATTTTCTGCTTTTAATGTCAAATTGTTCAGAACTATTTATGAAACTTTCTGTACATTTTATAAAACAGCTCTGTAAAAAAAATTTCTGTAATTCATATAAAACTAATTCAGCAAAAGTTATCAAATTATTTTGTGGAAGTACAAAATAGTTCTATTTTCTTTGGAAAATCTGATTTGATAAATTATTTTAACACAATTTCAAATATATACTTTACATTTATTCTAAATTTGCCGTTCTAATTACGAATGAGTTTCGTGAAATATTTGACTGCGCGCTCGGGCGCGCAGTTAACAGTGTGACGTGCAGGGGCGTGTCCAGGGAGAGGTCACGGGGGTCATGACCCCCCCTAGAAGACTTAGATTTATATGAGAGTGAGAGAGATAGCGCTATTGTTGACTATAGTGTTATCTCTTTCTCTCTCATTATGACCCCTCCTAAAAAGCTTGTCTGGAAAGACGCCTGGTGACGTGTGTCTATCACAGTTGAATTTCAAGGCTAATCTATCAGACAGGTGCAACATAGAAAATTTTATTGCTATCAGTATCAGTTACAACAAAGTTTTAGCGACTATTTGAAACTAATAGAAAAAGAAATTCCTCTTATATTTTTGTGTTCATAATATAAATTATTATGATTTGTTTATTCTTCCAATACAAACAATTTTCAATTCAATGTCTTCTTTAATTATTTTTTTTTAATGTTTAATATTCTAGTTTTAGGTTAAATAAAAAGTACTCTTCAAAGAGTGTCTGAAAAAAAAACTACGGAAAACCAGATAATGAAACTTTACAATATCTTTGATTTTTTAAAAGTCACTTACTTTTGATAAACAAGTAATACTGGTTAATATTGGTTTGATTTTTTAAAATATTTTATTCAAAAGTTATTGGATAAATAAAATTTGATTTAGATATATTTTTAATGACAATATTATTTAACGACATGACAACCAATAAATAACGTTTTGAAGAGAAAAATGAGCTATTATTTGTCAAGATTGGATAAAAATTACATATTTCCACTAGATTCAAAGAAAAAACATAAAATGTTTAATTATAATTTGACAAAACATAATTTTTTCTAAGAAAATCTAGTGTATTTTTTTAGTAGAATAAAATTTTTCTTTAAAAAAATGAAAATGATTTATTTTTTCTTTACGAAAATCGGATACAAGTTAAATTCCTATGGAAAATAATATTTACTATGACGACGATTTCCAAAAAAAAACTTCAACCAAAAAAAAGATGGGGTTTTTGAGTAATTGCAATTTAAAATTTTGTAGTAAAACGGCCGCCATTTTGTGATTTTAGAACATTTTGAAAAATTTTCAATGGATTTTTAAAGAGGACTAACAACTCTTTCAGGCCGTAAACAAGAATAAGATATCCAAATTATTTAGAAAGTTATTACACTTATAAGGTTTTTTTAAAATTTTTAATAAACGAGAATTCCGACTTTAAAAATTAAAATCTTTATAACTCCATGAAAATTTTTTTTTCAGAGACAAACAAAAAAATACGTGTTGTCTGAATTTCTTTGAAAAAAAACTTTTTGGAGATACTTATTTAATTATTTTATTAATAATTTGCTAATAACTATTGGTATACTAAATTTAACTAGACTAAACTTTTGTCAATTTTTACCAGAAAGAAGTTAATTTTGTTCTAAATGATTGTAATGAGATGTTAAACTTAAATAATAGAAATGTTTTCAATTTTTTATTATTTCATAATTTTATAAAGATTAGACGAAAACTAAAAATTCCTCTTGAATTCAAATATTATTTCACCTCAACAAAATATTTTCAAATTTTATTTTGATAAGATTCTTCACTATTATTTTTCCAAAAAATATCTGTATCTCTAAAATACGTAATTAACAAAAGATTCTCGAAAGGAATTGCCATTTCCCCTTTTGGTGAAAATTTGTTTGAATGACACATGCCAGAACTAGAGGTCACCGAGTACTTCGAAAACCAAATCTTATAGCCTCAGTGCTCGCTGGTCAGTGCGTCTGACTCGTAATATGCGTTCGGTTTAGAAAATCAGGGTTCGAATCTCAGCGTCGCTAGGATTTTTTAAAATATTCGTCTTCCATGCGTTTACTTGCGTTTAAGGTATGAATAAAATATTAAGTTAATTATGTATGTATGTATGCGAATCGTCAACTTTCGACCAATCACCTTGCATCTTACCAACAACAGTCAAAATACCACTCCTACTAGTAACCAGAGAAGGGGAAGCGTTCACAGTCTAGAATTCTACAAACTTCCCGATAGAGATACTATTTTGCTTCATTTTGTATATTTTTGATTCTTCCTCTAAGAAATATTATAAACTTCCTATTTGTACATTATGCAAACATATTCAATAAAATTAACGGAATTTGGGTATCATATTTATGAAGGAATTTAGTAATTCATACAAATTATGCTATAAGAACTTTTTTTACCGTGTGAAAAGCGCATTGAAACTTTTTTTCTCTTAATAACATTTTCTAAAAGCTTAATTCCCTCAAATTATTTTACTGAATGATAAATCAATTCCAGAAAACGTAT
This sequence comes from Ganaspis brasiliensis, assembly GCA_037103525.1. NCBI lineage: Eukaryota > Metazoa > Arthropoda > Insecta > Hymenoptera > Figitidae > Ganaspis > Ganaspis brasiliensis. The sequence continues at coordinate 1,889,162 of JAZKLR010000502.1, forward strand.
TGACATTTATTTTGTTTCAACTAGATTTCTGATTTTTCAATATCCTTCAATTCCTTTCTCGCTTCGGTTTTGTAATGAATTGAATCGAATAAGATTTTGAGTTTCTTTATGTTTGTCAGTGGAAATGAGCATGGGATTCAAATCAGGAATTCAATAGAATTGAATTTTTTAATTCTATTCTATTCCAGCCTTCTTACCGGGTGTGGTTTCTACCTGAAAATGAATGCTAGAGCCTCTTTTTCTCAGTGTAATTTGACATTTTAGAAATAAGCATTATTTGGGCTTCAGTTTCTGAACAAAATATTAAAAACTGTGTACTTTTTTTTGTTCGGGGTCGTCCACATATCACGTGATCATGAAGTAGGATAAGGAGATGAAACGACGTATTTTTACTGGCCCCCATATAGGGGGGTCACAGTAGACAGCTTTGCTTTTTCCCTGCCGACTATGCGCCCCTTCAGGGGAAAAGTAGAATTAATTTTCGTTGTGTGCGTGGCTGTGTCTTATGTACATGTGATATGGTCACGTGATAAATTATAGTTACAAAAATCACCACAGCAAGTGCTGTTGTCAACAGGGAAAAAAATACCTGTACTACTGGGACCCCCCTGATTGGTGTCAAGTTTTCCCGCGACAAACTACAGGCGTTTCATCTCCTTATCCTACTTCATGCACGTGATATTTTTAGGGGTGGGAGGGGGGTAGGCAAAATATCACGGTCTATGGAAATTAAATTTTTTAGTAATAGAAAAAGTATCACGAGGAGGGGGGAGGGGGTTCAAATTAGCTAAAATTTGTATCACGTGATATGTGAATGATCCCTTCGTAATTTTTCAATATTTTGTTCAGAAACTGAAGCCTAAATAATGCATATTTCTAAAATGTCAAATTAGTTTTAGAATCTACATAAAATTTAAAGTATAGGTACATGGACATATTTTTAATTACATTTTTTGTTTTTGAAAAAATTGGCTAAGTGTCGAAATGGTACGCTGACTGGAAAAATATTTTTAAGGTTATGTTAACTCTCCCCTTGCAACACCCTTAAGTCATTTCAGCCTAAAGATTATACGTTATTATCTTTAGAGAGTGTGTTTGTAAGGATTTGGTTCCCTCCGAACTTTTAAATGCACCATCGTATGCTCTTCATGGCACCGCGAATTTACTATAAAAATATAAGTAATAGTTAATAATCAAACATTATTACTATGTTAAATCGCTTTATTTTGAGGTTAAACTCAACTTTTTAATAATCTTGTACTAATAATATTTAAATGTGTATATAAAAACAGATTCTGATTATTATTCGGCTTGTTTACAAAAACATTTTCAAGTTCTTAATCATTTTAAAAAAGTGCTATTTACAATAAACATTAACTCGGAATACCGGTTCCAAAGTTGTCCCAGTGGGCAAAAATCCATGTTCGTTTTAAAAACGTTTGAAGAACGTTTTTAGAACGTTTCATGTCAGCCAAATAATGTTATTGGAACATGGATGTTCGAATAATGTTCCAGAACATTATTTGGCCGACATGAAACGTTTTCAAAACGTTCTTAAAACGTTTTTAGAACGAACATGGATTTTTGCCCACTGGGCAAAAATTCTAAAATTAAATTATTAAAAGATAACAACAAGAAAGTAGTTAAAGTCTGCTAGAATGCATGAGCACCCAGTTTGCCTTTATTGCACAATGTACATCATTTTCTTTGAGTTCTGTTAAAAGTACCTTTAATTTCCTTCTCAGTTTACTGAACTGTAAATGAAAGGTTCAAACTGTGAGTCTATTCATTCTTACGCTTCATGTAATTTGTGCCTATTTATTTCCCAAGCAGCACGTAATATTACATGAATATCACAGTGACATCATATTGTAATATTCGTAATATTACGGGGTGATATTACTGTGATATTGACGTGATATTGAAATGTCCGCCTCAAGGTAATATTACAAGTAATATTACGGTAATATTACAAAGATTTATTTATTTCAATATTTATTTTACATTAAATAAAATATTTTAAAAAAATCCGGCTCCCACGGGGTTCGAACACGCAACGTTCGACACGACGTGAATACGCCTTGTACCTCTCGGCCATCTAGCTCTTGGAATATAGTTCAGAAAGTGTTCTTCATATTGTACCAAAGAGAATTTAAGGTACTACATGAAGAACACTTTCTGAAATACATTCCAAGATCTAGATGGCCGAGAGGTACAAGGCGTATTCACGTCGTGTCGAACGTTGCGTGTTCAAACCCCGTGTGAGCCGGGTTTTTTTAAAATATTTTATTTAATGTAAAATAAATATTTAAATAAATAAATATTTGTAATATTACTGTAATATTACTTGTAATATTACCTTGAGGCGGACATTTCAATATCACGTCAATATTACGTCAATATCACTGTAATATCACCCCGTAATATTACCAAAATTACAATATGATGTCACTGTGATATTCATGTAATATTACGTGCTGCTTGGGTTTAGTTATGAAGGATATGAAGGTATTTACATCACAGTGTCCATAAAAACTCTAAATTATTTTCAATTGTCAATATATCTACATAGAAACAGTAACTTACAAAAGAGTGAGAGAGATGGCAAATTCCTTTTTCTCTCACACTTGTAACTTACTATGGAAACTTCCATGCACTGTCAGTGCATGCTGAACTGTGATCGTACCCTTATACGTATATCGTAAGATATATTGACAATTGAAAATAGTTTAGAGTTCTTATGGAACCCATATATTTGACAGCTGTATTATTTATATTTTGTATTTTTGATATTTATTAGTGTTAATTTAACTTAAAGTGTTTAGTTTTTAATATGTTTCTTTTTAAAAACATACAACATTGTGCGCGAGTAACAAATTGGTGATGTGTTTTATTAGAGAAAAAAGAATTTAATATCTGTAAGGTCAGGTAGGAATCATAATGGAAATTAGGTGGCTGTCGTCACCGAAAGTGAGGAAAATTAGGAGAGAGAAATTTCCATTCGAAGGCTTGATCAGTGTTAAATATCTTATATTCTTCATTATCCTACTTGACTCTACATTTTAACTTTGTATGTGTTGCTTTCAAAGTGTCGATCTCCCAGTATACATTTATGCACTGATTTTTTTAGATTAATATCCAAGTTAATATTTTTTTCTGTATAAATTGAATTTTATTTCTACTTTAAAAAGTTAAAATGCAGACTATAAATAGCATGCTACCAGAACATGATACATATCCATAAACACAGAATTAAGTATACAGGGTTTGTCAAGCATATGTATGTTACAAATTTCAAATGTCAAACCTTGTTAGAAATTCAAATATTTGCTATACAGCAACTGTAGTGCTACGCTAATGAAACAAGGAAACATAACCACATGTATAACAGCTTCAGTTCAGCAATGAGATTACCACTTATTAATACGTCAAAATCTTAATAATTTATATAGTTTGCATTCAAGTAGGAGAAATTCGATTGGCACAAGATTGGACCAACCATTATTACAAATATAGTGCCAACATACCTGTAGCACAATAACACAAATGACCAAGAATAATATTTGCAAACTAAGAATTGATTCATTTAACCAGGGCACATATTCTCTTCTCTCCAATTTGAATAAGTCTTTCACTTTTTCAATAAGAGTATATTTGTAAGTGTATATGCACTTATTGAAAAAGTGGAAGACTTTTGACATACAAATAAGTAAATATTCACTTATTTAAATTTAGAAAGTTTAGCGCCAGCGGTATGGTAGCGTTTTTTGTTATTTAACAAATAAATTTAAAAACTTTTAGATGATATTTATTGCAAATAAAGTATATAATATTAATATGCTTATACTTTTAAAAAAATTTAATTATATCAGCCTTTTAAGAGATAATAGAAATGGACTAAACCCTCCTTTATAGCAATTTGTCAAGATATCATTGACAAAACGCTATTTAGTAGAGTTACGTTGATTTTTATTTTTCTCGTACAAGGTTTTAATTGCATTTTTTTAAAAAGTCGAAAATAAAGGTATCTATTTTTGCATTTAAATAAAGGTTTCTTCAAAATTGTATAATTTTTTAAAAAATATAACTTTATAAACAAAAGCTAATATTAATATACTATTAAGTAAATTATGGAATATTGTTGTTCAAGGACTTTTCAAAATGTGATTGGCTGTATTGATGTTTTGAGTGATTTTTGAAGATTTCCTATCGAATTTACGAAAAAGTGTGTTTTTTCTATGTAAAATCAATGGAAAATTTAAAGAGGTTTGAGTCACCCATATAAAAATTGCTCAAAGTTGGCCTAATATTCAGGCCGAGTTTATACAACACAAACACACACATTCACACATATCGACTGCATATGTGAATCGATATACATACACGCAGCTAAGTTTGTATTATATAAACATAGCCTGAATATTAAGCCACCTTTGAGAAATTTTTATAAGAATACGTAAGACTTTTATTATATGCTTCTCTTGCGATAATAATGTGAAGTTAGGGCAAATAAGTTTTAGTCCAAAAAGTTGCAAACTGACTTTTTCAGTCTTAGAAAGTCATTTTGCAATTTTTTGGATTAAAACTTAACAAGAGAACAGGACATCTCATTTTCATTGCGTCTCAAAACGACACAAATCGGGCTCAAAATGAGTTCAGATTTTTTCTGTGATGTATTACAGGAATGTTTAGCCGATATATTGATGCAATATATTTAAGTCAGAAATTTGGCAATAGATTTGACAAGTTTAATATTTAGCCAATTATCAACCTAAAAAATTATACAATAACGTTAAAAGTGTCTACAGTTTTCGATTTCAAGTCAAATAAATTGTACCATTAAGATTCGTCTCGTAGCCAGATAGTCGCATGATCATCGAAAACGGTAATGTTATAGGCTCTTAGAACTTGGAAGTTGGGGTGCCAAGTGCAAGAAGACAATTCGACTATTAGTCGACAACACCTGAATCCTGTCGCGCCAGCCGAATTTAACCCTCTTGGAAATTAGTTTCGAGTCCGTTAGCGACATTGCTCGACGAAATTTCGCGTGTTGAGAAAGTTAAATCGAAGTGAGTAGTCGACACTATTTGCGAGACAGCAAGCAAAGTTAGCCATTGAAATTTCAAATTTCCATATGATAATAGACGTGTTTGCTCAGAGCTGCAGGCAGGTTACTCTATGAGTGAGTGAGGGTACTGTATACGTACATGAAGGGTGTCTTCATTTATTCAATGCACATGTTTACCAAATCCACGCTTGTCTGAAGCTGATGTTTGCTTGCATGGTCGTTTCCACTTATACAAAGACGATGGCGGCAAATGTAAAGGGTACGTCGAGCACTCACCTTGTCAGGCAACGAAATATAAAACCTTTCTCAAAATTCTAATAAATGAAAAAATTTACTTTGTTATTTTTTTATCTATAAAGCAAGGAAACGTTTCAATAAATCTAATCTTTATGCATAAATAAACTTTATCCCCGATTTATTTTATTTGCTGATATGTGAGAGAGAAATGACATTCGGAAAAGAACGGAAGCTTTCTGATAAGCAAGTCAAATCAAGGTTTAATTAACTTAATGCACTTAGGACACGAAGAAACTTTTCAATTATTGAAAACGTTTGTTAAATATTGATTTCTTTTTTTTTTTTTCTTAATTTCAAAGTCTATATTCTTCCGAGTATTTTAAGATGTTGCCAAAGACAATATCTCAATAATTACGGAAGTTATGTTGAATTGAAGTCAGCGCGGCAGGATCGCACCTTCTTCCTAATAATTTCCACTTTCAAATGGTCTAAGGGGTTATTTGAGTGAACCAATTTTTTATGAACCGGGACTGTCCTATTTCCTAATTATTCTATCTATGAATTTAAGTTATCAATCCTAGGATGAACTAATTAACAAAGAGCATTGTAATTATTCATAATTTGTTAGCACAAATGTACACTCCGAAAGCTAAAACCAAAAAGGATTTTTTAGATTTACATTTAGATCATGGGGGTTAAAGGAACTTGGAACAATAAATTAATAAGATATTAAAACAGTTAAACTTGAATTTCAAGAAAGATCAAATAAATCCCAAGATAATGAAAAAGTTATAATAAAAAATAATAAATAAGTATCAAACAACTGTCAATCTCCTTTATTAAATGTTGTTCAAGTCAATCTCTTTGTGCATTATTTAAATATTTGAATCAAAGAATCAGTTAACTCTTACAATACATTTTTATTAATTCTTGTCAATCCATGCAAATTGTGTGGACTTTCGTCCCACACAGCTCTTTTTCATCACTTGTTACTCACTTGCTAAAATTTAATTTCTTCCCTTTTTTTCTATTCATTACGTAATCTTATTTTAAAAACTGTAGACAGTAATACGTGTAGATCACTTTTCATGTGACTATTGAATAAAAAAGTATTACTTTTATTTATTCGCTTGCACTAGTCGACAGTTGGTTTACTTATAGTTTCTAGGAACAGCTCCAGCTTTAGAGTACGTGTTCCTGTTCACAGCATGAAATTGTGAGCAAATATGCTAAGATATTTTTCATGCTCTTTATTCACGTTCCCAATCCATCCAATAGAGAAGACTTCTTTTGTTGTCAGAAGAATGCGAGCCTTTAGAGGGTCCCCGTACGTATTCTCATGGACACTCCAAGGAAATGAGAAGCCTCAAAAGCTCCTTGTAAAATTCTTCATTAAAGCTCTCGCCCTCAGGCTATGATCCGGGATACTTATTCCTTTCAGCAATATCCTCCTTGTGACGAATCACGCGGATTTACGATCACTGTTCTTTTGAATTATAGCATATTCTTCTTTAAATTTAGCTCTGCATTGTATGCCCTACACACAGAAAGCTTTGCAATAAATAATTTGAAATTTAACATATATTTAACAACAGTTAAATATTGGATCTCGAGACACAAGAAATCGAGATTTGAGTTATTATTTAAATTTACAAAGACAATCATGACGGTTCTGAATGTAAATGGAAAATACTAAAATTAGTCAAATAATGTTGAATGCGTGATTGATAAATGTTTTCCATATCAATTTATTTTTCGCAAACTAAACGAGAAAGAGTTCTAGATTGAGAAAAGTATGCTCTTCTACTTGCAGAATGCACATTCCTTTATTATTGATTGGTCCCAACAAGATGAAATGTCCTCGATGAATCGACGTATCTTGTCGTATCGCACAGTGTGTGCCTACTCTTTTTCGTATTTCACCCTCGACTCACTCGACACACGTCTTTTCAAGCTTCGTCCCAACTGCTTTGAGTGTACTCGTTCCGTACGTCGTTCGAATTGGTGCGCGGCTACTTGCTTTTTTTCCTTCGACTGCTCTTTTTACTCTTTTTTCCCACGTATGCAAGAAATAAGAGCTGTCACTTCTTTCGGTCGATGCTGAAGCATCACATCTTGAAATTTTTTCCTCTTGGCCAAAGCTCTTTTCATTTATTTATACTAATAGTATATTCATACTTAAAATCAGTATTTCTAGCTAAAAAGTAACGGAAACCGTTTCTTTTCTGTTAATGTCTTTCTAAAGTAAACATTCAACTTTTAATGGAGTATTTTATTAAATATTATGACTGTAAATAATCTAACACCGTGTACTTATTTAATAAGACTTTTGTAATATTTATTTATTTGAAAATAATTAAATCCAACAGTATGAACCAATTACAGGGCTACAAAAAATAAAAAGTATAAAGCACTGAAAGCAGACTGCTTTTTACACAATTTATAATAAACATCATATAAATTACGAAGCTTGTCTAATAAATTTGTGCGTTGTCAAAGTAAATTCACTCAAAGTCATGCTAAATAAGTATAAATCAACATTATCGGATTTGAGAAACATATCATTAATATATTAACACATAGGATATAATAGGGAACGGTCATTAAGATCAGACGGAATATAAAGTGGAGCATTACTACGTGTAGCGTATTTAGGGCTATTGGTTGGAATCATTTGGTAAATAAAAGGACAATCCACTAATCCCCTAATAATTTTAAATAGAAAAAAAATATGAAATAATTTACGGCTGTCCTCTAGTGACCACATACCAAATCTGGATTGTAAAACTTTAAATTCCATTCCTCTAGGAGAGTAAACTTTGTCTTCTCTTCATGACAAGAATTTTAAAATTTGTTTCTGACAATTTTCAATTGCATCAGAATCCTTTGAAAATGTGGGCTCCAAACAACTGACGCATATGATAATTTTGATACCACAAATGTTTGAAAGAGAACTTTTAGAGTTGAAATCCTTTTAAATTATCTACAAGATATTTTTAGAAATCCAATAGTTTTACTTGCACTATCAATTATATCACTAACATGATCTTTAAAAGATAAGCTAAAAGAAAAAGTAATTCCAAGATCTTTAATTTTGTTCACCCTTTCCATCTCAAGGCCTTCAAGGGAATACTGTTAAGAAATTGAAGATGTTCCTCTTACGAATGTCAGAACTTTACATTTACTAATATGTAGATTTAACTTGTTATTTTTACACCAATGGTTAAAAATATCAAGATTTTCTTGAAGTATTTAACATGATATAAGATGAGAAATTGGCAGGTACAGCTTAACATCATCAGCATAAAGAAGATGGTAGCAAATTAAGAAAAGAGAGACATCATTCATGTAGATGGTAAAAAGCAATGGTCCCAAGTTAGACCCTTGAGGAACTCCCGATAAAGGTACAAATGGAGAAGAGACATATCCACTGTATTGTATATAGTTAAGTCTATTGTGTAATCAACTGAATTAAATTATCAGGAAGACCAAAAGAAAGGAGCTTATCTATAAGCAGCTTATGATCAACTTTATTAAAAGCTTTAGTTAGATCAGTATAGTTAACATCTACTTGTGGATAATCGTTTAATAAACAGTAAATGTGCTGTGTAAAAACTAACAAGTTTGTTAATGTTGATCTTTTTTAAATAAATCCATGCTGATACATTGAAAGATCTCTCGAAACCTTATTGAGAATGATTTTGTAGATGCACATTTCAAAGATCTTGGAAAAATGATGAATAATAGATATCGGTCGATAGTTTTCCACATTAAACTTATCGCCTCTTTTAAAAACAGGACATACTTTGCTCCCCCTGCAAACATTCGGAAAAATACCGTTTCTTAAGGCTTAATGAAAAATAATTGTGAGGAGTTCTATTAAAACTTGAGCTAATTTCTTAACAGCCAAAGATGGTATACGATCAGGACCAGACGTTTTTCTAGATGATAGTCTAGCAATAGCCCTGTACATCAATTACATCAATTAACAAATCTTCTCCCGAACAGTTCATTTGACTTTTATTTGGATCAGTAACAAATAAATTAGTAGCATCTTTATCATGTACACCATCGAAGTATTCAGCAAACGCATTTACAATAGAAGTTGGAGAATTAAATTCAATACCACCTAATCTCATAATTCCTGGAATTCTAGACTCACGCTTCAGACGATAAATATGATTCCAAAATACTGACGGAGTCGAGGAGATACAATTCTCCACGCGATTAGTATAATTTTCAAAAGCAATGTTAATACGCTTTTTAATTTCATTTTGAAGTAAGTTAAATAAATCATTATGATATATACTTCCACTCTTTTTAAACTTATCTCTATATTTATCCTTTAATCGAATATCATTAATAATGTCTTTGGTAAACCAAATTGGGTATCGATCATTTTTTCTATTTAAGAATTCAGGAACAGATTCGGAAATTGACGCGTTCAAAATTTGATATAAAACATTATAAGTCTCCTTAGCATCAACACAGTCATTTAACATCTTTCAGTCAATATCAAATAATAATAAATAGGGCAAGTTCCAATTAAAAAGTTTCCAATTATAACGACGAGAGGTTTGATTAGCCACAGTGTTAGTACCTTTTTTAATAGACATCAATGTAAAATATATAACTAGAGATGGGTGATGCTTATCTTCCGGATAAATAGGATTTGAACATCTATAAATATCAACATCGAAATTTACTAACATTAAATCAAGCCACCTATTCAATAAATTTGGTACACAATTTATTTGCTTAAGTTCCAGTGACTAAAGAAAAGAATTTAGAAGCAATATTTTATTATCGATGAAAGTATTATTGTTATCACAAAGTGATTTGTAATTAGGAAGATTAAAGTCCCCTACAATAATTGTTTTATTGGACCACATCTCCTGAATATTTAATAAAGAACTTAAAAGCTCATCAAAATAATCAGCTGATAGTGCCGCTGGAATGTAAATAGCAATAATGACAATAATAAAGTTATTAATAGACATCTTGGTACCAACTAAATTAAATCTATTAAATGTCAATATTTGATTAAAGTCTATGGAAATACAAGAAAATGAACTATTAATAACAACAAATACACCTCCACCTGGTCTGTCATCACGATCATTTCTGAATAAAGAAAATAAATATCTATCAAAAAACTCTGAAGATTAAACGTTATTTTTTAACCAAGTTTCAGTAAATACAATAATGTCAAAATTATAAATATCGCCAGATTTAATTATGTAGTTTAATTTAGTGTTCATACCTCGAATATTTTGATAGTACATTTTTAATTTATGTTTATTTATTTCTGAGAAACTGAAATTATGACTGGAATATTGTTCTTGTACACCAACCGAAGATACTTTTCTCCTTTGGAAATTCTCTCCACCAACTTCTATTTGACTTCCTTGAATATTAATAATTATTCGTTTATTATTGATTATGTAAAAACAGACATGGAAAAATATTTTTGACAAATCGAGTCCAGATATGGGCTTGAACTGGGACACAATAATCTGATCCGGCAGACTAAATTTTGATTTACCTTGCCAAACTGAAAAGTTAAAATCATCTGGAATTAACTGGTCTGGAAAACCAATTCCACCCAAACACGGCAATGATCAGTTTACCTGGACAAGAAAACTATAGCAGAAACAGTTTTCACTAGTCTTTTAAATCATTAAATTATGAAATATGTTATAAACTAATACACTTTTTAATGACATTTTTTAAGGGGAAAGTATAGTATTTCAGAATTTTTTTCATTTTCTTATTTTAATCTACAATGTTTTAAGATTATTTTGTAAAAAATTTGAAGCAGATCGGAGCAAAACTGACGGAGATATGGCGGTTTAAGTGTCACTTTCTCCAAGGCGGTTTTTATACCTGCTGACTACGAGCGTCGCAAATGAAAGCAAATAAGGTCGAATTCTGCATAGGAAGGAGCAAAAGGGTGCTCTCGATAATTTTCCTGGAATCTCTTTACTTTATGGCCCTGGAATCGATGAATTTACTACTCAAAACTTTAAACCGTTTTCCCCCACATGCTGTTATTCAAAATCTACTTAACAGATCCTTTTGAAATTTGGTACACTTTTTCTACACATAAATGGCGAGGTAACACTGTCGAGTTTTATTATTATTATTATTATTATTATTATTATTATTATTTATTTTACAATAACAAATGTGTTGACATTTTATACCAAAAATCGCTTTTTTGACTTTAGAGTGGTACCAAAAATTCAAAAATGTATTTAAAAAACTCGACAGTGTTACCTCAGGACACTCATCAGCTAACAAAAAATTTTGTGTTTTTGATTTCAAATGATCCATCTTCGACTTATCATCAACACCGCAAAACAGATTTTTAGACGTCTTCGAAAATCGTCTGTTAATTGGTTTCTTCTTGAGATAATACTTTGAAATTTTAACTAAATATTCTTCAAACGATGTACTATTATCGTAAAATTTGTTAAATATACTGGCTCTAACCAGAGTGTCTACAAAAATTCATAAAAACATGCCTTTTTCCACCAAATTGATTATACCCTCCCCTATAAACGAGCTGAAAACACACTTCAGAAATAAATCTAGGGTTCAAACTTTAGATATTTTTCAAAGTTAACACAAAATTTAATAAGCATCTGAGTTGAAGACACGTTAGTCTTTCAAAATAAATCACATATAGTGTAACGTATTTAGGCGAGTAACAGGAAACAACACCACAAAACACAATACACGCAGTCAGTATTGACTTATTTCGGAAACATCACAGGCGCCAAGCAGAAAAACTGCCCCGACCATGCGAGAGCCAACGTTGCCGAGTACTCCCTACAAAAAACTAGCTCAAATTTAACCTTGAAAAACTCAACCGCAATCTCAGCGATTGTAGGCACCATCAACGATTGTTGCCTGAAGTTCGAGTAAGATTGGCACTTATACACTCATGGACAGTCTATCATGGATAGACACTCATGGACAGGCTGGGTCAGGTCCGACTAAAATATTCTCTGGCCCACCCAGCACATGAGCAATTTATGTGATATATATATATATATATATGTGGACATATAAAATTGTCATAAGGCATATATGTGACTGTCCATGAGAAAACGTGCCTTAGCTCCCAAACGTCAATTTTACAGGATGAGCGATTAAAGTTTCAGCAATGCATTGAAACCAATGCAATAGACCTACGCTCCTTGCTTAATATCACATAAAGTTCTTTAAAACAACAATTTTTTATTTTTGGAAATGAAAGAGCAAGTGAAAATCTATCAGTTAAAATTAAAAAATCAAAATTTATTTTTTGGAGCTAAGGCACGTTTTCTCATGGACAGTCACATATAGGGCCCATCCTACCAAAATATCCTAGTTACGCCTATATTGGCACTACGAGACTTGAAACTTTACCTCGAAAATTGCACAACGCATAAAGTTTAACGTACAGTGCCTACCTGTACAGTTTTATAACATGCGACTTCGCCCACGAAACATTGAGGCCGAGATATGCTTGCCCAACGCGATATGCCGAACAAGTTTCTTACTGTCTAAGTCCCAATCCGGATTAGTAACCCTTCACGACTTGTTTCCCGAGAAAGCACTTACTGATCTTGCCGACAGTGGAGCAGGTGCCCATGCTGGTCTGAACGTTCGATAGCACGCCAATGGTACACTGAGGTAGAACTCACAACTTGGTGAGAATTGGCTCTTTCTAAGTCCTCTTGGCTTCTGCTAATCGCTAAGCGAGTCAAAACATACGACTCATACAGCGACATATCAGGCACCGATTTTTCTTGACGTACGTAGACCGTCAGACTCAGGTTTCCATAAACATCTCGTTTTGCACTTGAATATTCAACCACTGCCACCACGAGTCCAAACTCATATGACCGGATGCGAATGACGACAAATCTCCGCAGGTACCCAGTCGCCCATGGTACAATTTAGACCCAGGTACTGGTGCACAGGAGATGTCTTATTTTGAGATTTAGATTCAATCTTGTGATTACACGCGTCCTTGAGGCCCTTATTCGAAGTTGACTAACGTTCGAGAACCGTTCGAAGGTAGCTCTGGTGACTTATTACAATAAGGCATGCAATACACGTCCATTTACCATTATGCCAGTTTGGTCAATCGCACTTTAGAAACTATTTTTGTTTTCGCCAAATTCTTGGTTCACGACTGCTCACGCAGCAACCAAGGCTGTGCCCTGAAGACATTTCCCCGGAGTCCTCGATCCATCACTCGGAAACGCACTTTGTGGCATGAATTGGAATGCCTAGGTGCTCATCACGGAAGCACTATAATGGACAAGGGCTAACTTCACAGATATCACCACCAGACTGGCTTGGGCACTTCGGGCTTGCCAGACCCGTAAGGGTAGTACCAATGTACTGTCCCTATCCTGAGGTCCCACAATGGTCCGCGGGGCTCTTGCTCTACACTGAACGAAGCGAATAGTAGATCCTACGCGGGAGAGAGTGACATTTGCACAATAATATTGTTAGTTTTGGACTGACGAAATAACTTATAAGGTTAAATCAATCTGCTGTCAAATTAACTCAACGTGTACTGTACATACCCTCTGAATATGATGTGGGATTCTGGGTAATAATTATTAATAAAACCTATCAGAATTAAGGGGTTCCACAAGGCACTTTAGTGTTTAGTGTTAAATAAATAAATTCAATTTAACTTTAGTCACTATTTATTAAGGACTGATTTTTGACCACTTCCGATTATGGTTTCCACCTGACTAATATTACACACACTCATTAATCATCACACTTGCGCGTCCGTTATCGCGCCGTCTTTCGCATCTTTCTCTTGCAAGAGTAAGAATACTTCGAGATTCTACACCTGGGGATTAAAGGTACCATATCCCTATAATACTCCCCTCGAATGTAACGATCGCTAAATTAGTGAGTGTAATTTTACATGGCCGTTATAGTAGAAGTTACAATCCTGTTTGAGTATATTGTATAATCAATCAAATTTCTCGCGTGAATAATAGAATATAAAGCTCCGTGAGTAAAATTTTACCTATGATAAATAAAGAAATAGAATTTTAGAAGAAAAAAGTCTGTTAAACTTTAGACTCGTAATTCTTGAATGTGACCTTTTTCTTATTATAATAAGTACGAAGTACATTATTTCGAGTTGAGTTATTACCGCTAACAGATGTGCTAGTCGATGGTGTGTGATTCGGAACAAGATCATTAAAATCATTAGAATTATCTAAATCTTGATTAACAAAATACGCAGGTTTAAAATTTTCTACGCTTAAACATTTATTCACACCATTTACATCGATAACATCAACTATGTCTGATTTACGTTCAATGACCTTATGAGGTCCAGAGTAAGGATAAGTCTATGACCTTCTGACAAGAGTTGCTCTCATAAAAACATGGGAACAAGTCGACTAATATCTTTAAAGACAAATGTGATGAGCCTGTATCAAGGACGTTGGCGTTGGTCCACAGGCCCAACCTCACGGTCGACAAACATTTAGGCCAATCTTGCTCAGAATGACACATTAACACCGCTTTAAAACAATGATGCCGACGTTCAAGAAAACAATTTGAGGCCGGATGATAAGGCGTGGTTCGTACACTTTCACAGCCTGTAAGTTTGGATAACGCTACGAAGATTTGCGATTCGAATTGAGTATCCTGGTCGGTAGAAATTATCTCCGGAGACCCAAAACAAGAAACCCATGCGTCAACGAAAGCTTGACAAATCGTGAGTGGCTCGATGTTCGATAAGGGAATGGCCTCCGGCTATCTTGAAAACCTATCGATCATGGTCAATACATATTTGAAACCGTCTCGTACTGGTAGCGGACCGTTAATGACAATATGGACTTGTTGAAACTTACTGTCAGAGGCTACGAATTGGGACGGCAATAACGTTGTGTATCGCGTGTACTATACATATTTCACGTTTTGAAAAATTCCTTCCTTATAATAATTTTGACTCTGAAAGGGGCCTATGTTTTTGCTTGAAATTATCTTGAAACTAAAATTTGTGTAAATTTTGTTTGTGTAACGAACCTATTATACTATTTTCAATTTTTTTATCATAATAGATTTTTTCATGACTTAAATGTATTTTTTTTTATTCTTTCAATTTTCAAACTAAAGCCGGTATAGTAGTAGGTTTCATTACATGAACCTTGGTGGACAACCTGCGTATGAAATGCAGAATACATGATGATTAATATTATAATTTTCAATAATATGATGTGTCTACCGGGAAAAATATCTCTCACTGTAACACAAATTAATCATTTTTGGTATTTTTGTATCTCATAAACTTAGTGTGAAAGAGGCAAAACTAGACACAGATTTGTATTCATCACGTTGTTATACGTATCTCTCGAAAGTATATTTGACATTATTATTTGCGGTCATATGATACTTTCTACAAAATAACACAAATTCAATATCGTATACTGAAAGTAAAGTGAAAAAAAATAATGTGGCCCTCTTGTTAATCTGGTTTATGTTGTATTAAAGTAAACACTTAATAAATTCTGTAAGTGAAGAATTTAATTAATTTTATCATTAAAGGAATCACGTGTCAACACTTGGGGTTAAAAGGAAAGTCCATCGTAGCAATCGATTCTGGTGGTATACTAGACTTCACAGGCTAGCTAGGAGGGATCGCTACTGGCAATTACTACCCCCTTTCACCCCGGTAATCTTCCTTCCTTTCCTGATGCCATCCTGAACACATGGCAGCAAGTTTCGTCTCATGATTTACAACTATGATCATCCAAACTCGATTATAATGATTCAGGAGCATATTTCGCTGAATTTACCCGTTAGAACTTTTAGTTTTTTTCATTAAATGATAACCATAATGAGCTTACAAATATTCTCATGTAATTGTTATTTTGTGAATAGCATTTTAATAGTTCGTTAAATGTTCGTAAACTTATTATATGGTGTGTCAGTGCTCGCTACTTTGTATATAAGCAATTATTTAATTCAGTAGTAGGGTGGTCCATAAAGACGAAAGTCTGAAATGTTTTGCTCCTATTAATATTAAATATTATTTATAGGGTTACAATCATCCCCTATAAATGTAAAAAAAGTGATAATGATTTTTAAATTACAAATTAATAATTTCTTTACGATTTTTCAACAAAATTGATACATATCGTCAATATACGAATTTTTACAGATATTTTTATGTATTTTTCATTTGTTTAAACAATTTATTATTGTTAATTTATAACTTTTATCCAAATAAATTTAACGATTTGCAGTTTTTTCTGACTTAACTATTTTTTATATTTAAAATGAAAAAAATCAGTAAAATTAACCACAACAACCATTTGCAATTGTTTAAACAAATTATTGTTAATAATTAATGATTCTTTACAAATGTACCTGTAGAAAGACACAACTTTTTCTTCATTTTACAAATGATTAAGCTCTGGTTAGAAAAAGACAAATTATTGAGTGTGATTTATTATTTTTACTTTATTTAAACAGTTTATTATTGTTAATATATAACTTTGATCCAAATAATGCTAGCAAGTTATAGTTTTTTTTGACTGCAACTACCGTTTGTAATTGTTTAAACAAATGATTGTTATTAATTATTATTTATTTACAAATAAACCAAGAGTATGTAATTAATTACAATAATTTGTTTAAACAATTTTAAGTAGTGGCTACCGTTAATTTTGTTAAATATCTTATTGCTTTCAAAATAAAAAGCTAACTATCTGAGATTCTTAGAAATGGAAATTATAACTAATGAATTTTAGAACTTATTTCTGATTTCTAAGTTATTTGCTATTTAAGGTAGTTCTCTCGGAAAAACTTTTTCTTTAAATATTTTTCTAATTGAAATATCATATAATAGAACATTCAACGAATACAATGATTTTTTTTTAAAAATAGGAAGCGGTGCTACTTTTTAAGATATTTAAGAATGAAGTTAAACTTTTTAACATGGAAGAAAGTAGAGGCCATGGTTAAAAATACAATTTTGCTAACCACGCAATGAATTTTCTTTAGGTTTAAAAATAAAAACTACTAAATTATTCTTTAAAGTAAAAGGAATAAGATCCCGTTTGGAAAAATGTGGCTTGCGGTACTAAATTTCGAAAAATAGTATTTTGAAATACTCGTTTTGACGTTTTATTCATTTTTTTTAATAAATACAAAAGAGAGAGACTCTACACCTTGAAGTTGACGCTATTCATTAAACGTCACAAAATAAGTAAAAAAAATGCCAAAATTTGAGTTGAGAACCACTGAACCAAGAGAACTACCTTAAAAAAAATCAAAAATTTATTGAAAGGTAACCTGGAAAAATTAAAAAAATCAACCGGGAAAAACCGGAAATAATTACACGTAAAAAAATGGAGTTCAACTTACTTCAACTGGAAGTAAGTTTTTACATAAAAAGTGCTTTTTCTCTCTATAACTTCTCCAATTTTTATTTTTTGACCATAGTTCCTCTGGATGAAACATTCTATATTGAAAAACAAATCTTTTAGTCCATGAGAAAGAAGAATGAAAAAAAATTAGTTTTTTTTGCTTTCTCTATAAGGAGGCAAATTATTTTCTTACCTGGAAGCAAAGTGTTCATGAAATGAACATAATTCTCACCTAGTTTAATTTGCCCCCCCCCCCATGCCCACCGTGAAATCATTTCCACCATGCTGCCAGGCTCCGACAGGGTAAGGGACCCTGACCCCTAACTACAAAAAAACCAAATATAGGTAAAGAGAAATAGTGATAAACAAACATTAAAATAAATCGTTTTTTCAATAATTTTGTAAAAAAAAATATAAAAAATAAAATAATAATAGTAATAATAATAACAATAAATTATTTTTTAAAAAAATGTATTATTATTATTATCATTGTCATGAGTAATGACTACCGAACGTTAATTGCAGATAGTGCGAAAGGCACGAAAATAAAAGAAGAAGAACTACCTATCGGTTTTGCATCTATCTCCAAATCAAATTACGTTAGATATTTCGTTTTAGGCAAGAAACGAAACTAAATTCTAAGTGAACTTTCGTTTCAGGCTGAACACAAAACTTAACTCAAAGGGACTTTCGTTTCTCGCGGGATACAAAACTAAACTCAGCAAAGACTTTCGTTTCTCGCAGGATACAAAACTAAGCACAGCAAAGACTTTCGTTTCTCGCAGGATACAAAACTAAACTCAACGGGACTTTCGTTTCTCGCGGGATACAAAACTAAACTCAGCAAAGACTTTCGTTTCTCGCAGGATACAAAACTAAACTCAACGGGACTTTCGTTTCTCGCGGGATACAAAAGTAAACTCAGCAAAGACTTTCGTTTCGGGTTAGATACAAAACTAAACGCCAGATGTACTTTCGTTTCAAGTCCGATACAAAACAAAAGTATCTCTGAAATTTGTTTCGTATCCACATTTCATAACTGAAACGAAATTAGACTTTCGTGAACGTCCCTGCAAAAAATAGTAATATATAGGACAGCTACAGCCTGGAGTAAAGGTTAACACAGGGATGGCCAAGCGTCACTCATTCGAGGTTCTGAGTGACAGTGTCACTCATTTCTCTAGGTCAAATTCTGCCTCCGAAACCCTACAATGGAGACTTTAGTTTTTAAAGATAAAAAAGAGATTAATATTAAACATTGATATTTTTTTAAGGTAGTGAAGATTATAATTTTAAAAATTAAAATTCAAAAAGAAGTGAATGAAAATTATTTAAAAATTTGAAATATAAACAAATAAAACATAAATAATTAGTGTCAATTAAATGTTTTTAAAAATTGAAATTAAAAGAAATAAAATTGAAAAATATTTTCAATTATAATTGTAGTTCTATTAACAATGTTTTTAAATAATTTCGAATTAATGAAAATTAATTTAACAAAAAAATAAATTCAAATTTAAAAAAGTGAAAACTAAATTTGTTTTTATAAGTGTAAAACTTTATTACTTTTTTATTATTTATAATTTTAATTTCTAAATTTTTAAAAATACTCTAGTCCCCATCAATCACGTTTATTAGTTTGTTATTATTATCACTATCGTTATTATAATTATTATTATTATTTTAATTTTTAAACAATTAGACATTAATAAATGAAAATTAAAAAAGATGTTTAAATAAAATATTTGAGTAATTAATTATTAGTCTAATTTTATATAAATAATTGATTTTTATTTTATTTATTTATTCATTGCGACCATTACGTTCTGGTAAGTTTAAAAGGCGTGAAAATGAGACTCATAAAATCCAGGACTGCCTGCTGTTCGTCGCACAATAGCCCTTTCTTGGATTTTCGAACATCGACGAAAAAAATTTCCTGTCACTCGCGCTACCGTAATGTCACTCTGCACCTTGCGTTTCTGCCCACCCCTGGGTTAACAGGGGTACATTCACTTCAGTTGAGGCTGCTGTCACCACAGCCTGGAGTATTTTGACTACTAGTTTCCTAGAGTAGATGCAATTCCAGCATTTTTTTACTTGTAGTAATTTATCAAATACTGTAATTAAAACTATGATTGTTGTCAAAAAAGTTCAAATTTTTTATTATCTTGTCACTGCTAATAAAAGAAAGTTTAAAAATTAATTAATTCTTTTAAAATGTTAAATATATTAATAATAAACATTACTATAATTATTTTGACAAATGTTCTATATTTTATTACATATTTTTTATATAAACCCTACATTTGAAGAGCATGGAAAAATATTATTTAAGGTCTGGAAAACCTCGAAAAGTCATGGAATTTTGTTTTCAGAAAGTCGTAGCAACCCTGATAATTATAATAATTATTGTATAAAGTCTTATTGAACTTATAGAACTAAAAAGATTGTACTTTTGTAAAATGTTGAAAATAAAAATGATAAGTCAATTTCTATAAGAGAGGGGGCAATATACGGGCTCGCCCCCACGAGGTATATCTAGGGTAAGGCATTGCCCTCTGTTCCCCCCAGCTCCGCTGTCCCTTCTTACACACTGAAAGACTTTTTATATTAATATTTGCTAAAACCGCGAGTTAATTTTAGTAAACTCACTACCATAATGGGGAAAAATGTGTAAACTCGAGTGTAAACTATTATTATTTCGCAGTTTGACTATCAATATTATTTAAAATTAACGGTTTTTAATTTTTAGTAGTCAGTTGATTAAAATATGTTACTGAAACGAAGAAAAAGTGTAAAGAAAAACAATATTCCGACGTAAGCAGCGATTGGCAAATGACAGATAACATTACCTCAAATGCTACTACTTTATTCACTACATTCATACTTATACTAACAAATTTAACAAATGAAGAAGAATTCTAAATTGTCTACATAAACTTATATTATAACACATATCTTAACCTATAATATACATAGATATTAACAATCGCTTTATAACTAACACAACGCAGATATACATTAATATAACAGGTAAATTTTTTTCTTTTATACGAATCAAACAATTTCCTTACCACTTGTGAGATTGGTGTTTAGGTGTTAAATCTTGTTTTCAACACAAAGAATGACTTTTAAATTTGTGTCACTTTGTGTTTTATTAATTAAGTCAATTTTTGAACACACAAAATTAATTCCCTTTTAATTGGAATATGTTTTTTGTAGAAAAAAGTAAACTTGTACTTGGAGTTATGTTTTGTTACACGTATTTAAGCAAAATTCATTGAATGCGTGAAGCATTTCAGGACCGACTTTAGAAGGGGGGCGAACCCGGATGAGGACCCTGACATCACAGCTGAAGGGGACTCATCTAGGGTTTTGTAAGTGCATGCTTCATGTATAAATGATACACGGTTTGTTACTGTTTTCTACATATTTTTATCAACGTATATACGTTGTGCATTTAATTATAAGAGGGTGGCAAAATTGAAATTTCGCCCGGGGCACAGAAAGTGCTAAAGTCGATCCTGGAGTTTTGATAGATTGACTACTAAAAATTCATTTTTCAGAATATAAAAAATATGTTTTTCACAATGACTTTTTCTCAGTCCGATTCTTTTATACAAAATGGACGAATTTTTCATACAGATGACTACTAAATTTTGATAAAAAATAGATCATCTTTTGTTAAAAAAGTGTTAATATTTGAAACATTCTGAATAGTTACACTTTTTTCCCCATTATGGTAGTGAGTTTACTAAAATTTTAGTTTTAGTAAATATTAATCTAAAAAGTCTTTCAGTGCAGTAATTCTAACTTGGACGTTTTGAAATGGAGTTAGTTATTTAAAAGTTATACCTTATGGCTATGGGTTATAGTTCCTTAGTGAGTAAACTATATATTTTGTTTTAATAGTGAATCTTTAGTCATTGGTAAAAGCCGGCAGTTGGTAACAATGCTAATTGCTTTGCAACAACGATATCCGTTGGGATGTAGGGTGTTTCTAAGTACACCAGGAAGAGCTTCCCTTCCGAAAGTTTAAATCGGCTTCAGCGACTCGAGAAGAGATCCCTTTGCATCCTTAATCAGATTACCAAGCTCGGGAAAACCCCTTACTCGATTAAAGAAAGATCTCGACGTATCGTCCCTTAAAACGTATCTGAAACACTATTTTCACCAAAATTACAAACTTCAGACAACTGAGGTAAAAACTATCAAAATATATTCTTAACATTAAATTGCCACTCATTAATAGCTCAGTAATATATTCATGTTTTATAATGATATAGATTTTATAATAATTTTAGTGAAATTGTTCTGCAAAGAACCATTTTGTCCGGTACTCGAAACGTCAAAAGTTATGAATTATATAATTTTAATTATATAATTATAAGTTAGAACATTACTATATAGGCTTAAAATGAGACTAAATAAATATCTTTTGACTCTTTAAGTGATTACTCAATAAATTGAAGAAATTGTTTCTATCTATTAAAATGACAATAACAATAAACATATAATATTATTATATATATTATTATAATATTTTTAATAATAAATATCTTGAAGTAAAATTTTCAACATGCTGTTTTTATAATTGTTCTATTTTCTTTTTGTTACAGGATGGAAGAATCGTCACGAGGGTTATTACAACATAAGCAAAGAGCAGAGCAGCTGAAGCAAGAGAAAATAGCTCTCACACTTTCCTACGAGGTGATAATTATTTTTATAAAAATATTAAGGAAAAACAAATTATCATATATGTTATAAATTTTTTTTACTATATCCTAATCAATGTATGCCTAATGCTTATATACAATGCATGTAAAATTTAAGTAAATTTTAATGTATGCTATGACAGTAAACTTTTTGTGCACAAATGAAGGCAGCAGCTAAAAATTGAACTTCTTAAACTGATTTTAGCTAGTAGCATATAGTAATTATTTTAGTTGTGGTAACTCACAGCAGACATTGTTTAGCTACTACAACTTATTCATTTTTTCCGTGTAGATTGATTATCCCTTCTGTAACAATTAGTTCGTGGAGCATGCTTGTTCAAATTTATAAATTTTACAAATTTTAACGCTTTTGTAAATTAACATGAAGGAGATAAATGCTAATGCTGCATGCAGAACATACCGCTTTAAATTAAAAAAATTCACTTTTGTGCAATAAATTTAAACTTAAAAACAATCGTTGTAAATTTTTGGACAATATTATTTCTATGTCAATCCACTATTTTGTTATGAAAGGATTTTAGAATTTGTATATCATTGTTGAATTAAAACAGTACAGATGAATAGGTAAAAAATCAAGTGCACAAAGTAATATCTCAATTTAAGCTAAATAGATCATTTTTATTAAAGATTTGAAAATAAATAAAATGAGTGCAGAAAATATCTGGTTTGGAAAGTCAATAGGAAAGGAAAGGTAAAAGCTCAAGTTCCAATAGTAAATATTTGCTTTATGGTTGCTCTCTTTCAAGTTTGAAAACCTTTAAGCCATTCGTCAAAAGTCGTAAATCTTACTTTCAATTTAGAGATTTTTTAGCAAACAATCGTTTAATGAAAATCTTACCTCCAGTAAGAAAAATCCTTGGATTTTTGAATTGGATAGTAACACTGGATTTTTCTATTAGATTTTAATAAAAACTTCAGACTTTTAACATAGAAATTGTTTTACTAACATTTAACATGAAAACATTCTCTTAAATATTCTGTTTACTGAGAGTAAAGTTTTTTTGGCTCACGAAATATTTGCTTACTATTATTTAATAATTGTTTTATATAATTTTACTTGTAATTTTTCTAATCTATTCTGAATTTTCAAATCTCAAGCCTCAACACGTTTTTTCCTTATCATTAAGTGCTTGCTACCAACCTGTGAAGTGTATTGACAGATTAAATTTAAACTAGACCACTTTTATGCTCTCGAGGGAATTGATTTAATAATCTTTTCAAATACAAGGTGACGACATTAAGTACAGGTATAGTTGGGCCCGTGTCATTTTGACACAAATTTTTTCGGGCAACTTGTTATATTGTACTCCCGAAGATGAATGTTATATTTTACTCCTACTAAAATCAAAGATTTTTAAGTTTTAATTATTCAATAATTGAACTTACTGGATTAATTAAGTTTTTTAATATTAATTTAATGTATTAAAATCAATTATTTAATAAATAAGACTTAAAAATCTTTAATTTCAGAAGGAGTAAAATATAACATTCGTCTTCGGGAGTACAATATAACAAGTTGCCCGAAAAAATTTGTGTCAAAATGATACGGGCCCGTATAGTTCATGACCCCAGTAAGGTATAAAATCTTTAAATAAATTTTTTATGCTGGAAGCCAAATACGACTAGACTCGCAAAAAGGTTTCCTCTTTATCCGATAAGTCTCTGATTTCTCTATCCACCTTGAATTATTAAACTTCAATGATATACACTGAAAGCCTAGAATAAACACTAATAATATTTCAGTAAAATTAAATACAAATTATCCGTCAAAATTACCCACTAAGTTTATAATTTATTTTGCAGTACACGCAATTCTTAGTAATTTATTAGTCATTCCTTATTTTATATAATACAGTACAGGCCGAATTTGTCTGTCCACCCAATTTTTAAGAATTGAAAAACTTCTTTAAGCGTACAAAGTATAATTATTAAAATTTTTTATTTTTATTTCCGAAAAGTAGATGAAATTATAAAGAAAATAAGCCTGAGTGATGTGATTTAGTCCATTTTTGCTTCCTCATAGAGGAAGCTTTGTGATCGTTAAAATTTTCGATTTTCCAAAAATAGTCTAAATCGACTCATTTTTATCTAAAAAGCGAAAATTTTCATTCCTAAGCAAATGTCCAGATGTATGTGTGTGTGTGTGTGTGTATGTATGTCTGTGTGTGTGTGTGTGTGTGTATAGCGTTTTTTGTGTACAAGATATCTTGAGAACGCTTTAACGGATTCCAATAAAATTTGGATGACTTATTAAGCTCATGAATATCTAAATTTGGACACAAGGATTTTTGAAAATACCCAACCAAATTTTTTTGAGCACCTTTTTTCATCGAAAAAAATTGTTTTTTGCCAAAAAAATTTTTTATGCTAAAAATACAACTTAATGAATACAAAAATCATATTCCTTATCTCAAAACGAATCGATTGACCTATATAACTTTTATAATTGATCAAGAATTCGTAAAATAATTCATATTTTGACATTTTTTTGCATTAAAAATTTTTTTTAACAACTTCCCCAATTAACTTATATATTATTAATTTCTTGCTTCCTCTATGAGGAAGCAAATTATTTTGCTTACTTGGAAGCGAAATGTCCATGAAATGGACATAATTCTCACCAGTTCATTGAAATATATGTTAAAAAACTGGGATTTTTACTGATTCACAAAAATTCAAATTTCTGACAAAATAACCATGAGGCAGGTTACACCATCTAGCTTATGACACCCTACTTCCAAAAAATCACCTTATGATAAGCTAGCTTATATTACTACGACTGCGCATTAGTTCTTCGCCATGACAACTAACTTCTGCGCAGACGCCAACATAGGGAAAGAGCGTATCATAAGGTGATTTTTCGAAAGTAGCGTATCTTATGGTAGACGGTGTAACCTGCCTTCATTGTTTTTTGAAGTTCCTATACTTGTTTTCAAGGTAATTTTCTAAGGAATAAAACAATTTTATAAGCATTAAATTGCCATTTTTATCTTAGAATATGTAGGGCTCGGAATTTAGACAAAAAAATTTATAAAAATTTGAACACATTATCGTGACATAAAAATAATTTTAAAAATGTTAATAAATATATTATAGTTTTTCCCCCGTAATTTGTTGACAATTACAACTTTGTTATATTTTATATAGCTGTATTTGACATCAAGACGTTAACTATAATTTTTCGATATTTTTTAGTCCATATTTCAAGCCCTGCATATTCTAAGATAAAAATTGCACTTTAATGCTTATAAAACAGTTTTATTCCTTAGAAAATTACCTTGAAAACAAGCATAGGAACTTCGAAAAAACCATGGTTATTTCGTCAGAAATTTGCATTTTTGTGAAACAGTAGAAATTCTACTTTTTTAAATATTTAAATATTTTTTTTGTACTGTATGTACAAAAGCTTTTAGAACCTTTTAACGATTCCGCAGATTTCAATTTAAAAAAAGGTTTTTTTTCAATTTTTAATACACCATCCGTCAAAAACAACCCTTAAATAGAAGCAAGGTCGTACCCAGGTAAGGATTTTGGTGGATGTTTTATATGAGAGTGAGAGAGATAGCATTATAATGCTATCTCTTTTTCTCTCATTAAAACCGGTTTCCTGGGGGGTCGGGGCAGCTGCCCTTGTGCCGGAAAGTAACAGCACGAAGAAGGAAATTAACACTTTTAAATTAAGGCTAACATTTCAAATATAAAACTGCTGTTAATTTAAATTATTTTTATTATGAACATCCAAAAACACAAACTTATATTAACTACATTTTGTGCATATTTAGCGCATGTTTTTGCAGTTTTATGTAATGAAGCTTTTCTGGTCTATTTTTTAAGAACTGATAAAAAGTTAAATATCTAATCTTTAAAATATAAACTAGCTATATAAAATGACATAGTTGTCAGTATTTATTTGTAATTTAAATGTTATTTATGTCGCTGGTTTCTTAAAATGTGCACGATATTATTATACATAACAAAAAATGACTTTTCGTAATTTTTGCACAAAGTTTCAATACCCGTGTAGAAAAATTTTGGGGCGCTGGCCAGACCGTCTATTTTGAGTCAGGGCGCTGGCCTGACGGTCTTGACATGGCGCTGGCCAGAACTGTTACGATTTATCCATGATTTCGTCTAAACTAGATGGTCTGGTTAGCGGCTAGTCAGACCGTCTAACCAGCCCCAGATCAGACCAGCTAATTAGTGCCTGTTCAGACCGTCTAGTCTATACGAAATCATGGATAAATTGTAACAGTTCTGGCCAGCGCCATGTCAAGACCCCCTGGCCAGACTCAAAATAGACGGTCTGGCCAGCGCCCGGCCAGAACACAAAAGAATTTTTATGCATAAAAATGACTAACATAATTATTTTTAATTATTATTTTATGATTCTAAGGCAAGTGTGCTACATATTATTGATTTTTATCACTATTACAACGTATTGCTAACAATTACCGATAAACTTATAAATTAAAATTTGACGCATGGGGGAATTGAACACGCAACCCTTGGCTCTAAAAGCCTACGCTCTTACCAACTAAAATTCAAAATGGCGGATCCAATATGACGGACGTAAAATTTAAAAATTGTTAGATTCATTTGAAATTAACAATTCATAGGTTTTTGGGGTAGCTAAGACCGAATTAAAAGTCGGTTTTTAAAAATTTAAAATGGCGGATCCAATATGGTGGACGAATTTTTTTAAAATCGTCAGATTCATTTGAAACTTGCAATTCGGGGGTTTTTGGGGTAGCTGAAACAAAATTTAAAATTGGTTCTCAAAAACTCAAAATGGCGGATGAATTTTTTCTAAAATCGTCAAAATTATTTAAAACTTGCAATTCGGGGATTTTTGGGCATGCTGGTAGCGAATTTAAAGTTGGTTTTTAAAAACTCAAAATAGCGGATGCAATATGGTGGACGAATTTTTAAATAATCGGCAGATTTATTTGAAACTCGCTATTGTTGATAGCGAATTTAAAGCCGGTTTTCAAAAATTCAACATGGTGGATCCCATGTGGCGGAAGAGCAATTAA
Organism: Ganaspis brasiliensis; assembly: GCA_037103525.1. NCBI lineage: Eukaryota > Metazoa > Arthropoda > Insecta > Hymenoptera > Figitidae > Ganaspis > Ganaspis brasiliensis. The sequence goes on from JAZKLR010000502.1 coordinate 1,916,643, forward strand.
AGACTGGTTGGTTTGTAAAATTGGTTAAGTGTCGCCTAAACGGCCTATAGAGAACACTTAATAAATATTCCAATACGGACAGTCTGATCGGGCGCTGGATTGCTCTGTGTCTGACCGTCCGGTCAATATTTAATCATTTTTTTAATCTGGACGGTCTGAACGGGCGCTGGTCAGACCGTCTGGTCGCTACTTAATCGTTTTCTTAAACTAGACGGTCTGATCGGGTGCTGGTCAGACCCCCTGGTCGATACTTGAACATTTTCTTAATCTGGACGGTCTAATCAATCGCTGGTCAGACCATCTGTTCGATACTTAAAAAGTTTCTTAAACTAGACGGTCTGATCGGGCGCTGGCCAGACCGTCTGGTCTATACTTAAACATTTTCCTAAACTAGACGGTCTGATCGGGCGCTGACCAGACCGTCTGGTCGATACTTAAACATTTTCTTAATATGGATGGTCTGAACGGGCGCTAGCCAGACTGTCTGGTCGATACTTAAACATTTTCTTAATCTGGACGGTCTGATCTGGCGCTAGTTAGCGCCTAGCCAGACCTTCTAGACGACACTCAACAAAAATATCCATTTCGGACGGTCTGGTCGGGCGCTGGCCAGCGCCTAGCCAGACCATCTAGACGACACTTAACAAAATATTCAATCCGGATGGTCTGACCGGGCGCTGGTCAGCGCCAGGGCAGACCGTCTGGACGACACATAATATATTTTTCAGTCCGGACGGTCTGATCGGGCGCTGGCCAGCGCCTGGTCAGACCATCTAGACTAGACGGTCTTGACAATGCCCGACCAGTCGATCGTAGGACCTAGGGCATGCCCTAAGATTTTTCTACACGGGTACCAGATATATAGCTTTAGGTCGAGCCCTTACATAGTTTAGGGAGGTAGAGGGGGCAAATATGACTAAAAATTATTTTAGGGCCATGTCTGTCCGCTCATAGGTTTAGAAGCTGTAAGCGTTAATACTTTCCACCTCTGTTACTTTCCTGGTCTACCCTAAAGTAATGTTTGAGACTGATAAATTAATGAATAAAGAATGATTTTACATTAAGATTTGTTGAAAAGAACAGTTAATTATGTTTGATAACGCATAACGGTATTACATAAAAGAAGTGAAATTAATAGACGTGTTTTGTTAAAACAGTATTGTGTATTAATATTAGTCAAAGGACAAGTAAAGCAAAAACTGGTCTTCTCTTCATGCACAGGATAATAAATAGGTGCACGCTATCTCTTTCACGGGCGGTTTGACTCTAAAAGTGCCGTATATTTAGGGAGCGTTATCAGTGTCCCGCTATATCCCGTTCATTATCGATCTTCCCTTGGCACCCACCCTTTTAGCCCCCACCCCTTTCCACTACGTACATTTCAACCCTCAATGTCCATTATGCCACTAGTGGTCTTTATGACAAGACAAAGAAATCTCTTGTAAAATTATACACTCTTCATGAACTCACATATATGTTACCTCGTAAATAAGTAGGGAAGATCGGGGCTAGTTAACGCATTTTCACCTTTTTTTTAACTTCATTAATATATCATGAGAATCTTATCGCATACTAATTTCACTGTAAAAACAAGTGTCTTTGACATGAAAACCCAAATGTCATTGAGTCCGAAATCCAAAATATTGCGTTCTCAATTCCACAGATATAAAAATCCATAATTGCTAATTTCAAAATTCAAGATGGCGGATGCCAAAATGGCGTTGAAACAGTGCAGAAAATATTGTAAGACATTTTTTTGCGAAAGAAGCACAAATATGAATTATTCTTTTTGAGAGTGGGTATATATAAAGTCTTTTGAGGGTAACGATCGTGAATCTCTTATCAGTTTCTACCCTACTACTTCAAGTTGATGTGATTTTAAATTAAAACCATTGGTCTTTTTTAAGTAGCACTCTGCAACATACTTCGTTCCCACTGTCTTTTCTTCTGAAACAATGTTTCTTAGGACAGTTGCATTAGCTATGGATAACTATATCAGTCTGGTTAATATTGTCTATGTCCACTTTTTGGACCTTATGCATTGTGGTAGATTACTGCAATGTGAATCATGTAAATCCACCTTTCTCATAAATCTATTGTACCAGGTGTTAGATGTTGGAAAGGGTATATCTACTTTTTCTCTTTCCTCTTTGTTGTATTCCTTAACAGATGAGAGTGGTGTAGCACTAGCCACTATATTAACAGCAAAGAAACTATTTTCGAATCCATAACAGTTATATAGTTTACTCCACTATTTTTGTCATGTTGGACTTCGTATGTGCCTCTTTTAGATTTTGTAGAAAATTGGTGGCTGACCTTCACTCTCTTTTGTCACACTGTTCCTGTTTCCCCTAAACGAAGCTTCTTTAAATGAAGCAGCAAGTCTGAACTCGTAAAATAATTGTCAAAGTACATATGGTATTCAGCCAACTTCTTGGGTACAACAGAAGTAAGGACAAGCAGGGTTGTAATAATAATTACAACCTTTCAAGTTAAGAATTTGATGCTTTTTTTAAAAGGAAGTCGCAAAGAGATTATTGGTCTAGTAATGAACTTTTAGATTGTAAACCAATATCTAATGCAATGTCCAATAAAAAATTTGAAGATATAAAATCGAAAATAAAACTATCAAAAGATGATGATGAAAATGCGTCAGGCAAGTCTTGAAGAGTGCGCATTCCTTTTGAGATTTATAGAAAAAATTTAAAATAATTTGGTATTTTTTACAATGCATCGTCTGTAGTTGAGATGATGGTGAAATGTTATGGTCGCACTGTAATAAAACAATTCATACAGAACATACCTATTAGCTTTGGTATCAAAATTTGGGCCATGTGCAGTGTCAAAGGATTTCTGTTTGATTGTGACATTTACTGTGGTAAAGAATCAAGTGGTTATTTCGCTTTGTCTGATAAACTAAGTGAATGCGCTTTAGGAAGTCGTGTACTTATGCAAATGTCTCAAAATCTCCTTACTTCTGTTGTACCCAAGAAGTTGGCTGAATACCATGTGTACTTTGAGAATTATTTTATGAGTCCAGACTTGCTGGTACATTTGAAAAAGCTTGGTTTTGGGGCAACGGAAACACTGCGACAGAATAGAGTGAAAATCAGCCACCAATTATCTATAAAATCTAAAAGAGGCGCATAAGAAGTCCAGCAGGCAAAAATATTGGAGTAAACTATATAACTGGTAATTTTATATAATTTCTTGAAAGAAGTGTTGCAGAGATCGCAATACTGAGTTTGAAAGCAAGGATTAGCCTTTTTTGACATTTTTTGTTACTGACATTTTTTATACAGTTACTATCAGTCATTAATTTTAACAAGAAGTCTAAAAAAAATAATATATTTTGTATTGAATGAGTTAAATATATATTAATAAAGACTCTTATTGAATTTTCAAATTGAAAAAATGCATATTTGTGATTCATTTTTGGCTAAATTTGAAGTGTCCGACTTAGCCCCATAGGGTGTCCGGTTTAACCCCACCATTTTTGGGAATTTCGTTTTCGAGGTGGTCATATTCAAAGCAACTTACTAACAAAACTATTTGTTACTTTTTAAATTGAGCAACTGTAGTTTTTAGTCGAAGGAACAAGCTTTAAAATGGTATATATTATACTTTGGCAAAAATATGTCTTTATACATTTTTTCTTGCAAAAGACCAAATCCGTTCTGTTTAGCTCCAGTCTCCCCTACAATATTAGACAAAGTAGAGATGTGCGAATCAGGATTTTTAAACTAAGAATCGAATTGAATCTTATAAAAATTTGTCGAATCGAATCAAATCAAAAACGATTTGACTTTGAATGAATTTGCATTCAAATAAAGTGTTTGATTCGAAATCTTTGAATAGTTTGGATTCGAACTGTTCGCACATCTCTGTACTCAAATATAAAGAATTTTTCTTTACGCCTATAAGACACATAAATAATGCAATATTTTAGTTGGCAGCACTGTTATAAATCAGGCACACGCTCCCTCTATTAGCACCCCTGTCTCCAACAGTTCTGCAACCCTAATTTAACGTTAAACGCCTTCTTGCTAATAACGCGTATACGTTATTAACTCTTCCATGAATCGCGCAAAACAGGCAAATACACGGTTAGTGTCAAAACCAGATGCCGACAATAATTTTTTAATGTATCCCGCCATATTGCGTAAAAAATTAAACCTTTCCTAATCAGATTTCGAATAATTTACCGGGTAAAAGTCAATTGTAAATTCTATAAATTAGTTCAATTATTAAATAATCTGTATTAATCATAGTTAATATATGTCAATCACTTGACTATTATCAAATATCTAATATTTGATTCAATTAATTTACTTTAATTACTGTAATTATTGGTTCCAATGCAATTTCTTTAACTTAGGTAATAGTTATTTAAATCACTCTAAATATGAATCAGTGAATACAACTGATTCTCAGTGGCTGGGTTTTCTTTATTTCAATCAGTTAAATTTAACTGACAATCAATCGTTTTATCACTAATTCACCAGTAGATTTTAACTGATAATCAGTAACTTTTTTTAGTGAATTAATCAGTGAAATAAAGTTACTGATTCTTCAGTCAAATTGACTGATAAATCAGTGACTTTCACTGGACTTTATTTCACTGATTAATTCAGTAAAAAAAGTTACTGATTACACTAGTTTACAGCCAAAATGTACATTCAATATCACTATTTTTTTCTTATGTACTATGGTTCTCTAAACTTAAAAATGACATTAAGAAATTTTTCTATGGATAGGTTTCCGAAATATGAATTTTTAAAATTTTTTTACGTTTTTTTCGGAGGTGACTTCACGTTTTAGGCCGTATCTCGAGTTACAGACGTCCGATTAAGTTTTTCTAGGTGTCAAATTAAAGGTAATCAAATTCCAAACAATCGTTTTTTACATTATTTTTCAATCGGTTAAATATTTTAAGTGACATAGTCCAAAAAAAAAATAGAAAATTTGAGTTTTTAGCCCAAAATCTGAAAAACAAATTCATTCTAACGCCATGCAAAAATAGAAAACGTCAAATTATGTCCAGTTTTAAATTTTTTACATATATGGCTCACTTTTAAGAAGAAAAAAATGTATGGATGAAAACAATCTATGGGTAATTATTCAAGTTATAAGCCAGGGTACTGAAATTCTCGTTTTACGCCATTTCGGTATTTTACCTCCTTTTATAGTGATTATGTTGATTAATTTAATGAATACAATATCTTATTAGAAAATGGACTTTTTTCACAGATTTCAAATAATTTTCAGTGCTTTACTAATTCAAATTTGACTGAAAAATTTTTTGGAGTTTTTGACAAAAATTTCTGAAAAGCATAAATTGTATTATATTACACAAAGTAGTTAAGAATATTTTTCTGTAATGGGAAATCAAAGAAAATTGATTCTTTTTTAATTTATAAGGAGAAAAACCATTGACTTTCGTCTGAGGGTTGCTGCGGAAATATTTTTTTTAAAAAAATAATTAATTTCATATTTCTATATCTAATTTCAAACTTTTTTATCCATTAACGAACAAAGTTCAACAAAAATTAAACCTCTGCGCATCTGATTCAACTTGTCAAAAAAGCAGATTTTAATCAACTTATGCCTCTTCAGAAATTTTTGTCAAAAACTCCAAAACATTTTTCAGTCAAATATCATTTATTTTTCATATTTCGATAGCTAATTTCAAACTTTTTCATCTATTAACGAACAAAATTTAACAAAAATTGAACCACTGCGCATCTGATTCAACTTGTCAAAAAAACAAATTTTAATCAACTTATGCCTTCAGAAATTTTTGTCAAAAACTCCAAAACATTTTTCAGTCAAATATCATTTATTTTTCATATTTCTATATCTTATTTCAAACTTTTTCATCTATTAACGAACAAAATTCAACAAAAATTGAACCTCTGCGCATCTGATTCAACTTGTCCAAAAATCAGATTTTAATCAATTTATGCCTCTTCAGAAATTTTTGTCAAAAACTCAAAAAAAATTTTCATTCAAATATCATTTATTTTTTATATTTCTATATCTAATTTGAAACTTTTTCATCTATTAACGAACAAAATTCACCAAAAATTGAATCTCTGCGCATCTGATTCAACTTGTCAAAAAAGCAGATTTTAAACAATTTATGCCTCTCCAGAAATTTTTGTCAAAAACACCAAAAAAATTTTCAGACAAATATTTTTTATTTTATATATTTCTAAATCTAATTTCAAACTTTTTTATCTATTAACGAACAAAATTCAACATAAATTGAACCACTGCGCATATGATGCAACTTGTCAAAGAAGCAAATTTTAATCAATTTATGCCTCTTCAGATATTTTTGTCAAAAACTCCAAATAATTTTTCAGTCAAATATCATTTATTTTTCACATTTCTATATCTAATTTGAAACTTTTTCATCTATTAACGAACAAAATTCAACAAAAATTGAACCTCTGCGCATCTGATTCAACTTGTCAAAAAAGCAGATTTTAATCAATTTATACCTCTTCAGAAATTTTTGTCAAAAACTCCAAAAAATTTTTCAGTCAAATTTGAATTAGTAAAGCACTGAAAATTATTTAAAATCTGTGAAAAAAGTCCATTTTCTAATAAGATATTGTATTGATTAAATTAATCAACATAATCACTATAAAAGGAGGTAAAATACCGAAATGGCGTAAAACGAGAATTTCAGTACCCTGGCTTATAACTTGAATAATTACCCATAGATTGTTTTCATCCATACATTTTTTTCTTCTTAAAAGTGAGCCATATATGTAAAAAATTTAAAACTGGACATAATTTGACGTTTTCTATTTTTGCATGGCGTTAGAATGAATTTGTTTTTCAGATTTTGGGCTAAAAACTCAAATTTTCTATTTTTTTTTTGGACTATGTCACTTAAAATATTTAACCGATTGAAAAATAATGTAAAAAACGATTGTTTGGAATTTGATTACCTTTAATTTGACACCTAGAAAAACTTAATCGGACGTCTGTAACTCGAGATACGGCCTAAAACGTGAAGTCACCTCCGAAAAAAACGTAAAAAAATTTTAAAAATTCGTATTTCGGAAACCTATCCATAGAAAAATTTCTTAATGTCATTTTTAAGTTTAGAAAACCATAGTACATAAGAAATAAATAGTGACATTGACTGTACATAAAATTTTTTTTTTTTTTGTAAACTAATGTTATCAGTTAAAATCTACTGGTGAATTAGTGATAAAACGACTGATTGTCAGTTAAATTTAACTGATTGAAATAAAGAAAACCCAGCCACTGAGAATCAGTTATATTCACTGATTGTCTGTGATATTTAACTGATTCATATTTAGAGTGAAAGAATAAATATTTATTTGACAGTAGATCAGTTATTTGAATGATAGAAATTTTTTTTCATTGTAAATACTATCTCATTGTGCGGATCTAACAATATTTTTTTGACCAATAGAACACCGAACACGGAAAAATGATCCTGTAGAGTCCACTGTTTCAGACGCAAGCTGGTCTGTGTCAGTAACAAACTGATTTGTAAATTCCACAAAATTATTTGCGTATTTCACACACTGAGCTGTTTGTGGAAACTATAATCTCCATTTGTACATGGCACAAGACTTTCTGTGAACTAGCGATTTTAACCAACAGTATGCTGGCATTAAAAAATTATTACATCCTAATGTCTTTCATAAAATTACTTAAAACCTAAAATATACATTAATAAAATCGTACTTTTTTATGTAGTGTTGCCGCGATACGAGACGAGGCGATAATTTTAACTATCTCGTCTCGTCTCGTCTCGTTTTTATCGACATTTTGTATTAATTTTTCTTTTACGTAAATGTTATTTTAAATTAAAAATCGCATAGATTCAATTATTTGTAAACTTTGTATAGTTTAAACTTTGTATGACTTTTAAAAATTAAAAATTTTTAAAAATTTTAGGTAACTGTGATAACTTTTAATTCTCGTCGAGAATTTTCGTCTCTCGTGATATTATTCTCGTATTGTATTGTATTTGTCGATAGATAAAAAAATACTCTTTCGTCTCGTTTCTATCGTCTGTCGCGACAACACTATTTTTATGTACACTGCTTGTAAATATCTCCAAACTATAGACTTATGTTATGTCACGCATGGATTTGAATTTTTATAGGATGCAATTATTTTCATTCATATTTTTTTCCTTTATATCTTTATTACATATTAAAAATATTTTTCACAAAACCGTACGTTATTCGAATAATGAAAAATGTTTGTTGAATATGTCATTAACATTCACCATGTTCAAAACTTTTGTTAGTAAAGTTCACGGTTCATCTCAAGCTCTTTTCACTAGAACCCCATGGATCACAAAACAATATGATTAATGCTCCTGACTAATCACTTACAGCAGCTAACGATCGATCTTAATTCAAGAACTTTCAAAGTCCTATCTCCGAACATTAAAGAGAATTGATCAATTTGCATTAGGGTGAACTGGTAAAGAACTTCAATTTTTACGTTCAATTATACTTAAAAAAAAGTTTGGCTATAGGATTATTTTTCACTTGAATTTGTTTTAATTATATTATTAAAATAAAACTATCTAAAGTTTTTCAAATAACACCAGAAAAGTTACACATTTATACTGAATTTTTAAAAAACATGCAGTTTTTAAATATGGTTGCAATAAATTGGGAAAAATATTTTATAATAATACAACTATTAAATTATATTTCAAATTTCGAGCATGAAATTTATGAGACGCATGAATTTTTCCTAACAGTATAATTATGACAATTTTACAGTTTAAAATTCATATTTTACATTTCATTCATATTTCTCTGAAAAGGTATTTACTCAAAATTTTATTTAAATTTTATAACCGAATAATAATTTGTTTGAATAATCAATAATCTAATATGTGATACTTCAATTGATTCAATACATTTTTTGTGTTTTTCATTTCATTTTGTGCAGAAAATGCACAAGTCCAGAAGTTAATTTAATTTTTTTATACCTTATATTAATTAAAACATGAATCAATCCTATTAAATTTTTGAACTTATAGGTTAGTAGAAAATAATTAAAAAAATTCTCACAGTTACAGGAAAAACAGTTTTTATTGATTCCTGAACAATTTTGATTTATGGACTTATGTGGTTTCTGCACAAACTGACGCAATTAATAATCTGGAAGTATGAAATATTTTACCTTCAAATCAAAATTGAAATTTGATATATTTCTTAAAATTTTAAATAAAAATTTCTTATCACCAGAAAATCAGAAAAATCCGATTCCTGTTTAAATACTTAAACTTGACCTTTCTTTGCTTAATGTCAAAGTTTGGCGTTGGAGAGATAGACGTTTTTTAATTAAATTGATTTTTAAAAAGCCATTTCTTGAATGTAATTTAAGGTTACAAAAACAAAATGATTATTAAACTGAAGTTAGCTTGATCCTTGTCGATTTAACAGATTTTTCATTCCAATTCAAAATTATATTTAAATAAATAAGATTTAGTTCATAATTGGATCAAGCATTTAATTTTAATGGCTATTTATTAAATTTATTAAATTATATTAATTTAAAAACAAAATACTTAAGTATAATCCTAAAACTTTTCAATAAACATTATTTTTTCAAATATTTATTTTAACAATTTGAACTGTTTATTAACCATAATGAAAAAAATACAAAATTGTACAATTATAAAAGAAATTTTTTTTCAATATGGTTAATAAACAGTTCAATTAGTTAAAATAAATATTTGAAAAAAGAATGTTTCTACCACACATGCACGAAAACCTCGTGTTTTCGTTCGCCTTAAGCGGGGCAGAACTCACAGTTTTTAGGTCAGTGAACGTTAGAGGTAAAAAAACTCCCGAACAGTGAAAAAAACTCTCATCGCGCAGGCGCATTGCGGCCTTTTTCACTGTTCGGAAGTTTTTTTATCTCTAACGTCACTAACCTAAAGACTGCGAGTGCTGACCCGCTAACGCGAACGAAACACGAGATTTTCGTACATATGTGATAGAAAATAGCATATGCACCTCGGGAGGCCGATTTTTTGTCTCGCACAATGTTCTCCGAACTCGTTTCGCACTCGCTACGCTCGTGCTACACTCGTTCTTTGAACATTAGTGCTTGACAAAAAAACATGGACTTCCCTCCCTTGATGCATAATATACTATTATTGAAAAGTTTTAGGGTTATACTTAAGTATTTTGTTTTTACTTTTTAAATTAATATAATTTGATAAATTTAATAAATAGCCATTAAAATTAAATACTTGACCCAATTATAAACTAAATTTTATTTATTTAAATACAATTTTAAATTAAATGAAAAATCTGTTAAATCAACAAGGATCAAGCTAACTTCAGTTTTATAATCAACTTGTTTTTGTAACCTTAAATTACATTTAAGAAATGTCTTTTTAAAAATCAATTTAACTTAAAAACGTCAAACTCTCCAACGCCAAACTTTGACATCAAGTAAAGGAAGGTCAAGTTCAAATATTTAAACAAGAATGGGATTTTCCGATTTTTTGGTGATGAGAAATTTTTATTTAAAATTGTAAGAAAATCATCAAATTTTATTTTTGAAGGTAAAATATTTCATACATACTAAGAGGATTATTAATTTAAAAAAACACTAGATTATATGCAACAAAATAAAAAATACTTCATTTTGAGTAACGCTCTATCTAAAAATATAAATTCACATTCTAAAAAAATAGTTTAAAAGTGTGAAAATTTGACACTTCATATTTAATATCAATTTTCATAATTATAAGAAGTTACGTTTAACTCAAACTCTACAGAAATTAAAAAAATATACAACTGTGAACAATTATAAAAGAAAAAATAATTCATTTATTAATTATTATTTGTATGCTTTTTTATTTGATTTGTCCACCTGTCAAAATAAAATTTTTATAGCCCATCTCAACTTTGAAATCAATTTTATGAAATAAGTCAGTAAAATTTTAGAAAATCATTGTCTAATATGCATTCTAAGGACCCTGAAGATGATTTCTACAAAATATCAGAATTTTTAAAAAATAGTCCGCAACGGCTTTAGACGAAATATAACGCCATTAGAAAGAGAGAATTATATGAGACATGTAAGAAATGTCGATTGTAAAATTTTTCTACTGAGGTTTAAATGCCAAAATATTGCCTTAAACTTATAATTTAAAAAAAACTTTGCACATTCGAGCGAGGAATATATGCATGAATATAGTGCGGTTTCTTTATAGTACCTCGACACATTTTAAAGTCTTGACCTGGACTTAATGTATGCAAATTTGACGAAATGAGAGTGAAAGAGATAGGTGTTAAAATTTGTGTATTGCCCTGAACCTTAAGATGTTTCCCTCTCATGAATCTAATTACATAGTAAGAACCTCTATAAAAATTGACAGGCACGAGTGCACCAGTACCAGTCGCAGATTTCAAAGCTCCAGCTGGAAAACGAGTCGATGCGAGGCCAATTACGAGGTCTGGAAGCAGCATGTGCAGGTGAAGTGCACGCGGCATTGGTCGCAAGGTTGGCCACCTTGGAGACCGAGCACGCGGCTCTCGCCCGGGACGCCGACGCCCAGCGCCGACAATACGAAAGGTGCCTGGATGACGTTGCCAACCAGGTGGTCCGTGCCCTCCTGTCTCAAAAGGTTATTTTAATTTCAATTTCATCTTCATTTCATTGCCCTCTTCATGTTTCATCAGTCATTTTGCACTATTTCAGATGCAGTCTTTACTCTTCTACATTCAAGTTACTTCACGAGAGCATTTTTTTAAATTAACGACCTTCTTCATTCTACTTGTAAAACTTTACTCCCGTTCTCTTAACATTTCTTTTTAATTTTATTTTTATAAAAGAAGCTATAACTTTTTACAGCTAATACAAAATTACTTTATCAATTTAATCAGTTGAAACCGTCTTGTAAAATAAAACCTTTTTTCTAAAATTCATCTGAAATTGTTTCATTTGCTCATTGTGTAAGTAGTTTTTTTATATAGGTACATGCACGTGAACAACTACACTGGACTACAAATTGTTTTTATTTCGTTTAGCAAAGAAGACCATATTGCGGAGGTGGACATTTTTCCTAAACCATTTTTCCCAATAGGTAAAATTCCCAACCTATTATTTTGTCAACGTATAATTCTTCCAATCTATTTTTCCCCAACATACACTTTTTTTAAGAAACCCTTTTACAATGTTTTTTTCATTAATCATCGACTTGATATTGTACACGATAGTCACTTTTGTTAGAGGTTGGAAAACTGTTAAAATTTTCTAGTAATATTTTTCACATTATTGGTATTGCTTCAAAATTTTCTAGTATTTTTATAACGTTTAAATTTATTCAAATTAAATGATCTAATATGCTTAATATGCTAAAAATATCAAAATCCTAAAATGTATCTAAAATATGTTGGTTGTTACATAATCTTTTAAATTTCCAGTAGCGATTTTCGTAATTGTATAAACATTGTTTTTATATATATTAACGTTAAATATTGTAAATATAAAACATTAAAACATGGTTTCATAATCAATTTACTTAAAACAAATTTTGAATCTTTAAATCTGAATTAGTTAAAAATAGCTAATTACTATAGTAAAATCGTGGCTGAGTTTTTTGTTTCTGCAATTAGTGAAAAATAAATAATAATTATTAGGAAAAAATAACTAAAAAAAGTTAAAATTTTGACTAATTTAATTAGTAAACAGAATTTTACTAAAATATTACTTATTGGGTCAGCCCAGCGAAAATCGCCTAGAGCCGGTTGCTCGATAATTTTAAACAAACCTGAAATTAATAGGTATATAACATTCTACTGTACATTGTAATTATCATATAAGGTTTTGTATTGCTGAAAATGTCTTAGTTTTTTTAAACAGCTTTTTAAAAAAGTCGATAGATTTCGGGGTTAAGAATGATCCATTTTACAACGATGCAGTAATAGTCGTTGAAAAAAGAAAAATATATGTAATATGTATTTTTCATATTACATTTTACAGTTTACATTATTACAGTTTCTGGAATTCTGCCCCATATGATAATTACAATGTTTAGTAGAATGTTTGTTATAGGTATATTAATTTCAGATTTGTTTAAAATTATCGAGCAACCGGCTCTAGACAATTTCCGCTGGATTGACCCTATTTGACATATAACTTAAAAATAAATTTGACTAATAATTAATTATTCTTTACTAAATGATTAGTGGAAATGTATAACTACTTGAATTAGTGACTGAATTTTTATTTTCAAATTTGTTATTTTTAACTACCTAATTCAAATTTACATACATGAATGGGAAAAAAATTTGCATCTTTAGGAAAATCTTTTACCGCTGGAAAATATAACTGTTGGAAAGAAATTTTGTTGGGAATTATGGATTATGGAAAAATTCTACTTTGGGAATATTAGAGTGAAAAAAATGGATTGGTAAAAATGTCCTACAATTCCGGTCAATTTCGGTCACTATTGTAAAAAATAACCATTTTCGTACTAGTGAGAAAAACGGATTAGAATTTCTTGAGTAGTCTTATCAATTACTTTGAATCAATGAAAGGTCCTTTGTTTTGTTTAATATGTGTGTATATTTACTATGTATTATATTTAATTTTCAGCTATGAATATTTTTATATGTATAAGAGGACCAAGCAATTAAAAAATCATTTTTTTATTTAATCACTAATTTTCTAATTGTTTTAAGGTATTACAAAGGAAACGATAAATTTAAAAAGTGCAGAAAGAAAAATTTAATTTCGTAAAAAAAGAATCGTCATTATAATTCTATTAATTTCCAAGAAAACAATATTCTTACTTCACTTAAATATTTATGAATATTTTTATATGTATAAGAGGACCAAGCAATTAAAAAATCATGTTTTTATTTCATCACTAATTTTCTAATTGTTTTAAGGTATTACAAAGGAAACGATAAATTTAAAAAGTGCAGAAAGAAAAATTTAATTTCGTAAAAAAAGAATCGTCATTATAATTCTATTAATTTCCAAGAAAACAATATTCTTACTTCACTTAAATGAATATTTGATAATGAAAAACTGCTAATGAAAAAGTGACAGCAAAGAAACGAAAATTAAGAAAAAATTTAATTAAATTAATTTTACAAAATTCAGATACAATATACACTTTAAGTAAACATAATACATTATAAAAATCTTTCCAATGCAACGGAATCATAACTGTATTTTTTAAGTTATTCAAAATACTGATTTTTGGCAATATTTTTAAGTAATTATTAAGCTTTTCTTAAAACAATTCACTTAGCCCTTCTTGAGTTAAATAGAGGGAAAGTCAGTTTTTTGTATTAAAAAATCTGATTGCTTGGTCTCCTTGAAATTAAGCTTAATTAAAAAACTCAATGAAAGAAATTCTTAACAGGGATTGAGAGAAGAGATTGGAGCCTTGCAGAGGCGCATACGGGAACTTGAGGCTCAAAATCGGGCACTGTCAGGCCTTTTAGCACAGGCAGCAAGTCCTGGATCGCCGACTGAGCTTATCCAAAATCTTCTAGAAGCTGGTCCCACTGCTTTGGTATCAGCGCTAGGCCTAGATTTCTCCTGTTTACCTCTTTCAAGACCGAGATCCTTAAACCTGCAAATACCTGTGATGGCTAGCGCTAAATGTCGTCGAAATAGACCATTGGGTACAATTTTTATCAATAATAATCATTATAGTTTATTCCAATATTGAAAAAAATCTACAAACTTTAAATTCGTTCTTAATTTTAAGATAAAATATAATTCGACTAACAGTTCACTCAGTTATGTTTGATTTAAGCCAGATAATATTTTCTGAAAGAAAAATATGGATTTAATTTAATAGTATCTGCTTTATAATAAGTATAGTGTCTTTTCTTCACTGAGAAAATAAGATGACTGTAATAATTATAACCAATTATTGATTAAACTTAACCGAGGAAGATTGTTGATGTAGCACTTGCAATACACTTTGTTGGTTGTAACCGAATAATTCTTTAAAAAGGCTACTTTTAACCTTGCAGTTCAATTGTGAGAGCAGGTATCTTATTTGTTTTGATCTGAATCCCTTTAACCGAGCTATTACTACAACTTGGTTAGAGATCTATTTTCTCAGTATTGTAATGAATCTATTGATTTAATCAGATTTTAACTTAGTTTCACTTAAATTTAATTTTAGGTCAAAAACCTTCAGAGGAGGAAGGAAGTGAGAGTCCTGAAAGTGGGAATAGAGACGAAGGTTATTCAACGATGTCGAGTGATGTACAAGGTGAAGGAACACGTCAGGAACCTTCAAGAGGTCTTGAAGATCTGAAAGAAGCAACTGATGAAACCGAAGGCGACGTTTCACCTGATGCTCGATTAGTCACTTTAGATGCTGGTGATCCAGATGTTCTTTTTCTTCCACTGAATCTTACACTAGGAATTAATCCAAGACACAGCTATCCACCTACCAAAGACTTAGTCCCCTATCAGCACGTAATGAGGAGTTTCTCAGATAGTCATCTTTGTTTAAAACTTACTACGACTGCAAATATAGCTCCTTATAATATCACTAGTCCTACTTCTTCTCTTTTTCTTGTGGAGGAAGAAGGTTGGGATGCAGAATATGTCCAACAATGGTTAAGGTAATGCTTCGCATCATTTAATAAAAATTCTGTTACTTTTTTACATAATTTCCAAATCATCTTTTTCACTTAACTTCAGTTTTTTAGGATTCCGGACACGAACCGTCAAACCGAAACCCTTGTTTTCTTTTTGTTGTCCGTCCTCCAGAACCATAATCCCCCTCCCTTCCTTAGCTGACACACTATTTAAAATTGAGAACTAAAATTTGGTACACAGATGTATTTTCGTGTGTAGATCACAGGAAAAATATAGCGAACAAGACTGAAGGTGATGTGACATAGCGTTATTAAAGATGTAACAAGATTTTTTAAAAAATGCATTAAAATTACTATGTTTCCCCTTCCTTATCGTCCAAATAATTTCACCTAAGAGTATGGAAATTTAGTGTGCTCTTGTACTTTTACGAGAAAATTACGGGAAAATTATAGCGAATATGATTGAAAGTAATGGTCATAACGTTGTCAAGGAAAAACCTTTTTTTTTAACGTGTCCTTCTCTCCATATCTTTTAAACTATTTGAGTATGACATCACTGGTACATGCAAAATTTGCCCGTAAACTTTTTCTTAAAATAATAAATATTTTGATACCAAACCTTGTAAAGTTACTTAAAATATCAATAACGTCATTCTCCATCACATACCCTTAATCTTTTTCTCCATTTTTAATGAAAAATGAGGTATTTATACAATTGGATTCTTAATAAAAAAACAAATTTAGGTGACTTATTAGTAAGTAATAATGCTAATTAGATCGGAAGATAATTAGGCGTTAAATATCCTATCTGTAGAGGTTTTCGAGAAATACTTTTTAAAAAGTCACTATCTCCAAAAACAGTCGTACTATCTACAAAGAATGTATTAAATAGTATTAAAATAACCAACATGCAGGATTAGTTAGAAACCGATAATATCCGAACTACAAAACTCTTCAAAATCTGAAGAGAATTCAAAATCGTTAATCGCGCTTACTTTGAAAAATCTTTCTTTGATGCTGAGCATAATAAAAAAATTTCTTGATATAAACAAACAATCTAATTTACTCGTCGTATCGTGAAGTGGTTTTTTAAACTTAATTAACCAATTGAAAGAATCTGATATATTTGATAACCTAAAAATGTTAATTTTGTGAATCACAGAATTAGAAGACATAAAATTGTCAGATTTTAATTTCAAGTTTTTTAAAACTTGATCCCAATAAAGTATTTTCCATTGTAGGTTGGATGACACAAGAAGTGCTCAACAGCATCGAGACCTCCTTGAACTCGAGTACGATAGAGCAGAACTTGAAGACTGGAGTTTTTCCTTGTCCACTGAAGATCTAGTTTTAAATGAAACTGCAAATTGGAAAGAACCGGTTATTACTCCTTCTCTTTCAGCGATCAAAGAACAAAATCTTGTGGAACTCGAGGAAGATGCCAACGAATGTTTATGGAACGGTGCTAGTTATCTTTCTGACAGAACTGGTGGAGAACTGGTAATTTTTATTAAATTATTTTAAAAATGTCTTAAATAATAATTGAAGTCTTAATTGTTCCTCCAGTTCAGCTTTTTTTAATGAAATGAAATTTTCTTAGGTTGCATTGTTAATGGACGCAAGATCGGCAGGACCTTGGCCTTACGCCTCGAGTCCTGGTGCTTCCTGGAGCAGTGAAGAAGGCGTTTTAGAAAATTCCAGTAAAAGATCTTCCGCAGCACTCTCGGGATGCAGTGATGACCCAGATTCGCCATCCATTGGCACGGACTTCACTCGTGACTTTTACAGGCTCGTAAAATTTGAGAGCACTAAGAGCTTGGCTAGCACATCTTCGAGAGGAGGTAAACCACCGCCTGATAAAGAACAAGCACTGCAAAGCGTGCTCTCGTTTATTGCTGAACAACAAATGTATCTTGCCGAATTGCCACGTAACTCGTTAGAACATGACGGGTTATCTATTTCAAACGACGGTTGGTTTCGTCAGTTCTGTCTCTTTCTTTTACGTTTTATGTTTCCTGTTGAATGTTGATGTTTAAATATATCTGTTAAAATTGGCGAACTTCAAAATTTTCTCAAAAGAATAATAATAATTCTGAATTTCTGTTTAAGATCAAAGAAACTCAGTATTGACTCAAGAGTAATATTAAAACACAATTATCTATAGTTTGGTAATAACGACCAATTGAGGACAACAAAAAAATATTGAATTTAAGAACATAATTAAGAATTAAGATCATAATGTCCGACGTTCCAAAGCTGATTCAGCTCCTTTAAAATTCATTACATAAAATTACAATTAAAATTTTAATTGAATACAATTTTGAAATAAGAAAATATAATTTAAGTCATTTGATATGTAATATTAAAAATAAGTTAAGAAATAAATTATTAATCATTCAAACTATAACTGAAATTAGAAAAAGAGAAGGTCACTATAGCAATGGACAGATAACAGTATACTATTTCAGTTACAAAAACTACCTTTACTTATGGGGCAAAATATTTGCTAACATTTGCAAAAAATTTAGTATTGTGTGTCAGTCCTTTAGAGAAAGGAAAAAATTTTGATAGCAAAACTGTTTGACAAATTAATCTGAGAAGTCAAAACATTTTCTTTGTAAACTAATGTCAAACTCTGAAAAGAATTACAGATTTACAATAGGAACCTTCTATGAAACTTTAAATCTAAGGTTTTGTTAATACTTCGCTATTTTCATAATTGTTAAATGCATTTGAACACCAAAGAGTTTTGCAAAATTCCAATTATTTTGCAAGATATTTTTAGCGACTTTTTGGTTTCTTTTTAGGAATTTTTGTTTCTAATTTTAGTCATGTTAAAAAAAAGTCTAAGAAGTCACAATTGCTTTTAAGCATCACACTGAGAGAAAAAAAAGGTTACTACAACGGAGGACACAAGTAGGAATTGCCTGAGTGACTCGGGTAGTAGAACTCAAGTTAACGCAACTTGGGACTCCGGTAAATACTGCTTGGGTCTCTAATTACGTCGACTTGAGACCCAAGCAGTATTTACCGGAGTCCCAAGTTGCGTTAACTTGAGTTCTACTACCCGAGTCACTCAGGCAATTCCTACTTGTGTCCTCCGTTGTAGTAACCTTTTTTTTCTCTCAGTGCAGTTATGGAATAGCCCGCGGTTACTATCATATTAAAGGCCAGACAGTGAACACAAAATTCAAAAATTATTTTTTTTGAAAATATCGAAACACATTTCTTTGTAAACAGAGTTTGTAACGACTGTAACAAAATATGACTTTCTTTTGAAAAATAATTAGAACTTTGCAAAACTCTTTCTTGTTTTCTAAATGGACATGAAAAACGTCTAAGTATGATCAAAATCTTAAGAGGAGGAGGTCACCGTTCTCAGAGTACAAAAAATCAAATTTGTTTGTTACATAAATTGTATCCTTATAGGGTCTAGAATACATGGATGAAATCATTTTTTGATATCTAAATTATTATAAAAGATAAAACCTTTTTTATATTTAAAGACAAATGAAGAAAAAAACCAGTTCCAAAAGTATTTTTTGCTATGAAAAAAATGATAATCTTTCAGAATCATTACTTTTTTTGAATTTAAAGTTTTTTAATCAAGAAGAATCGTAAGTGGTGTATTTTATCACCAAACTAAATAATCCGGTGGAGGAAATTCGGAAAAGATACAATTCTACAATAATACCAAAAAAAAATCAAAAAAATACGTATTTTTCAACGTTGAGAATGATAATCTTCCTTAAATAGAAAGTTTAACCGTGCATGAAAAGATTGAAAGATTGAATATTAATTTCGAAAATTCATCGAATTTGTTGTCAAAATTAGATTGAATTGAATATAAATTGATGCAAAATGCACCGATGACTTGATATCGAATCGACATCGCATCTATCATTTAATCTTAAAAGGGATATCGTTTTCTTCCGGTTGATTTAACTACATGAGGATTAATAAACAATTTCGTCAATTTTAACTGAATGTTTATAACAGCTGTGAATCATATGTCATAAATATCGTAAAAAAGGAAACACAATTTTACCTTTTATAAATTGTCAATTTCAGCTACAGAAATCAATGGACACAAGAACGACTATCCAGAAATTTACTGTTCGGAAATAAATACAGATTTGAAGAATTTGGGAAGTAACTCGGAATCTAGGACAAATGAAGATCTTTTAGATGAAATACCTGTTCCACCTCTCGCGTCTGATGAAAGAATTATGAATGCATCTACGTGCAACGGAGGTATTAGTTACTCTACTGCTCCTTGTGAATTAGGGGCTGTTCCTGAAGAAGATGAAGAAGCTGCAACTTCTTCAACTCCCAGTACAGTCGTGAGTTACTTTAAATTAAATAAATACTATCAGTGGAAAATAATCACTGTTAAAATAAGTTTCTAATTTCATTCGCAAAAAGGTATTTTAAATAAATCAATTAATTAACTGCAGGTAAGTCCAGCCCGTGCACCACTTTTAGTCGAAGGCAGAGATCGTACTTTGAGTTTTCATGAACGTGCTACCTCGAAAGATGTTATTGACGAATTGAATCGCATGATCAGAAAAGGCGAAGAAAATAATGTGTGTCAGGATACACAAGTAGTTTTAGAAAAATTGGACCTTGCTTGCTGCTGTCCCACTGGATGGGTTCACGTTGAACGTGAAATCGACTTTACCGACCCGAAGGTATATAAAGAACAAGAAAGCTAAATGTTACCTATTGTGAGAATAACAAACTGAACTGTTAATTAGAAAATAATTATTCATAAATTCATATTTTCATCTCTTGTCTAAAGTATTAATAAATGTTCTTTTTTAAATTAATTTTTATATGTATTTAGGCTAGAGCAAATTTATTAGACGTGATGTTGGCAAGCAGTGAAAGTTCTTCCGCAACTTCGAGTAGTGGTTCTGCTGGTAGTGATTCGGGTGATGAACCTCCAGATTATCGTCAGTTACACAGGCTACATCGCTATAGACGACAAAAAAAAGGTAATCATTGAATCTGATTTGAAAAAGCAATTATTACTTTCGAAACAAAATAGAAGCTTCAGTAAACTGGTCGTGCTATAAAACACTTAAAATCAGACACGTTAATTCAATCACTTTAATTTAAATTACATTTGGGCGTATCTCAGGCTAATCCTTTAACCTTTTAGATATAAATATAATTTTTCTTATCTAATCTTAAAACGAGTTTTGCAGAGAATCCTTTCAAGGTTTGTAATGTGCTCGAGATCTACGAATGCTTGTCCCCAACAACATCTTATCTTGCTAGGTTTCGTAATATCATAATATGTTATGTTAATTTTCCAAGTTATCATTGGTGGTAATTGAGAAAGCTGTGTCCAATGAGCAGATAAACCACAGTTTTAAACTTAGCTCTATGGATACCAAGAACCTCTCGAAGGAATAATGACCTGGCATATAAGCATTTTTCTATATGTCCAACACCACTAGAGTCCTAATACCGCAGTTGGTGTGCTTTTTTAGGTTCCAGTGTTGCACCTAAAACCATATAGTCTATAAACTTACTTGTCCTCCTTAAATCGAGTAATTTTAGTTCTGGTCCTCTAATCAATTGCTGCATGCAGGAATGCGGGTTTTAGCACCATCATAGTATATGCTATAGCATATACTAAATTTATTGTACTGATATTAAATATTCTCATTCCAGTCCAATTCAATTGACAAATCGTTTCGAACAAGATCGAAAACGAGTAGAACCTCGTGAATGAATCTCTTGAATGCAGCACTAGGTATAATTGTGCCATATTCTCACGATTTCTAGTGCAGTAGTATGCATTAATTGCAAAAGTATTAATTTCAAGAAGAAAACTCCCAAAATTCTCAAAAAGTCATCCGCATAGGTGTTTAAAATGTTTAAAGTTATAAGGAAAGTTTCTTGCGGGATTTGAATGGGTGGTTTATGGCTTTTTGTAATCACTGTGAAACAAGGCATAATCTATAATAAAATCTTTAGTAGATTTTAAAGTTCCTATTGAGGTGGGTTTTCTCTTGTTCTGCGGCCATGTCTGCTCTCTTTCTCTCTCTACAGGATAGAACTCGAATGTGATGAACACATGATCCAACTAACAAGGTCTAGCTGTAAAGCAGACCAGAACTAAACTTTTTCGGGCAACCACGGATGGCAACCATCTTGAATTAGTCAGCTGACCGGTTATGCGGTTGCCGCACGGGGAAAAGAGAATTGTTAACTCAACAGCGATCTCTAGTTGGATTAACAGGCTTGGGCCTTGTTGCATAGATTCTGTGATTTTGATGCCGACCCTTGCTGTTGAATTAACTATTGAGGTGTCTGTTAGGCGTCCCCTGTTAAACCAATCGGGAAAGTCTGTTGGCCCAACAAGGAAAGAATGTTACTTTAACAGACTTTCCCGATTGGTTCAACAGGGGATGCCTAACAGACACCTCAATAGTTAATTCAACAGCAAGGGTCGGCATCAAAATAACAGACTCTGTGCAACAGGGCCCATGCCTGTTAATCCAACTAGAGATCGCTGTTGAGTTAACAAATCTCTTTTCCCCGTGCGTAATCTGTGTGAGATAGAAAAGGACAGAGATATCATTCTGTCCTTTTCTATCTCACGCAGCTTACGGCAACGTCGTTCCTTGTGCGAGAGCCTTTAAGCAGTTTTAGCGCGTAGATTTTGCCAAGATGTCGGTGGTGAGTGCTGAGCGTTGATTGGTTCACTTTTTTTTACATGTGCGTGGCGAGTTCAGTCTGCATCAGGCGGGCTGTCACGTGAATTTCCCGACAGTTTATTTCAGTCTTGCCAGATACCCTCACTGGACGCATCTGCGCAAGTCTCTAGAAAGTCGTATGATTGGTCCTAGTGAGCGGGGTGGTTTGAAATAGCTTAATTTAAGGCTTTTCAAACCACCCCGCTTACTTGGACCAATTATACGACTTTCTAGAGACTTGCGCAGATGCGTCCAGTGATGGTATCTGGCAAGACTGGTTTAAGGTACTTTCTCACCTCAGTAGCTGCCATGGGAGTGAAGGGTTGCGACAATTCAAATTTTCATTGTCTGAACTCTTCACTCTCACACGTTACCATAGCAACCTTCAGCCAGCCAGCCAGCCAGCCGAGGTGTGAAAGTGCCATTATTTACCAGTTCAGTTTCTTCCATCATACAGTCCACATCAGTGGGTTTTCGAGTGCTTTGGCAATGGATTCTTTACTGGTTCTCCTTTTTGTGTTTATAACGGGTGAGCCAATGTGATGTATTCTAAACTTGTAATAATAATAAACTATCCTTCGTTAAAGATAAAAGTGCCGTGAATTTTTGTGAAATACCATCAAACAATTTCTAACAAGACGCGTTTCCAATTTTCTTTAATTCGTCGGAATTTATCAGCTCCTCGTTCCTCATGATCGTCTGGTTTCATGGATTCTGGGAAGTTAGCCTTCTTGAGACTTCAAGCACTTTGTATCAGTAAAGTTTTTTTTTTTTTTTGATATTTAATAGTTTTGAGTTTAGCAGACGGATCTTCAGCTAGAATAATTTGGAGTCTTGCTGCTTCTGGTAACTTTTGGTACCTTCTTAGATACTTCTCCAGCTGATATAACCTTTGTTTTCTCCACACTGCAAAAACAGGTGTCTTAAATTGTTCAAAAATGTCTTAAAATAAGACATTTTTCGTGTCTTAGACACCAAAAGTATCTTAATTTAAGACATTTTTGGCCAATTTAAGACACCATGTTTTTGCAGTGCACCTCATTCTTAAAGGTCCCTTTGGTTTTGCGCAGCCCTATCTGACAGCTGTACAAACCACTGCGCCGTTCGTGATGCCTGGAAACTCGAAATTTTAGATGTCGCCACTTTCCTGTCCCCCTCAGAAATGCGTTGTTTCTAAGTAAATAAATTCTTTTTCAACAATTTAAAGTTATAAAATATTATTTTTTTATGAAAATATGTAATACAAAGGAGAGTAAATTTAAATATAGACTGATTTTCATAAGTGTAAAAGTGTGATTTCAGTGATAAATGGCAAAAATCAGGTGTTTTGTGTCCAATTGCAAGTCAGGTTATGTCACAATCCAGGAAAAAATTGCGGTTTTTCTGTGTCATGATGGCACAACCACTTTACCATGCTTTTAACCATAAAATTTATTCTGGCCATAGCATTTTGATACTTTTTAATTAATTCCTCATCCTTCCGCCCAGAAAAACCGCAATTTTTTTCCTGGATTGTGAGATAACCTGACTTGCAATTGGACACAAAACATTTGATTTTTGCCATTTATCACTGAAATCACACTTTTACACTTATGAAAATCAGTCTATATTTAAATTTACTCTCCTTTGTATTACATATTTTAATAAAAAAATAATATTTTATAACTTTAAATTGTTGAAAAAGAATTTATTTACTTAGAAACAACGCATTTCTGAGGGGGACAGGAAAGTGGCGACATCTAAAATTTCAAGTTTCCAGGCATCACGAAAAGCGCACTGATTTCAATGGGAATGACCAGTAGTCGGATAGGGCTGATTTTGCGATATAAAGCTCAAGCCGACTTTGTTGCTCTAGAGAAGTATTTCACCATTTGGTCTTCTTATCCAAGTTCTCTTTTCTAGACGGACAGTTTCTTTCGAAATTAGAGATTAATGCCTGTAGCAGATAGTTAGCTGCAAGTTCCAATTTCTCTTCGTCTCCATAGCCCATAGAAAAGTCCCCCGTGAAGACCTCGAGGCATTCCTTAAAGGAAACCTATTCAGTTCTCTTAGGCCTTAGGGTCACGACTCCATTTCAACCTTAGCGCTGAAAGATTGGATTCTGACCGAGTTTCTTCTTTTCAGACACTTTAATCAATAATCTCACAAGCAGATCTCAAGCAAATCTTAATATCAAAACACGTTTCTCTCCTTCTAGAAGTAATAAATGATAGCTGATTCTCCTCGTTTAGTACATCTGTCTAAACCAAAGTCAATACTTTAGTATAATATTGCTCCAATGTTGATATTATCACTTGCTTTTAAGACGATACTTTTGACCCGCGTCTTGGATTTTTTTTATGTATCTTTGGACGTATTTATTTATTTTATCAAATTAAAATTTTTTTTTTTTTTCATAAACAAAAATATTTTTAAAATGAATGCTCAAACATGCTTTTAAAAGAAAGAATAAATTAAACATTTATCCTGAGATACCCTCCTGTATTTTAGAAGCTGCTTTTACTAATCTTTTTCCAAGTATTTTCTTTCTAACACTTTACTTTTATCTAATAACACTTTATTTTGCTGGTGTGGTGACACTAGAGTGCAGTTTTTAAAGCTTTTTTAGAAGCTTTGCTCTTTCTATTTGGTAGGAATGTAGGGTCTGAATCTGAACGTAAATCTCTATTTATTATGATGGAAGTAACTTGAAATAAATTGAAACTTGCTAGCCGCAGTTGCTGTACATAGCTTGTTCCATATTTTCTGTTCAGATGGTAGCTCCTACGCGGTGTGCTTTGATTGTCACAAGAAAAGCTACGTAGTTCGGCTTAGTGACGATCAGTTTCTTTAATGGAAGGGCTAAGAGAAATAATTAAATTTACTTGTATCTACACATTTGGCCTAGTACAGTGGGACTCAAATACCCACAGTAAATACGTCGAAAACATTCTTTAACAAATATTTCCATGATTGAAATTATCTTATAAAAAGTTTCGGCTTACTTTAAGCGATTTTTTGAATTGGGTGACTTATTTTATAAATGGAAAAATTTCTTGCTTCTATGCATACATATACTAAGATAACTTTTTTAATAATAAATACATTAGATATATTTATATCTAAGGTTTATGATTGTCATAAAAGACATTTTGAAACTTGTAAAATTTTAATTAATATACATTTTTATTTAGCTTCTACCACTTTAAATAAGAATTCATTTCTGTGATTTTTAGAATGAAGATCATTCGTTACTGTGATATTCGGATTATGTCTCTAGAAATATAAATCTCAAAGATGCTTTTTTCTTTTAAAGTTTTATATTAATTGCTTTCATATAAAAACCTTGTCTACATTATTATTATTTGACAATTTTCAATGAATAAAATATTCAACGGATTGTCATAGACGGTTCTTTGTATATAGAATATAGAATGTAAATAAATCTTAATAAGTAAGTTGTAATAAATTTGAATCGGTTTTATTTAGAAATTTTACCTTAGTAAAATCTAACTTATACTCATTAATAAATTAAAAAATTTTTTATAATCAGAATCTATCAATCCATTCTAACAATTTCAGCTTTTCTGCTATTTTTATACACGATTGATTGTTTTGAATAAAATCGCCTAAAGATTTCCTCTCTCAAATGAGATTAAAATATATTTTATTAGTAGATTATTATGTTCAGATATAAAGACGCCAAAAATTGTTAGTGTGTTTCAAAATTTTTGTTCTTTATTCAAATGACAAACAAAAGCTATTAATATTAATTTTTAATCATCATTCACTTAATTAGACTACTTTTATTGTGCATTCTTTATGTGCTTTAAAAAAAGAAAATGTTTTGAAACACTTAAACTGTATTTGGAGTTATTGTATTTCTTTATATTTAAAGCAAATGAGAGTAGAATTTTAAAATGAATATTAGGGTCAATTTGAGTGTTTCTCATTGGGCGCCCAAATAAATTAGAAATGGACGCCACATACCCTATGAACGGTTCTCATAAATATTTATTAAAATATTATTTGACAGAGGATGAAATAAGTCGAAGCAAATTAGATTATACAATCATGAATAAAAATGAGGAATACAGAAAATTAAAAGAAAAAAATAAGAAGGGTAATTTCAAAAATGATAAAGTGCTAAGCCGAACTACTCTGTGTCCGCTAGAACCGGTATAGGAGAAAAAGCAAGTGAGGTCTGAGGCATGTTGACCTGCAGCTGCACTTGGTTTCTCAGCATCGGCTGCTCAGGCCCATCGAGTCCTCCGACTGCCGTCCACCTGGGGATCGATAAGGCCGTCCATAATTGGTCGCGGAGACGATTTCTTCGTACGCTATGGAGCCAAGGAACGAGAAGCCGTTGCTTCTTTTGACTTTCTGGACGAGCTCGCTGTCTCTTCAGTCGCACCAGCCAACGAGGGATCTCCTGTCAGTGTTTTAGATTTCCTTAGCACACCTTCCACTGGTTTCAACGATGACCTTATGAGGGTCTCTCCTCTTTGAATGAAACTCTATTTCATCAAAGGAATGCTCTTGCGAATCACTGTAATTCTTCCCATTTATTTTATGTACAAAGCCACTAGTCAAAAAAAAAAAAAAACTATCCTTCCTCTTTCCCTAAACAACATTTTCCTTTTCAAAAATTGCGTCTGTCTTCGTTTTTTATTTTAAAACTACTTGTGTGAAAGAACCTTCTTTAAATTAAACTCGAATCATATTTTTCATTTATTTGTAGAAAAAGTGTCTTTATCTGATCTTAATCATTATATTGACAATAATTAAAATAGTAAAAAGTGTAAGATAACCTCTATCAAAATTGTAGAACATTATTTTCGATCTTTCACGCAAAGAAGTAATTTGTATCAACTTTAAATTAAATTATGATTTGTTAATAATTAAATAGTTTTCTAGAACGTAATATTTATTATTAAAAATCAAAATATTCACATAAAGTAAAAAAATTGGTAAAATTGAAACAATCTTTGATCATATATTTTTCAGTGAGGGAGTTTTCATCATAGTAAGCCTCTTCATTTTCTACCGTAATATTTTTGAGTTTAATGTAAAGAATATTTTAATAATTAAAAAGCAAACGTTAGGTGCAAATCATTCTTTTTACAAAATAAGTATTTAAAGCACAAGTCAGTAATAGTTGAAAATAAAAGCTAAATGACTTCATAAGTAAACCACCGTCTTATTTATAATCGAAAAAATTACTTCGGTTTTAAAGTTTTAAAGACTTTTATATACTATTAGGTATCAATTGCCCTTATCTAAAAGTTATATGCAGACAGGTTGTATTTTAATTTCAGTTAAAAATTTTCAGATTAATTTTCCAAAGCGATATTTTTTGGCTAATAAAAATTTGAATCCGTTACTGAACCATTTGTTAAGATTCTCTAAACATTACTTAAAGTCAAATAATTACTGTAAAATATAAATGCCTATAGAATATTTATTAATTATAAACACTTGTCATATGTAAATGAAAACAATCTTTTTGCATTTGACTAAATTGACTATCGGTCAAAATTGAGTATTATTGTAAAAGTACAATATTGAAGTAAGTAAGTAAAATTGAAATTATTTTACTTACAAAAATCGTATTAAAAACTTGATCGTCTTTAAATGCTGATAACTCTGTTGGAAATAAATAAAAAAAAAATTTTAATAGACCATTGGGAAGCTTATAGAATTTTCCGTAATGGTTTTATTTCGAAGCTTTATTGATTAATAGAAATGGAGATTTGATGTAATAAAGACAGGCAATTTTTTCACTTCTAGTCAATTTTCATTGTTTCTTTGGCTTATTTAAAAGTTAAAAGTTTAAGGTTTTATTTATCTAAATTGTAAAATTTTCCTTTTACATACCTACTTCTCTAGAAAATGCAGTCCACCAAACTTGAAAAATGACAAATGACTGAAAGTAAAAAACTCACCTGTCTATATCACATCAAATCTACATTTCTATATTAATCAATAAAGCTTCAAAATAAGACCATTTAACGGAAAATTCCATAAGCTTTCCAATGGTCTATAAAAAATTTCATTTTTTTATTTTCAACAGAGTTATCTGCATTTTAAGTCGATCATGTTTTTAATCTGATTTTTGTAAGTTGTCTCTCAATTTTGGCAACTAGTTTATCACTTTAAAATGTTTAACATTTAAATATTTGCATATCTTTCTCACGTGATTAATGTAACTTTACAAATGACAAGAAAAAATCATTTTTGATTATATAGAAACCAGAAATGTGGCTTACTTATGAATACATTTCCCTATAACTTAAATCAAATCCAAAATTATTAGAACAATAATGATATAATAAGCATTGAAAGTATATAGTTTACCACGCGATACTAATTATAAAAGAAACTAATGGTAAAGAATAAGCAATTAAAACGATACCATAAAATACAAAAATTTTTTGAAAAACCAGTTTGTTTTACTATACTTTGGAAACTCCTTCAATATTTATAATACTTTCAAAATTTAGAATTTGTCTTTTTGTAAACAGTAAAGTTCCTAATGAGAGGCACATCATCAAAACGAGGAGGAAATATTAAGGATGTACTTAATACTTAAAGAATTTTATTTATAGTAAAGGTAATATATAATAATTTTACCTGTCAGACACTATGTATATCCATTGATTTAGAAAAAAGTAACTTGTATCGTTATAAATAATAAGTGAACGAATTATTAGTATAAAACTAGACTTTTCGAATCAAAATGTGATAATTTTCTGTATTTGTAACATTACGAAAAAAGGAAGAAAAAGAACATTGTAAAGAAAATATTTTCAAGAAATTCTTGTTTTAAATTTGTATTTGTTATTGTAAGAAAAAATGTAATATTATTAACTTTGTTTACAGTATTATACAAAATTTAATTGTACAAAAGCAGTCTGTTTTATTTTCTGTCAACTCAAACAACATAAAATAGAGTCAATTATTAAAAAATTTGTTGTTATACAAATTTCATGAATAGCTTTATTATGAAAACAATAAATTGAACATTATTTCAATTCCCATTCACAAAATTTCAAATTGAGACATACCTACAAAATTTAAAGAGCATCGCAAAAGAAAGACCTAAAACAGAGCTTAGAAACATTAGAATTTTAAGACCTGGATTTTATATAAACAAAATTTGTATTTTTCTTGGTGATTATAATATAAACTACTGAGGATAAGAATGAATTACATTTTTAAGTTAAGACTGTTCAATTTAAGAAATCCATTTTCTTCATTAAAATATACCTTATATAGTTTTTGGTAAAGAACGTTTGTAACATAAATTGAAACACTAATTAATTATGAACAATAATAATTAATAATTAAGTAACTTTAAAAAAATGATTGAATTCGATTAACAACATTTATGTATATTATTTTTTCATAAAAATTTGTTTCTATTTTTAACTAAAAAAACAAAATATGTTCTTAATACACATATAATATTATTTGTTACTGGATTGAACAGCCTTAAAAGAAGAAAGGTAAACAAAAAGTAACATAGTGTACGGGTATTTGTGAAAAATGATAAAATGTTTGAACCTGTATTCTTATTTACTTCCAAACATTGTGTAAAATACAACTGAATTTTAATCGAATGAAACATAGCGTATTTTAAGAAATATTTTGTAGTGATAGTAAATGTTTTAGCTAAGGGTTTAGAAATCTCAGTGAAAATGTGATCCGGGAATAAACATTTTGATCTTTAGTGGTTTCTTGAGTAAAGCATGTATTATGCAAGGTTCACTGATGTGAAAGTTTGAACCTAGAATTTGACTTAGATTCTGTCAAATTATTAAAATAAACATTACTAGATATAGAAAATTGTAAGGAAGGTAGGGCAACTGATAGAAGTCGAAAAATGAAATACCTATTTTACACTAAAAATTGTGTAGTAGACCGATTAAAAACTGAATATTCTCAATATTCAAAGTTGGTAGCGATACAAAGACTGTATTTAATTATAAGAGTTTTTTTTAGAAACAATTTAATTGTAGACACTTTCAAAGTTCGGTAGTGAATTTTCATTAATATGTAATCGGGGAAATTAATGGAATCTTAAAATTTTTAATATTTAAAATAAGAAATCAAAAATGTTATGTTTCAAAATCATTTTATTTTTAAGTACATAAATTGTTTACAAACGTGTTTTTATGATAAAAATTTTTTAAATTAACATTTTATTAATTTCCCTGACGAATGACACTTATTGTTAGTTGAGCAGAAAGCACTCTTGTATTTATTTGTAAAAAAGAAAATATTTATATTTGCACAGTTGCAAAAACATTTTGCGTTCTGAACAAAATTTTTTTAAAATTAAATATTATACACACTTATACTGAATTAAAATTTCAGAGGAAAAACTAAATATGTCTAAAAGATAAAACCACGATTCATTAAAAAATTGTAAATAAATTGTACCATAGTACAATAAATGTAAGTTATCTTCTCCTTGACTTAATAAATAATGACAATATACTGAATCAAAAAATTAATGTTTTTCATATTACTTATTTAATCCCTTGGTCATACATTTTTTATTTCTTGAAAAATATTTTTTGCTATTATACTTTTAGAAAGTTTGTGATCAAAAGAAACAAAAACCGATACTTTCAGAACGGAAGTTTAGAATCGTAATTTAACTGGAAAGAATAGATAATAAGTTAATATTTTGATAAAATGAGTCATATATGCTAATTATACACAAAAACTTCAAAAATCAAAGTGGGTCTCAGAGAAAGCCATCATGACGCAAAGGGCTAACTGTATACCTACAACAATTTTAAAATAAAAAAGATCAATAGGTTGTTTATATGGGTGATTCTTCCAAAATATTACTATCGTATGCTCTCAAGATTTTCTTAATAATTATAATAATTTATGACAATTGCCCTCTATAGTTCAATAGTTCATCACTTTTTCTAAAAATCAAAATAATTTAGTTATTTTAACAACTAAAGGTACTTTTTTGTATTTTCAACTATACTAAAAGTTAGCTTTCTAACCTGTCCTATATATGTTAATTTTTCATTTTTTTAAAACGTAAAACAACTATTTAAAATACAGTACTTTATAGATATTTTCTAGAAGTTATAAGGAATATCAAGAGACTTGTCTTTGAGAATAATGTTTGCATCACAAGTCAATTTAATAAACACTGCCAACTTACCTAGACCCGAACTTTTGACTTCAGTGATCACATTTTTGTATTTTGAATTTAAGTTTTGAGCATGCGAGAGGCGATATAAAATCTTTAATTTCTGAATCTTCTTTAAGCTTTCAATTATTATTTTGCATTCCCCTAATGTAGATTCATCGTGCAATAAAGTTTTTGAAGATCCGGAATTGGCGTTCCCGTCACCACACAGGCTTGGTGCCGTATCAGTTTGCGAGGTTGTCTACGTTTCGGAAAAATCATCTATCATCATCTTGTCGTCCTCTAATAAGTTGTTTGTTTTTCTTCTTTTATGCGGTTTCGACTTCAATTTAGAGAGGACGTCAGCTGCTTCAAAATCATGAATCACTATGACACAGTAGGAGAGAACGGGGTTGAATGTGCCGATTTTGAGAAATCTTAAAAAAAACTGGTAAAATGAAAGCTTTTTTTTGGGAGTTATTTACTATTTAATGTAAAATTTAATAACAATTAAATTAATTAACAATTTTTTAATTGAATTTAAGTTTTACCCGATTTTCAAAAGTTTTTTTTTAATAGAGTCAAGTGGGGTAATGTCAAACAAGGGACAATTCGGAACAGAAGCTACTTAAGCTAAATTTACAGACTTTTAAGTAAGTACAATACCAATATCTTAACCTTAGGTCGCTTACAAATTGTTCTGAGTGTTTACAATTTTTGTCGATTGTCAATTGGCAGCAGGGTAAAGAAAGATAATTCCTAATCCATAAAAAATTGACAATAAAATTAACACTGTTTTAATATTTTGTCCTGCATTTAGACAAAATAATCCTAAAAATCATCAAAAAAATTTTTTGATGTGTTATTAATGTTATAATTGAAATTCACTTGAGTTTTTGTTTTTTGCAAATTTAAATAATAATAACACTGTCTGACAGTGATCTGACACTTTCGTGGAGACCTAGCACAAGTTGTAGATCTAGTAAAACTAAGAAAAATAGTATGAGAGATTTTTCCCATACATCCCCAAAATCTCAAAAAAAATAATAATAACACTGTCTGACAGTGATCTGACACTTTCGTGGAGACCTAGCACAAGTTGTAGATCTAGTAAAACTAAGAAAAATAGTATGAGAGATTTTTCCCATACATCCCCAAAATCTCATTTTATCGCCAAAAACCCGTTTTTAGGTAGTTTCATGGGAACAATCATTCATCACGTAGCTAATTTTTATCCGATTTACAAGTTTTTTTTCAGTTTGAAAGTGGAAAAACAGACCTTTTTGACAGTGTATTGATAATGTTGTTAATTTTCGTTCACATGCAGACATTGAAAAAATGTACCGTCAAATAGATCTTCAGCCTAACGATTTTTAACCTTTTAACGGGCGCACGAACTTTTGACGAAGCGAAAAAACTTGTAAATGAATTAATTAAAATAACGCGTGCGGGCGGGTTGTATCTCAGACAGTGGACTTCAAATGAACCAGATCCTATAGAAAATATTGTGAGCTAAAAGAACGATTTGTATCTCTGTTTAAATTTAGGGATTGACAAAAGTTCACTCACAGGAACGTAAAAATTCCTGTCGAATTTTAATAGGGACACTAAGCGATTACATAGCCTCTTGTGTTCAAGTGCTTGCTGCACCTCCTCGTGGTGTTAATCGGGAATACACTGTTTTTACACTGTAGCTAAGTCAGTAAGCGCCAAAGCTACTTGTTGACACCTGTGAAGAGGTTAGCCTTAGTCCGCTTAGGCGCCTCTGTGGTGAGCAACTGGGCATTCCTAATTCATGCTGTAGTGAGCGTCCCCGCGTGGTGTACCGGAAGAATACTGGGAAAACGGCCTGAACGTCTTTATGGTACGATCCTGGTTGCTGTTTATGCAGCCGCCAACCAAGAATTTAGCGTCCCAAAATGCCGCCTGATGTCAAAGTGAAGAAATCTATAGGCTAATGGTTAATGGACGTGCAGTGTGTGCTCTTGCCGTGTTAGGACCCGATTAAGGGCGAGCGAATGGTTCTCTTTGCTCGTCCCTTGTAGGGCCGCGGGGGAAGTGCACATTGCAAGTATGTTAGGTAAAATCCTAGAAATAAGGAAGTGGATTCGGCTTTCCACCTAGGTACCCGCACCTGGGTATAATGGTACCATGGGCGACCGAGGTGGCCCGAAGGCGTTGCCTTCCCTCGGTCATTTGAGGTCGGACTCGTGGTAGTAGTGGTTGAAAGCTCTATGCTTGAGCAAGATGTTGAAGAACACTTGAGCCTGACGGCTTTTACACGTTAAGGAGTCAGTGTCTGACATGTCGATGTGTGAGTTGCATGTTTGGGCTCGGTTTAGCAGTTATGCACAAACTGCGAGGGTCTGGAAGGTGCCCCCCCCCACCAAGGGGTCACACTAAGGGCAATCCACCTTAGTGTGAAAATCGGTAGGTATGTGTAGAGCCTGGGAGGCTGACCCGGCGGCGATCAGAGTAACTATCCTAGTAGCCCGAAGGGTCCGAGTGACATAGTTAAGCTCGGGGTTAGTAAGGCGAACGGCTAGTAAAATGGGACCCAAAGGAAACAGGAGTCCAGCTGCAATTCTATCCTGTCTTGTCATGCATGGTGGGCTGACCCGGCGGCGATCAGAGTAACTATCCTACTAGTCCGAAGGGTCCGAGTGACATAGTTGAGCTCGGGGTTAGTAAGGCGAACGGCTAGCGAAACGTGAGCTAAAAGGTAACAGGAGTTCCATCTGCAATTCGGGGTGTCTTGCACTGCACAAGGCCGCGTTAGGTTGACGTAATCAACCCCGTTAAGGAACCGTAGGCGGACCTGTGTGGTATAGACCCGTACGGGTGGGAATCGCACATAAAATCACGGATGCGCCTGTTTAAATTTAGGAGACACCACTAAAACACTCGGTATTTATTGGATCCCTAATTTTGATTCTCTTGTTTACAGCGTAAGTTCGTCAAAATCAAATACAACTGAAACAAACCGAACTATTCTCTCAAATCGCTCAGCTTCTTTACCCTTTAGGACTGCTAGGTCCAGTTATTTTGCAAGCAAAAATCCTAATGCAATCACTGTGTCGTTAAATCTAGACTGGGAGTAATCTGTCCCGCAACAAGTTCACACAGCTTGGCTTGAATATTGTGATCAATTACTTTTACAAGAAGTCAAGATTGATCGAAAAATCGTTTTTGACGTTTATGCTTCTTTATAATTACATGCATTCTGTAACGCTAGGGAGAAGGCGTATGGAGCATGTATTTATTTACGCTCAATTAGTAAAAAGGCGAAATATTAACGCGAATACTATGCGCTAAATCGCAAGTCGCGCCGTTGAAAAAATTATCGTTACCGCGTCTCGAACTTTGCGCTGTGCTCTTATCAAGTGAATTATTTGAAACAGTATGTCATGCCTTGCGCAGGCTATCCATCGAGAAAATAATTTTTTGGTCCGATTTGACAATCTCTTTACACTAGATTAATAGCCCAGCACATACTTTAAAAACGTTCGAATCCAATCGCGTAGCTAAAATTCAAAACATAACTAGCCATCATGAATGGCGTCACGTGCGCACAGAGCACAACCTAGCAAATCTTATCTCACGAGGTTTAACTCCAAGAGATTTTATAAATAATACATTATGGTCAAACGGTCTCTCGTGAATTAACTCTGATGAGGGCGAATGGCCCAGACCTACTATCGATTTTAACGAATCTTGTAACG
This sequence comes from Ganaspis brasiliensis, assembly GCA_037103525.1. Classification (NCBI taxonomy): domain Eukaryota; kingdom Metazoa; phylum Arthropoda; class Insecta; order Hymenoptera; family Figitidae; genus Ganaspis; species Ganaspis brasiliensis. Next base: position 1,951,828 of record JAZKLR010000502.1, read on the forward strand.
GAGCAAATAAAAAATGTTCAGTAATTTGGTTGCTAATTGTAACGAAAACAAAGGGGATAGCTATAAAAATGAAACCTCAAGAATCTTATTTGATACTATGGGATCTTTTTCAAAAATTATTCTCGTGGTTGCGTATTGTCAAAGATTTATTAATATGAAGGCACGTAAACAAATGAAATAATATCGTTAAAGGCGTTAAAGGATATCACTGGTAATATGTCCCCTCTTAATCCTCTTTTAGATTCGGAAGAAGTACTTAGAGTTGGCGGCAGACTCGATAAATCAGCTCTTACATTTTATCAAAACATCCAATACTCTTATCAAAGGATCATAGTGTGATAAAATTGATAATTCGCCATTAAACATTTGAAACTTTTTCATGCAGGGGTTCAAGCAACGCTCAGTTCTATCAGAAATAATTATTGGATTGTCAACGGAAAAGGTGCAGTAAAAAAGGTAATTCTTGATTGCGTAATTTGCCGACGCGCAAAACCACAATTTCCTAACTATGTCATGGGTAAAAAAAGTATAGAAATCATATAGTTTTTGAAAGAGCCATTAAAAATACGGGTATCGATTTCTGCGGTCCTTTCTTTATTAAAGAGAGAAAACATCGAAATCGCGCTAAAGTCAAGGTTTATATTGCTATTTTTGTCTGCCTTGCTACTAAGGCTATATTTGAAATAGTAAGCGAACTTTCTACCGAAGCCTTTTTAGCGTGTCTCAAACGATTCTTTTTCTAGGCGCGGAAAAAACTCTGATTTGTACAGTGATAACGCAACTATACCTTCAAGGGTGCACATCGTGAAATTCAGGAAGTATATAACTTCTTAAACAATGAAGACTTTAAAAACGAGATATCTAAACAACTTGCTAACTATTCTGAAACAAACATGACACTTCATCCCCCCACGTTCCCCACATTTCGGTGGACTGTGCGAGGCACGAGTGAAATCTTTCAAGCACTATTTTACGCGCGTTATCGGAGAAAGAATTCTTAACTACGAAGAATTAACTACATTTGCAACCGAGGTCAAAGGTGTCCTTAATTCACGTCCTTTGACAACTGTATCATCTGATCCCAATAACCTGATTGCCTTAACCCCAGGTTACTTTTTGATAGGTGACTCAATAACGAACTTGCTAGAACACAATTTGCTAAATCTGCCGTAAAATCGACTCTGATCTTAGCAACAGATGCTGCAATTGAAACAAAACTTTTGGGATCGTTGGAATAAAGAATATTTGAATGAACTAACTGTGTGTAAAAAATGGCACAAGGGTGGTAATAACAATAATATAGAAATCGGCCAAATAGTAACAATTCGTGATGAAAATGCACCTCAAATGCGGCGGAGTCATAGTAGAATAATCAACGTTCATCCTGGAAGTGATCAAATTGTTCGTGTAGTAACAATTAAAACAGCGCATAAAGAATATAAACGAAGTGTAAAAAATTTATTTTCTTTACCTATCGACGCGACGTCATGTTATATCTAAATGACCTACTTATTATTATAACTTTAACTTTATCAAATACTTTTCGTGTACGTATTTAATTTCTCAACTAAAGATAAAATGGACGTCACGGTTATTTATCATGGATTTTATTCCTGTAACTTATATCTAGATGTATAAATCACCTTTTTTGTCAGATCTATTGATGAAGAATAATTACTACCGTAATATTGTTTAATTTAACATATTGTTTCAACGGGGTCGGGATGTTGCGACCTTTGAGAATAATTGAGATTTTAAATGATTAGTTCTTTGAAAGTAGATTTTCTATTTTTAGGGATAATCGATTCATGACAATTTTATTTTTTATTTTATTTTTATTTTAATTATGATAAAGTTCCTAGGGCTAATTAGCCCTCAATGGAACATAAATACAAAAATAGCTTGCAAAAATATGTACAAGACCTAAATTGACTAGGTTACATATTTACCTATTTGCGTACAGAAAATTTTAACGCTTTTATAGTTTTTCGTTTCACGACCGACAATATTTCCGTCTACTAGGATTTATCTTTATAGTTTATATGGTGATTCTCCTCAAAGGGATCACTTCACGTGTCTCCAACGTGAGTTACAACATTTACAATAGTTTTTTATTGATAGGGCATTCTATTTATAGACAATTTTGAAATAAATATTTCTTTTACCTACTGAGGCCAAATTACTTTTGTAATTAGCAGTTTTAAAAGAAAAATTCCTAAATTTTGCAATAATAAAAAAAATTTTGTTGAAATATATTTAATTTATATACAAAATGTAGTTTGAATGTTAACCTTTGGAATATTTCAAAACACGTTGTGTCAGATTTATTAAAGATATATCTTAAAAGAAAGCTTAAATATTCTAGTTTTTATTTCCGTAAAGTAAGTAATGGACATTTCAGGGGATTTTGAGAAATTAATTAAAATTTACAGTAATGTCCGAGGTTAAAATATGTATGAATTGAGAAACATTTTTTGAACAGAGTAGCATTTGTTTTCTTTTAAATTTTGTATTTTATTAACTGTCAAACTATATATAATCTTATTTTTATATAAATATGTGACGCTCCGTGAGAGAAGGGAAAAGCAAACTTTAAAGGACGGACTGGCAAAGAGGAGGAAGAAAAATCGGGACGCTTAACATACCTATGTTTGAAGCTTCATAACAAGAAAACTAATTGCAGGAATCAAATTTTGATTTTTGGAACTCAAAAAGCAACTCTAAAACTATCAATTATCATTAAAAAATGAAATCAATAAAAGCCAATTTCACGAGACGGTCGTTCAAAGAAAATCCAAAAAATGCGATACACTTAGCACGCCTAGGTTTGAAGCATTATAACAAATAGTGTACTTAATAAATTTTTTTTTGAAACATGGAAATGAAAGATCAACTCAAAAACTATCTTTTAACATAAAAAAATGAAAATTGATTTTTTCCACGGTAGGTCCCTTCTCTCGCGGAGCGTCACATATATATATATTATTTATATACCATTTCATTCTTTTTATTATTTAAATATCATTTCTGTTTAATTTTTCATTCTATTAGTCTTTAAATTATATATATACATAATTAAAAAGTTAATAAAATACAAAATTTAAAAAAAGACAAATGCTGCTCTGCTAAAAAAGTGTTTTTCAATTCTTACATATTTTAACCCCTGAAATGACTGTGAATTTTAATTAATTACTCAAAATTCCCTGAAATGTCCATTATTCGCTTTACGGAAATAAAAACTAGAATATTTAAGCTTTCTTTGAAGATATATTTTTAATCAATCTGAAACAACGTGTTTTGAGATATTTGAAAGGTTAACTTTCAAACTACATTTTGCATATAAATTACATATGTTTGAACAAAATTCTTTATATCATTGTAAAATATAGAAATTTTTCTCTTAAAACTGCTAATTACAAAAATACTTAGACCTGAGTAAGTAGAAGAAATAATTTTTTAAAAATTGTCTCATATTGGCAATTGTTTCTGAAAGGTGTCGGTTAGAAATAGAATGCCCCTGATATTTCTTTGAGTTTACAATTTTAAAAAAAAAATTTATTAATCTGTGCAGATTTTTGTATCTTTACATGTTGTTGTAAAAATTCTAGTTCAAGTTTTTCTTATTAAAAAATTTTTTTGTATTTTATCTTCTGGTTTTGGTTACAACTACTAAGCAGTTTACGATTCTATTTTAACCTTATTTGAAAAATGGTAATTCAGTATTATTATATCAAAAATTGAAAACGAACTTTAAATTATTAATTAAAGTTGTATTATCAGTGCAAGTAAAAATTTAGATCCATCTCCGAAGCCTCAATTTCTCGTTAATAAAAGCATATTTTTAAACGTTTAAAACATTATATGTCAGCTACTTCTAAATAAACGAAAATGTAACCCGAAAATATTATTTAATCATGTCTTAATATTTTTAAATATTAAAAAATATGCATTTTTCTTCTACGAAACTTTTCATCTCTGAAACCTTTTTCAAATTTGTGAGACGATCTTGTTTTGCTTTTGACTTTTGGCATTATAATTATTTTGAAAAATCTAACCTTCGATCAAATTGTTATCGTTTTGTGTCAAAGCGTATAAAAACGATCAAAAGAAGGTCATGGGAAGTATTAAAAATAAAAACTTCACAACATCGTAGTCAAATTGTGCTACGTTTCGTCAGCTTGGTTCTGCTGACCTCATCAGGCACTAAGATTAACATTAACATTTTTAGTAAAAAAAAGTAGAACATATTATTTATCATTTCAGAAAATTAAAATTTTACTAACCTTCAAGGTATGTGACAATAAAATGCTTCTCCCTGTCGAAAGAAAAACACTGAAAAATCACTGAGACAGAACCACTGAAATCCAAGTTGTTTTTAAGTGGTTTCTCAGTTGTGATTTGCGACAATTCGCCACTAAAAATATCTATTGTGAGGGTTGATTTATGACAGTTAACCTGGAAGTCCCAAACCGTTTTATGGCCTTTACCCTCATAAAATGGAAGGATAACCTTTCTTTTTTACAATTTTAAATAATTTAAATTATTTATTCCAATATTATATTTGTTGTTTAAGAATTTAGCCACTTATATAAATATATGTTATTACTATTAACATAATACAAACTTCTATTCAAAAATCCAAAAATGACATCAGTTTTTTAATATCTGCTACCGTTTATGAGATACGATATTATTCATTTAAATTTAGGATTTTTGGGGAAATTTTTATATGTACGTAATTGTTAGAACTTACAGATTCTAAATTTAAAAGAAACAATTTTCTATCATTAAAATTTGAACAATTTTATTTGTTAAGAAACAAATTTTTCACAGGTCAATTTTTAATATATTCAAGGCCTCGTAGAAGGGTCCAGAGAGATCATAAAACTTATCCTGAATTTAATTAAAAATCGGGAACAAAAATTTCTCTAATTTCGCATTAATAAATTTAAAAATTAAATATTAATATTCTACGTGTTCTAACGATAAAGAATATCTAAAAATTTCCTCAAAAAAGTTATTTTTCATAATAATAAAAATAGCTTTGAAAATTTACTTTCCTTCAATTTTAATAGTTTTTAGAATTTTTTTTTATATTCCTAATCGTGAAAATAAGTAGATTTCATATTTTTATTTTTGAAATTTTAATTTTTGAAATTGCAAAAGTTTTTAATCATAAAAATTTTGGGTTACGGGAACCATAAAAGGAAAAAAAATTACAATCAGGAATCGGTGTTCGACCTGAATTTCCAGGTCAAATTGCTTGTAAATTTTTTTCGTTAAAGAGTCGAAGTTTACTCCCCTACAAAACTACTTGGCATTTAAAACTATTGTACTATTGTTACCCCAACTCCAAAAAAAATTCTATCTGAAGATATGCAGGTCAGACCACTGAAAAATCACTGGGCCAGTGGTTTTTTCAGTGGATTTTGAGTGGTTTACTTTCGACAGGGCTGTAGGTCGTAGATTTGCAAGTTAATTTTGCGCAACTTATATTTTCTTTTTGAACCTCTTTGGAACTTATTTAACAAAAAATAATCCAGAAAAATAAAAAAATTTATTTTTTACTTTTTTAAACAAAAACAGGTCCCTTTCAGGAGAATCACCCATATCTGTTTTACTATCTACAAAATATGATAGATTTCTGTGTCTGATCTCAGATTTGTATACTTAGGTACGACGAATGTCTTGTCAATTTTATGGTCAAGGTACCCTCTTGTAAATCTACTACGTCACGACGAAGGACATTAAATTCCCATTAGCTATCTACTCCTACCTTTTTCTCCTTAAAGGCGCCTCCCACCTTTAAGGACCCTTTTTTCTAGTTAGTTACCTTTCCAACTTTGTCAAGATCAAATGTAAAGTAGTACTAGAATTTGAAATTATACAGTTATATTACAAGAGCAAATCGTCTTATCATTTCACTCACTCATCAAATTTTAAATAAATCTATTAGGTGTTTCTCAAACAATAATTTTTTTGAGAGAATGATGAATTTGGCAACGAATAAACCGAATAAATAAAAAGACGCAACTAAAGTTCTATAGAGCAAAGAATCGAATATGAAAAAATATGCTATTGAATCAATATCGTTTCTTCCAAAATCAAAAAAATAATCTAATTCAAAAGCATATTTCTTGAATAAATAATTTTAAATACCTATGTATGATTTACATTTAATATAATTAGAGTTATAATTATTATTTAATGTATATTGCAATATATATTTTATTATATGTTCTTATATCATTTCTTGTGCGTAATATGTCGCGTGATCTTGTAGAAGAACATGTACAGGTTCAACCCAAGAAATTGGGAAATGTTCTTGTACAGGTTCATGTACAAGATCTTTACAAGAACGTCTACTCGTAGAAGATCTTGTACACGTTCTTGTGCAGGTTCGAAAAACAAAAAAAATAAACACTGACGAGATTCGAACTCGCATATACGAGTAAGTGTTCTTGTACAAGAACCTGTAAGAGACCTTGTTCGAGTAAGCCTTCTTGTAGCCTTCTTGTTCTTGCCTTCATGTTCTTCTACAAGTTCACACTACTGATTACGTACAAGAAATTATACAAGAACAGGTCCAAGATCTTGTACAACCTTTTACAACTGGGCGCTATTTAGTTAATTATGTAATTATATAAAATAAATAATACGCAATATATGTTTATTTTAAAAGGAATTCTTTGAAATTGTAATAAGAAAATATTACCCGATATTATTATTAATACCTGATATTTTATACGTCATTAACGTTTAGCTAAATGATTGAAAACACATATATCCACTGATAAGTAGTTTATTGAAACACCGACGAGATGTTACGAGATGTTACTTCTCGGTTTTTTTGCTTAAACCCTTTATTTTGGCACCCGGAGAAAAGACTCTGAATTTGCTACATCAATTTCGCTCGGGAACCCCAAAATTTTTTTTGAAAAAGGTGTAAAATTTCAAAAAAAATTTCCTTTAATTGAAAGAAAATTAAATGTCCTAAGATAATTAGGAAAAAAGTTACAGCCGTTCAAAAAACCCAATTTTTTCGATTTTTCACTAAAAAAACATACTTTTCAGTTCTTTACCAATTGTGCGGTTCCCAGTAATTTTAGCAATAGTGATCCACAGATGAGTTAAAGTAGACTAAAACACCTTTCATTTACGATGAACGAGAACGTTATAACTTAATTAGGTCCAAAGTTATGATCTTCCAAATATACCCTGTTTTTGAATATTTTTGCCATTTTAAGAGTTTTGTTAACATAACGTATTTTTTGGCATTTTCTATATCACACTAACACCAAAAGTTAGACTTTACAAGCTGTTTGGAAGCCTTTAAGAGCTGATTTTTTGCCTAGGCCGTAAAGTAAATCTGATTTACTGATGTCGCAATCTGATTGGCTAACGCCGCCAGCAAACCACTACATTATGGTACAGCAGTCAGACCATCATATAGGTCATATAGGTTTCTTTGACCAGAAGGTTTAACATAAATACAGTTGTGGTTTATGGGGGTACGAAGACATGCCCCCAGGCGGGGGGAGGAGGTTGAAATTTAAACCAAAAAATTCAAAAAATTATTTTTGTAGAAATATACAGCGACTGAAAAATGATCTACGAGACAATGACAAGCACTTTTAGATTTTATGTCCCTGGGGATGAAATACCCCCGGGAGCAACTTGCTTCGAGGGGAAATAAAATTAAAAAATTTATTTTTTCCAAGAACTATCCTGCCTTAGGATAATGTTTCTATGCATGTACCGCTTAAGTATGAACTGCGGAAATAATTATGCATTAATATATATTTAACCCATTTTGTTTCCTCCTAGAGGAAGTATTGTTTTACCCTGAAATTATCGATTAAGATTTTTTGACATATTTTGACCTCAGGATGTCGGAAATGAAGATTTTATAAAATATCCGTGTGTGCGTGTGTGTAGGTCCACATTACCTTTGCCCAATATCTCGAAAACCATAATACTTAGAACTATGTTTTTATACGAAATTATAGGTCCCACAGGGGAAAATTATGATATAGATTTTACCCGCTATTAGCGAACCTTCTAGTGCAATTTAATCCAAAGTTATTAGCTTTTTAAAAATCAACAATTTTGATAATCTTATTTTTATGCTTTATTACAAGCTCCAATATATTTTCATTATTATGAAGGTGATTATAAAACACATCGAATTAACTATTTGCGAACCTTCTTCTATAATCCTGTTCCGAGTTATCAAGGTTTTAAAAATTTTAAATTTTTATAAAAATTATTTTTTTTATGTTTTTTTGATTTTTATATAAATTTTATAAAGAATAATTTTTCCTCGTTTTGTAGATAATTTGGTAAATGCATCAATTAGACTATTTGTTTGTAGTAGTCTCTATGAGGAAGCAATTTTTTCAAAAAATGAATACCAAAAATTACTCACATCAAATAAATACTAGGGCTGTGCAAAAAGCTCGAAATGTCGAGCCGAGCCGAGCCGAGCCGGCTTTTTTCGGGCCGAGTCGAGCCGGGTTCGAGATTAGCTCGAACTCGAAAAATTTGTCGAATAGAGTAAACCAGTGTGACGTCACACGTCAAAAAGGCTAGGTCATTTTGTCAGGAAGGTTTGGACGGAAACCCAAGTTGTATTGAATTCTGTACAGGTTTTGAATAAAAAACGGGTTTTATAGAAATTTAATTAATATTGACAAAAATTGTTCAAGCCGTTGTGAAGAAAATATTTTTTTGCATTTGACTGATGTCTGCAAACTTCCCAACAGTCTATGAATTTGCCTGTCAAAAGTAAATAAACAGTGCGATACTTGTAGGAGTGTGTGAAGTTCTGTCATCAAAGCAATGTTATTTTGTGAATGGAAAATTATTATTTTTTTTAAATTCTAAAATAAAATGCCTTACAAGTGTCTTTTTTTAAACTGCAAGAGTGTGCCAAAAGTTGGTAGTGGTGTTTCTTTCTTTAAAATACCAAAAATTAAAGATAGCAGATGTGACGAAGTACAAATTTTAACAGAAATGAGAAGAAACGCCTGGTTAAGAATAATCAATTTGGATTTGTCAGAAAGTGATTTGAAAAATGGGCATATTTGTGAAAAACATTTTCTTGCAGGTAAATTATTATTTTCGTTATTAAGGCCGTTGGAGACACAGAGTCCGCAGAGAATCTGTAGGGGGGATCAGTGGTTCTCAAAGACAGTCCCCATGCGTTTTGAAGACTTAGGAATTTTTCGCGACAAAGTCCAACACTTTTCCCACAAAAGAACATCGTACTGCAAATTCTATTGAAATAAAGATTCAGAAAAATACTTACTTTTGATAAATCAAGTGTTTTCTGAGCTTTAGTGTCTCGAGGAAATTCGTGTGATGAAAACAACCTCCAATGACGTTCCAAGTTTGGCAATTTTTTCCAATAAAACCCGACACTTTTTCCGAAAATGAAAATCGTACTGCACATTTAAATTTAATTAGCACTTTTTCACTTATTTTGTTTTTGGCATTTGAGTTTTTAAATTGCGTCAGTCTCTCGAGGAAATGAAAAATCACTTGACACTTCACTCACTGTTTCGGACTTTGACAATTTTTTTCGTCAAAACCCGACACTTTTTCCGCAAATGGTCATCGTAGTGTAAATTTAAATTTAACTAGCACTTTTTCACTTATTTTGTTTTTGGCATTTGAGTTTTTAAATCGCGTCAGTCTCTCGAAGAAAGTAAATTTTTTTTCAATTTCATCAAAGAAAATGTCAAACAATATAGCAGAATATAGTTTGTCGTGCGCTGTTCTGATACGGCATTTTCGGGTACTAATTCACACGGCGCCGCCTTTGAAATTATAGACAGGCGTACATTATATTCATTATATTAATTAACCTATTTATAAAATTCAATGTTTAGATATTAATTGTAAAAATTTAATATAAAGAATTAATGTCAAGTTCCAAACATAATTTTGCTAACTTTTTACAAAAAATAAAAGTTGTTTGTTATTTCAAGTGAAATTAGCTCTATTGAAAAGACGCATTTAAAATACTTTAAACCATTCAAATGCAACAATTACATAATTTATTGTAAATCATGCAATAATATTAATTATTTTCCATATTCACAATAATCCTTCCTTTGGTAATATTCTTACAAGATTTTTAAGAGATTTTACTTTAATTTTATCAATAGAGCTAATTTCACTTGAAATAACAAACAACTTTTATTTTTTGTAAAAAGTTAGCAAAATTATGTTTGGAACTTGACATTAATTCTTTATATTAAATTTTTACAATTAATATCTAAACATTGAATTTTATAAATAGGTTGATTAATATAATGAATATAATGTACGCCTGTCTATAATTTCAAAGGCGGCGCCGTGTGAATTAGTACCCGAAAATGCCGTATCAGAACAGCGCACGACAAACTATATTCTGCTATATTGTTTGACATTTTCTTTGATGAAATTGAAAAAAAATTTACTTTCTTCGAGAGACTGACGCGATTTAAAAACTCAAATGCCAAAAACAAAATAAGTGAAAAAGTGCTAGTTAAATTTAAATTTACACTACGATGACCATTTGCGGAAAAAGTGTCGGGTTTTGACGAAAAAAATTGTCAAAGTCCGAAACAGTGAGTGAAGTGTCAAGTGATTTTTCATTTCCTCGAGAGACTGACGCAATTTAAAAACTCAAATGTCAAAAACAAAATAAGTGAAAAAGTGCTAATTAAATTTAAATGCCCTACTGAAAAATCCTATATAGGATCCTACATAGGATCCTATATAGAATCCATATGGATTCCTATGAGAATCCACGTAGAATCCTATATAGGATCCTATATAGGTATTGTCCTATAGGAATCCACGTGGATTCTCATAGGAATCTATGTGGATTCCTATAGGTCGCCTATAGGACAAGTCCTATATAGGATCCTATGTGGACTCTCCTATAGGAATACATGTAGGATCTCATATAGGATCCTGCATAGGCGTCCCAAAAAATTTTTGTACACCCTTCTACATATGATCCTACGTAGGTACCCAAATAGGATCCTACATGGGAACCCATATAAGATCCTACATGGGTACCCCCAAAAAATTTTTTTGTACCCCTTCCTCATGCGCAGTCGTCTTTTACGTATTCTACAATACTTACGCCTGCGCAGTAAATATTTTTCGTCCTTATAATGGTGCTTAATGTATATTTGAATAAAGTTGTTAAAAAAAACAATTAATTCTGTGTACATAATTTTTTTTGGGCGCCCATAAAAGATCCTATATAGGATCCTATATCGGAACCTACGTAGGATCCTATGTAGGGGGGTTTACAAAAATTTTTTTGGTACGCCTATGTAGGATCCTATATGAGATCCTACATGTATTCCTATAGGAGAGTCCACATAGGATCCTATATAGGACGTGTCCTATAGGCGACCTATAGGAATCCACATAGATTCCTATGAGAATCCACATGGATTCCTATAGGACAATACCTATATAGGATCCTATATAGGATCCTACGTGGATTCTCATAGGAATCCATATGGATTCTATATAGGATCCTGTGTAGGATCCTATATAGGATTTTTTAGTAGGGTGTGCAGTACGATTTTCATTTTCGGAAAAAGTGTCGGGTTTTATTGGAAAAAATTGCCAAACTTGGAACATCATTGGAGGTTGTTTTCATCACACGAATTTCCTCGAGACACTAAAGCTCAGGAAACACTTGATTTATCAAAAGTAAGTATTTTTCTGAATCTTTATTTCAATAGAATTGGCAGTACGATGTTCTTTTGTGGGAAAAGTGTTGGACTTTGTCGCGAAAAATTACTAAGTCTTCAAAACGCATGGGGACAGTCTTTGAGAACCACTGATCCCCCCTACAGATTCTCTGCGGACTCTGTGTCTCCAACGGCCTTAAATAATTATTATTTGTGAAGTCGACCAAATCGCGGAGGTGTAATGTAACAGTCTATATATTTTAAAAAATTCATAACTCTTAAAAAACAAGGCATACAAATTTTTTTATTAATAGCTAATAATACTACGGGATAATACTATTAAATTCATGTATAGAAATTCTTGAATGATTTGTCATTTGATTGTTATAGAATTTTTAAAAAGGATGTTACGCTACAAAAGTTTCAATTTTCGCGATTTGAACCAAGTGCATTTATAATTTAAAAACTTTCAAGTATACCCAGACAGCACCATAATTATCGGCAAGTTAACGGGAAGTTAACGGCGCTAGTTAACAAATTTATCGAGTTTAACTTTAGGCTAACTTCCTGCTAATATATAAATGTCCGCCACATCTTTAGTTATCCAAGATAACTTCCCGTTAACTACAAATGTAAATTCAACGCAGATTATGAAATAAAATTTTCAGAAATGTTTAAGTGATAATTAAATTAAAATTTGCTTTTCATATTTCCTTAGAATTAGCCATGAAAATTAGCTTAAAGGAAGACAATGAAATTTCTCGGAAAATAAAGTGGCAAGTTTCAGGGAAAATAATTAGTTTTAAAGAAATTTACTGAATATTTTTTACTAAAATTAGACTGGTAAACTAACTTAAAAATAAATAGAAAGATATCCTGGAAAGTAGACTGGCAAGTTATTGACAAATAAAGTTTAAGTAATTTAAAAAAACTGTTTAGTTTAAAAAATTATAAACTATATAATAAAAAATGCAGGCAAAATTAAATTTTTTTTTATTATTACACTCATTTTTAAGTTGTTGTTGACAGATTTTTGTTTTTGATCTGAATAACAAATTTTTGCCATGGAATTTCGTTGTAAAGTCAGTAAAATGTCAGGGAAATTGATAAACTGAATCTTGTAGCCACCCTGTTTAATTTTTTACTGCTTAATATACTATTTCTTATGCAACTAAGAGTGTAAATATAAAAAAAAAATTAATTTTGCCTGCATTTTTTATTATATAGTTTATAATTTTTTAAACTAAACAGTTTTTTTAAATTACGTAAACTTTATTTGTCAATAACTTGCCAGTCTACTTTCCACGATATCTTTCTATTTATTTTTAAGTTAGTTTACCTGTCTAATTTTAGTGAAAAATATTCAGTAAATTTCTTTAAAACTATAATTTCGATATTTAAGAAAATTTTTCTCATTCATTTTTAGTAAAATTGTTTCTATAAATTAAGTAAACATAGCCTAATTATTTTCACTGAAACTTGCCACTTTATTTTCGAGAAATTTCATTGTCTTCCTTTAGGCTAATTTTCATGGCTAATTCTAAGGAAATATGAAAAGCAAATTTTAATTTAATTATCACTTAAACATTTCTGAAAATTTTATTTCATAATCTGCGTTGAATTTACATTTGTAGTTAACGGGAAGTTATCTTGGATAACTATAGATGTGGCGGACATTTATATATTAGCAAGAAGTTAGCCTAAAGTTAAACTCGATAAATTTGTTAACTAGCGCTGTTAACTTCCCGTTAACTTGCCGATAATTATGGTGCTGTCTGGGTATTGTTATGCAGGTTTTTGCAGGTTTTTAGCTATAAAGTATATGCAAGTTTAAAATTTGAAATTATTACTGTTCAGTAATATTTTTGCTGTTAGTTATTATGCGTATCGTTGCTTATCCATTAATAACATTTGCAATATTTATAGGTTGTCCAGCTGTGCTAGAAGATGAAAATAATCCTGATTGGGTCCCTTGTAAGAATTTAGACATTGAAAAAGGCCATCTTGTGAAAAGAAAAAGTGATCTCGAGCGATTCGAAAGGCATAAAAAGAGGGTATGTACTTATTGAAATATATATAAGTAGAAAAAATTTTAAACTTAAAATTATTGATAAATATTTTTCATCATTTTTAGGCTTATGGTTTTCTGAAAGTTAATGTCTTAATTGAAAAAGATATAAATATTTTACCAGACACACAACCAAATATTTTATTACCTAATAAGATAATATCAACCAATGATATCATCTCTTTATCAGAAAATTACGATGAAAAGTTGAATTTTCAAGAGTTTGAAAATGGACAGGGTATGATAAATTATGAAAATACGAATGTAGCTTTAGGACAGGTTGCAAGTAAAGAAGCCATCGTTCAAACTGATTTAACATCACTGCAACTAAGTTTAATGATGAACGACATGAACTTTACGAATTCTTTGATCTTACAATTAAGAAATAGAATTAATAAACTCACGTTAACTAAAAGCTCTTTCGAAGGTAATGACGGTAAAACAAAATATTTTACTGGAATCAATCATTCTAAAATGTTGTTTTTGATTCATGAAACAATTGCTCCATTCCTAATTGATAAGCATAACGCTTCTAGTGACTGCACTTTTCAGCAATTAATTATAACTTTCATGAAGTTAAGATTAAATCTAGATTTTAAATATTTGGCAGACAGGTATGAAGTTTTTATATCTTACATAAAAATGGTAAAAATAATTGTTTACTAAAAAAATGATTTATTTGAGACAAATAATGAATAAATTGACTTCTATCCAATAAATATTAATAATTAATATCATTAACATCAATATGCATTTGGAGAAACTAGCAACATTAACGCGCGACAAACTTTGACTTGTTGTTGGTCATAAAACTAAAATTAAAAATTAAAAACTAATTAAAATGAATACTATAAATTTTTAAAAATTCAAATAATGAAAATTACGAAATTTTAGAATTTATCTGAGAAATGACGAAAATAATTGACAGTTGAAAACAAAATTCGGAAAATGGTTACATTTTACACAATTGAAAAGATTAGTTTTAAAAAATAGAGAATAAATATTAATTTAAACAAAATAGTTGAAAAATTATAGGAGTAACTGTTGCAAATAATTGCAAATTAAACAACTGGAGTGAAAATCGAAAAAAATAATTCAAATTGAAGATAATAATATATAAAATTTTGAGGAAATAAATTGAAAATTTAATAATGAAATTAAAATCTGATAGAATAATTGATAATTGAAAAAAAATTACAAAATGACAAAAATAATTGACAATTGAAAATAAAATTCAAAAAATGACTAGATTAATACACAACCGAACAAAATAATTTAAAAACTGAAAGAATAATAATACAACTTTAAGATAATAATTGAAAGTTTTAAAAACTTTATAAAATAATTGAAAATTGCGGAAAATAATTAATAATTGAAGGAAATAGTTGAAAAATTCAAGAAAATATGTAAGAAATTACGAAAAATATTGTCAATTGAAAACAAAATTCGAAAAATGACTAGATTAGTAGACAACTAAAAAAAATACATAATTGTAAACATTAAACAAGAAATATTAAGTTTAAAGAAAATAATTGCAAATTTAAATATTAAGAATATTATAAGAATAATTGTTGGAAATAATTGCACATTTAACAACTGAATTGAAAATCGAAAAAAATAATTAAAATTGAAAACATTAATTAAAAATTGGAGAAAGCAGTATGAAATTGAAAAATTGAATTGAAATTTATGGATTATACTTAAAAATTTATAAAAGCCAAGAATTAATTTACATAGAAGAAAATAACTGAAAACTGAAGAATGAAAATAAAAATTAAAGGAACTTAATGATAATCGAAAGAAATAATAGAAAAAAAGCTATCATTTTTCAATATTAAAGAAAATAATTGAAAATTGAAAAGTGGAATTTAAATATGAGGAAAATAATTTAGAATTGAAGAGAATAATTCTAGAATTTAATAACTGAATTGGAATTTAAAAATAATTTTTATGAGTGAAAAAAGTAATTTAAAAAATACAAGAATTATTGAATATTGAGGAATGAACTGAAAATCGATCAAAATAATTGAAAATTAAAGAAAATAATTGAAAAACGAAGAATGCAATTGAAAATTGAAGAAATTTATTTAAAATTAAGAAATTAAGTTGAAGATTTAAGAATTAAATTGAAAATAGTCGATAATTGAAAGAAAAATTAAGAAATGACTAAAATAATTAAATATTATTGAAAATAATTTACAATTTAAAGAAAAATTCGAGAAGTAGCGGGAGTAATCGACATCAGAACAAAAGAATTGAACAAAATTAAAGAATTGTATTATTTGAACCGATATTTATAAATTTAAATTTTAATCAATTTAAATGCATTTTTTAAAAATTAATCTTGCGGATTATTATTGTAGATTATCATTAGATTCTTTTTAACACCGTTTATTATTAGATATTAGTCAATCTATTATTTGTTATTTTGATGTTTGTAATAATTTTTTATTAGTGTAGTTTAAGGATTAATGCTCCAAACGTAATCACTATAAGTGCCTAAGGTAATCAAGACTTATGTAGAACTTAGATATTTTATCCTTTTCATATGCTTATAATTGTTTTCATTTTTAACTTTTTTCTTCAACGGCTTATCGTATTCCTGAAAATCTGGACATTCTAAAGAACGGTTTTTTTTTAATTGTCTTGAATTTAGACTCAAATTTGACCATTTCAAATATCAGGATGTCTATACTAACCGGGAAATATCCTAGGAGTAAGAAAAACGGAAAATAGACGAGAATACTGGGAAATTGTTGAGAAATTGTGAATCTTACTTTAATTAGATATTTATGCTAAAATTATAAGTTAAAAGAACAATTTTTTTTTAATATTAAAAATCAAGCATTATTGTTGTTGATTAATTAATTATATAAATAATAAAAAAGTAGAAATTGTTACATCATTTATTGAATGGGAATTGACAGGGAATTTTAAGGATTAATTTTACCCTAAATATGTTTATTGGAATAAGTCCATTATTATTTTAATTAACATTCAATTTAGCTCTTCCTTACCTATTTTGAATAATAAAATTAAACTGTCAGAATATTTGAATTAAGTTAAAGAATTTCGTGCCCGTGAATATTCAGACTTTCAGAATTTTTTCTATTAAATTTCTGAATCCAGGTTCGAAAAGTCTCCAACTATTATCTCACAATATTTTAACAAATGTGTGGATGTTCTTTTTTTTATGTTTAAAGGACTCATTTATTGGCCAAGCAAAGAAGCTTTAATATAAACTATGCCACCATGTTTCAGAGACAGTTTTAAAGATAATGTAGCCGTAATTATAGATTGCTTCGAGATATTTATTGAAAATCCGGCTAATTTGTACACGAGTGCGCAATGCTGGTCAAATTATAAGCATCACAAAACAGTGAAAATTTTGATCGGCATTACTCCCCAAGGTACAATTTCTTTCATTTCGGATGTATACGGCGGTCGAATAAGTGACAAAGCCCTTACTGAGGATTGTGGAATTTTAAAAAATTTAAGGCCTTCTGACATAATCTTGGCAGATAGGGGATTTTTAATTGAAGATTCTGTGAGACAAATGCACGCTCAACTGCGAATTCCAGCTTGTACAAAAGGTGAAATAATATTTATATTTTCCAAATCCAAAATAAACGTTTAATTATTTTTATATTACAGGAAAATCACAATTGAATCCACTAGACTTAGAAGACACACGCTCTATTGCTCATGTGCGAATACACGTTGAACGGGTTATTGGATCTTTAAGGCAAAAGTTCCGTATTTTAACTGGTACTTTGCCAATTCCTATGATTGCAAA
The DNA here is from genome assembly GCA_037103525.1 of Ganaspis brasiliensis. Lineage (NCBI taxonomy): Eukaryota > Metazoa > Arthropoda > Insecta > Hymenoptera > Figitidae > Ganaspis > Ganaspis brasiliensis. Next base: position 1,969,397 of record JAZKLR010000502.1, read on the forward strand.
TGTCCAAGATAAAAAAAGTTATTTTGACAAAATACTTTGTACTTGTTGTGCCATGTACAATTTAAACTCTACAATTGTTTCTTAAATTTCTGGGAAATTTTGTATCCATGACTATGTTATTGTGGTTTTTGTTAAAAAAAGTAGTACCTAATGATGTCATCTATAATACAGTTCAGAAAAATATCTAAAAAATTGAAAATCTTAATACTTTTTATATCGTAGAAAAACATTTCAAGTAGTTGAAATTTCTCAAAAAAAAATTTTTTAAAAGTTGATGTAACGTTAAATGTCAGTAAATGTTTTATTTAAAAAATTTGTAATTTTCTATGATTAGCTGTTTCAAGAAAGTTGTTATCATTTAAAAAGTTAAAGTTTTGTTAAACAAAGAATTGAGTGGACAGTTTTGTGTGAATAAATCCGAAACTTTAGGCATCATACTTTTGATTGATAGTTATGATTGATATGTTTCATAATTATTTCAACTATAAATAAGAACGAAAGTGTAAACAAAAGTTAAAATTTCAGATTATTAATAAATGTTACAAAAAAAATGTGTTGTTAATTTTTTCCATTGAAATTAGATTCCTTATTCATTGTGAATTAAACAACTTTAAAATTTGCAGGCTACAAGTTTTACAAAACCATGGCAACGGAGGAACTTGAGCTAATTTAACACATTTTAAATGAAACCACTGAATGTCGCAGTCTACGTTTGAGCATTGAATCATTTCTTCATCATTTTCAAATTCCTGACAGTCACACCATACTTGTAGTGTTTCACACGTGCCATCTTTTTGACTACTAAACCATTTACCTAATATTTCAGGCATAATTACTTTTTCGTGGAATTGTAATGCTTTCGAAATTTTATCTTGACAAAATTCTTCATCATAAAATATTCGTTCAATAAACAATGATGATTTAGACCATATTACAAAGTCGCAATGGGGTAATTCTGCTGTGTACATTTGTAACTGGATTTGAAAATAATAGGAGTGAGATTTTATTAGAGAATAAGAATTCTCTTGTTTTATTAAACAAGTGCTTTAGCTCTCTGCAAATTGGGAAATATTAATAGTACCGTCTTTCAAGGTAAATGGACATTTGACTTCTAAACATCCGACACCGCAACAATCGCAAGAAGTTATTCCGTCTGGACTTGCTCAGAACTGGGGATTTTGAAAAGAAACGATAAATCCGGTTGATTTTACTTTAAAATTACTATGCTTCGCTTTCATATAATTCTCATATGCGCTTATCGCAACTGATTCGTGTTCTTTCCCGTATTTTATTTGTTTTGGTTCGAACAAAATTTTAGAAGGATAACAGATTCTTTTAACTAAAGAAATAGATGGCTTTTCTATATTTGTATAACAGGACAATTTAAAAGTGGTCCCCGAAATTCTTCCTGCTTTCATTGTATACCAATTACTACATTTACTTTGATTAACCGTTACTCTTTGTATTGTTTCTTTTTCTTGTTCGGTTATTGAAATATCCATTTCCACATTTCTTAAATCTTCTAAAGAAAATTCTTCAAATGAAGGATTGAAAAGATTTAACAAACTCATAGGCATATTTGTTTCTACCGATGTTGATCTTTTAGATGCGAATGGTTCCACTACCGATAGTATTGCAGCAGATGGCTGAACTTCATCAACTTTTTGCAAAAAATTTATTAATGAAGTACCTTCTAAACTGGGGACGTTTTGTACATTTTCTGCAATATGTATAGACAATGTTTAAATTTTATAAAACATATTTTAAGTTTTGAAAAATTAATAATTTTTCAAAAGATTAATTAAGTTTCTACGAAAAATGGAACACTGTATCAAAAAAATTAATTTTAATTTCGAGCTTTTGGAATTAGATCATGGAAACATGGAATTGGTTTATTATTTTTTAAGGTAACTAGAGCAACTTTAGAAATTCAAAAATACTTATTTTCATACAATACATTGAAATATTCTCTTCAGTTTTTCTATAAATATATTACATTTTTTTAGAAAATCATTTTGTATTATAAAAAATTGAAATTTTCTTGTGAATTATATAAAATAAAGTACTTTTCATCGTGCATAAGTTAAATTTTAGAATTCAACACTTAGAAATTGTAGAGAATTCGCATCAATGTTTAAGAAGAAATTTTAAGAAGTCTTGATTATACTAATTTAAATACGAAAAAAAATTACCCCTTTGTTTAAAAATTTTCCCCCAATTCATATCATAAATTTTTGCAGGCGTTACTTTCTTCGTCACTTTTGGCACAGGCCAAATAGATAATTTGTCTGTGCAAGATTCGTCTTCTTTAGTCAAAGGTCTTGAATTCAAGGCAAATAAAATCGCTGAAGAATGGCTACACACTTCACCTAAACCTGCCATACATGTGCAATGCGCACTTGAAATTGCTCCATCCGATAAAACAATAATCCATACTTTTAAATTTTTCTCATTCATTTTCTGAGAATGTTTCACCTAATTTATAATATAAAATTTTATGTAAGATTTTAATAATTTATTTATCTTCATATTTACTATTTTTCATCAAATTTTGAATTTAAAATTTACGTAGTACATGTAGAAAATAGTCATATTATTATGTTTATATATACAAATCATATAACGTTTGATTATAAATTGATATTTATTAATATTCAATATTACTGAAATGAATGACAATTTTTTCAATACCATTTGAGGAAACAAAAATTCGGTAAATTAGAAATTAGGCTGATTAGAAAAGCTGTCAATTGAAAATATCAAATAAAAATCCTGTTTTTTAATTCCTAAATATGTTAATACTGCAATATGGTTAATAGACTATACTGGATACATCTGAATAAGTAATTTTCTTTTATAATTAATTTACATATAATAACATGTAGTGCCACTTTAACTAAGAAAAGTAGATAATATATGTTATATTACAACAACACGACTATTTTCTGCATATGAGCATATATTATAATTACAAAAATATACATAATATATGTATAAATATTTCTATAACAATAAATATACCTCTCCAACCACAGCATAAGTTTCGTCGAATTTTTTAAAACCTATGTTTTGAACAAATCCAGCTTCGAAATACTTAAAAGCTTGTAAACTTTTATAAGCCTTAAGTTGTTGTCCACTATAAAAACTATAAGTTAAAACAAAATAATTTACGAGGTCAATTGTGGTGATTTCTGGTAGCTCTTCTAAATTAACATTTAGTTCTTTCAACTTATATGCAAATGGATCATTATTTTTTATTACTTTTATTTTATTTACATATCGTTGTTTGACATCACCCGTCAACGAGTGAAAATACTTACTACTCATTTTTATAAATTAAAAAATAACCTGCAAAATGTAAAAATAAAATAGAAAACCATTCTAAATTTATAATATTAGTCATATTATAATATGATAAAATATAAAGATTTAAATCACGATAACTCCAATTTATTATACTGCACAAAGTATTATTTGTAACTTTTGAGAATTGACACACACTCCGCTACAAGTATCGCACTGTTTATTTACTTTTGACAGGCAAATTCATAGACTGTTGGGAAGTTTGCAGACATCAGTCAAATGCAAAAAAATATTTTCTTCTCAATGGCTTGAACAATTTTTGTCAATATTAATTAAATTTCTATAAAACCCGTTTTTTATTCAAAACCTGTACAGAATTCAATACAACTTGGGTTTCCGTCCAAACCTTCCTGACAAAATGACCTAGCCTTTTTGACGTGTGACGTCACACTGGTTTACTCTATTGCCTAACGCACAATGAATCGTAATCGCTAATCCTTAATCGTAAGAATGAGAGGAAGTAGGACAGACATATATCTCTGTCCTGCTTCCTCTCATTCTTACGATTAAGGATTAGCGATTACGATTCGTTGTGCTTTAGGCTTATACTCGGAAAATTTCGAGCCCCCGACCAAAATGTGATCACAAATGAATTCGGGTACCCGAACGATTTGAGAACCCGAAACATTCGAGAACTCGAAAATCGAAAAGGACCCGCATCAATCGAGAACCCGAAAATTTCGAGAACTTGAACTTACATAACATGAGCCTAAAGCACAACGAATCGTAATCGCTAATCCTTAAGGTACGCTCCCAGCTCGACGTCGGCCTGCCTGCGCGTGCAACCGATACGAGAGAGAAAAAGACAGAACTATATTTCCGTCTTCTTTTCTCTCATGTCGGTTGAACGCGCAAGCAGGCAGACGCCGAGCTGGGAGCGTACCTTTAATCGTAATAATGAGAGAAAGCAGGACAGAGATATATGTCTGTCCTACTTCCTCTCATTCTTACGATTAAAGATACGCTCCCAGCTCGGCGTCTGCCTGCCTGCGCGTGCAACCGATATGAGAGAGAAGAAGACGGAAATATAGTTCCGTCTTCTTCTCTCTCGTGTCGGTTGCACGCGCAGGCAGGCAGACATCGAGCTGGGAGCGTACCTTAAGGATTAGCGATTACGATTCATTGTGCGTAAGGGCGCAATTACATGTCTGCGTCGAACGTTGCGTTTTTGCGTTGAATGGTGAGAGTGACAAAGATGAGACTATATTTCTGTCTTCCTCTCTCTCACTATTCAACGCAAAAACGCAGCGTTCGACGCAGACATGTAATTGCGCCCTTAGGCTATGGTTTAGTCCTCTAGCTCACTAAGCAACCCATATATGCGCAGTAGTGTTCCAAGCAACAAATAAATGCGCACTAGTGTTCCCCGCACTAAATACATGCGCACTAGTTTTCTATGCACTAAATACATGCGCACTAGTGTTCCACGCACTAAATACATGCGCACTAGTGTTCCACGCACTAAATACATGCGCACTAGTTTTCTATGCACTAAATACATGCGCACTAGTTTTCTACGCACTAACTACATGCGCACTAGTTTTCAATGCACTAAATACATGCGCTCTAGTTTTCTACGCACTAAATACATGCGCACTAGTTTTCAATGCACTAAATACATGCGCACTAGTTTTCTACGCACTAAATACATGCGCACTAGTTTTCTACGCACTAAATACATGCGCACTAGTTTTCTAATGCATTAAATAAATGCGCACTAGTTTTCTACGCACTAAATACATATTATAAATATATAAATGTATAATATATATATATATATAATATAATAATAAATATATAAATACATAAATGCATATTGAAAACTAGTGTTTTCAATGCACTAAATACACGCGCACTAGTTTTCTACGCACTAAATACATGCGCACTAGTTTTCAATGCACTAAATACATGCGCACTAGTTTTCTACGCACTAACTACATGCGCACTAGTTTTCAATGCACTAAATACATGCGCTCTAGTTTTCTATGCACTAAATACATGCGCACTAGTTTTCTAGGCACTAAATACATGCGCACTAGTTTTCTATGCACTAAATACATGCGCAATAGTGTTCCACGCACTAAATACATACGCACTAGTTTTTAATGCACTAAATACATGCGCACTAGTTTTCTATGCATTAAATAAATGCATACTATTGTTCCACGCACTAAATACATGCGCACTAGTTTTCAATGCACTAAATACATGCGCACTAGTTTTCTACGCACTAAAAACCTGCGCACTAGTTTTCTATGCACTAAATGCATGCGCACTAATGTTTCACGCACTAAATACATGCACACTAGTCTTCCACACATTAAATACATGCGCACTACTTTTCTACACACTAAATACAAGAGGGCTATTTTTCTACGCACTAAATACATGCGCAGTACAGTTCCATTCACTAAATATGTACTGTGCGTAGAAAAATTGTGCAATAGTAATTAGTGCGTAAAAAAAAAGTGAGCATGTATTTAGTGCGTAGAAAACTAGTGCGCATGTATTTGGTGCAGGGAACATGAGTGCGCATGTATTTAGTGCGTGGAACACTAGTGCGCATGTATTTAGTGCGTGGAACACTAGTGCGCATGTATTTAGTGCGTGGAACACTAGTGCGCATGTATTTAGTGCGTGGAACACTAGTGCGCATGTATTTAGTGCGTGGAACACTAGTGCGCATGTATTTAGTGCGTGGAACACTAGTGCGCATGTGTTTAGTGCGTGGAACACTAGTGCGCATGTATTTAGTGCATAGAAAACTAGTGCGCATGTATTTAGTGCGTAGAAAACTAGTGCGCATGTATTTAGTGCGTGGAACACTAGTGCGCATGTATTTAGTGCGTGGAACACTAGTGCGCATGTATTTAGTGCGTGGAACACTACTGCGCATGTATTTGGTGCTTGGAACACTACTGCGCGTGTATTTAGTGCTTGGAACACTAGTGCGCATTTGTTTGGAGCTTTGAACTCTACTGCGCATGTAGAAATTTTCGTTTCTCGTTCAAGACCCGAAATTTTCGGGCCCTCGTATCATTCGAGAACCCGTACATTTTCGAGTACTCGATAAATTTCGGGTATTTAAGAAAGCTCGGCTCGAACCCGTCAAAGCCGAGCTAAGCTCGACTCGGCTCGAAGACTGCTAGGCTCGGTTCGGCTCGGTCGGACTTCGAGTTTCTAGCTTTTTGCACAGCCCTAATAAATACTTGAGGTACAATTTGGCAGCGGTGTTTTAAACATTTTTACAACTTTAAAGTTGTTAAAATAGGATTAAAAAATTTTAACATCTGCCGGTTTGTTTCTTTTTATTGAAGGTAAAAGTTCGTAGTTCAGACGATAACTACAGATCTAAATTTTAAGAAAACACTTGATTCTTTGATTTTAGATAATCCAAACTCAAGGGCTGAGTCCCTGGTGGTGGATAGAGGAATGCCTCCTAGATATAGGTGGTGCTGGGAAAATCAAATACTCGTCGTGAACCAAAACCAGAAAATCAAAAAGAAACAATGACCTAACGTGATGTGAAACAAGATATACCCCAAGTAGGCCCCTTTTCGGAGGTTGGTTCTACCTCTGATTCCGATCGGGTGCAAGCCCCAGAGGTCAGCGTTGACTCCTTTGATACTGGGGAGAGACAAACACACCAGATGTTTAATGCATTTGGCGCCAACATGACATGGAAGTAAAACTTGGTCCCATCGAGCCAGGACCTAGTAATGGGTCTGAAATACCGGACAAGGAAGCACTTGGCACTGAGAAACCGGGACAAAAGTCGCTTCTGTTGACGGTCAATCAGCAATTCCTTTCTCGACGTGGCAGTAACGCAAGCATTAGCAGTAGCGTTAGCGCCTTTAGCAATGCTTCGGCAGCTGAAGAACGTCAATGCCTAGAGATAAGGGATAGGTGTGTCTAACTGCTTGAAGAGGAGGCTAGCTTCTTCTCAAAAATGGAACCTGAACTTTGCGAGATGTTAAAAGTTTTCAAGATTCAGCGTAACGTTAATCAAGTAGCCCAGAATGGACTTAAATCATTCAAGCAGTGGCTACCTGAGTTAAAAAAGAAGCATGATGAAGCTGATCTGGCAGACACTGTCCCTCAAAAATCCCTCCAGAGAGCTGTAGAATCGCGCGATGCGCGAAAATAGAATCCGTGATCGCGTTATGCAAAGACAATTAGAAGCCTTGTGTCCTGGAGTGCGAAAAACGAAAGCGTCCACAGGAGGACTGAAGTCCCCCTCTTCAGGTAAGGACAAAGAAGAATAAGTCGAAGGACAAAGAGTCGTCTGCTGATAAGGAGAAACTCGCGGTGAAGACGACTCCTCCAGAGTTGCAAGTCCAATCGACTTCCGAAAACTTAGGGACAACGAAGACCCTTGCAGAAGTTGCCTCAAGGAATCGACAACCGCAAGAGCTTACGACGCTGATAACGCCCACTGATACTGACGATTTCCAGGTCGTCAAAGATAAGAGGAAGGAGGCACGGCTAAGAAAAAAAGCTCTGAAAAAGGAAGTGAAGAAAAGAGCGGAGAAGGGAAAAGCCGCTAATACGCGCTCAACAGAAGCTATCAGAATCTCAGCAGAAAGCCCTGAGGTCTATGCTGAGATTCTGAAGGGCCTCAAAAATTTCTTTAAACCGGAGGATCATGGAGTCAAGGTTTTAAAGACGAGGAGAACCCTAAACAACGAAGTGCTCCTCATCGTTAAAAAAAGGAAGTGAAACCTCAAGGTTCGCGAGTGCTCTAACCTTTGCTCTGCAAGACAGAGGCAAGGTTACAGCCTTCATTAACAAAATAACTTTGAAGATCAGGGACCTCGATGAGACAACTTTAGTAAAAGAAGTCCTTGAGGTCCTGAATGACAAGCTAGGTCCTACCAATCTGGAAACCCGGCCTTGACAGATTTAAAACTATCAGAGATGCGGCGTGCCAGGTCATCTAGCTAAGAACTGCTCAGACGTCGAGCCTAAGTGCTTTACTTGCCCTGACTCGAGCAAAAACGACTGCGCTCATTAAGCCAGCAGCAATGTCTGCCCAACATACAAGGAGGAATTGCAGAAACTGAAACAGGCAAAAGCCTAAAGTTTCTGCAGGTTAACCTGTACACATCGAAGAAGGCCCAAGACCTGATGCTGGTGACAGACTGTCAGGAACAGATCGACGTTCTGTTCCTTAGTGAACAGAACAAAAGGAACGATCTTGCTCCCTGGTACCAGGATTCATCAGGAAGTGCAGCCATTCAGCTCTACAATCCTGAGTTAACAGTGGACATGTTCCTTAAGACGACCAGTGGGTTCCTCTGGGTCGAAATTTCAGATATACGTATGTATACTTGCTACGTCTCACCTAACGACCCACTGACAGCCTTCGAAGTGGAGATAGATGAACTCGATTCGAGCCTTCGAGAATCCAGGCTAAATGGTCTCGTCACCGGCGACTTCAATGCGAAATCGCCAGACTGGGGCGAGACAAGGCTCTACAATAGAAGAATCTTAATCGCAGAAATATTATCCAGGAACAATCTGATTGTTGTAATCCAGGGCCAAAAATAGACGTTTAGGAGAGGCCATAATATCGCACCAATTATTGATCTTATGATAATAATGTCTCTCCTAAACAAGCGAATAAAGGATTTTCGGGTCTCTGGAGATCACACTGAAAGTGACCACCAGTACATCAAGTTTTCAGGCTCAAGAGAAGACACACGGGGGCAAGGAAACAAGTAGTTTTCTGTAAGAACGGCCCTAGGTGGATCATTACGAAACTGGACGTTGAAAAGTTCGTCCGGTTCTTTGAAGAATCTCGCCTCATTGAGGACCTGGGATGGGTGAAGAGGCCGAACAATCTGGATGGAGAGGTTCTGGATGGAGTTGGCTTCTTTGCCAAAAGCATGCTCCAGAGCAAGAAGGATATATACCCGCACTAAGGGAGATCCTCTGCTTAAAGACGCATATAAAGAGACCAAAAGGAACCTCAGAAAAGAGATGCGAACGTCACAGCGAAAATGCTGGAAGCGCCTATTCGATGACGTCGAGAAGGACTCATGGGGTCTGGGCTATAAAATCGACACCAATAAATTAGTGACGAGGCAAAAGACCTCCGACCTGGACAATCCCGATTGGGTGCGTGAAAAAATTAAGGGCTTGTTTTCACCAGCAGAAATATGACTTAGGATGGACTGGAGTGACTGTCAAGTCGGTGAGGAGGAACTCTTTACTCTTGCAGAGATCTACGAAGCCGGCAAAAGATTGAAGCCAGACATGGTGCCTGGAATCGATGGAATAAGCAACGAGATCCTTAAACAAGTGATCGTTGCTTCACCCCAGATTCTTCTAGATTGCTTCAACAACTGCCTAAAAAGAGGAGAGGTCTGCCGTGACTGGAAAAGACAGAGACTGGTCCTCCTAAGGAAAGGTAACAAACCTTTAGAAAGGGGCTCATCCTGCAGGCTAATTTGCCTGTTGGATACGATGGGCAAACTTCTAGAGGACATGGTTCTGCAATTGATGCAGCTTCTCTTGACCGGAGAGTTGAGCCTATCCGAGCACCATATTGGTTTCCGTAAAGGCCTGTCCACTGTAGATGCCATTCAGGAGGCAGTGGACCTAGCCAGGAAAGGAAAGGACAAATTAGGCCAGGAGAAGAAAAAGAGCTTCTGCGCGTTGGTAGCTACAGACATAAACAACGCGTTTAATACCGTGAGATGAGAAGATCTCATCAAGTTGATGAAAAACAAAGGAATACCGCCCTGTCTGTAGCAGATAATGAATAATTTTCTTAGCGACAGGTGGGTAATATATAAGGGAGACTCCTGCACTCTGAAAGAAGAGATGCAAAGAGGTGCCCCTCAAGGCTCAAGGATGGGACCATTCGTATGGAACGTCTCCGACGACGACTTCTTGCAAAAGGGTCTACCTGAAGGCGTGGTGATCTTAGACACCAAAAGTATTTTAATTTAAGACATTTTTGTCCAATTTAAGACACCATGTTTTTGCAGTTTAGAGACTTCATTTTGAAACTTCCAGAAAACGTTCCCTGAAAACTTTCTAGAAACTTCCCGTAAACATTCCTTGAGGATTACCTGGAAAGTTCTCGGAAAGTTCCCTTGAAACTTCCTGGAAACACGCCTTGGGAACTTTCAGTTTTTTTTAAACTTGAATGATAAATAATTTTTTAAAAAAGAGATGCTACTTTTTTTGTAAGCTGACAACTTAACAGTGAAGTATACTATTAAACAATTAACAATTAACAATTAATCTCATTTAAAGAAATTTGCTATGATTGATTTTAAAAACTGCAAATTCGTGTATTATAAAATTATTTATTATTTAAATTAAAGGGGGGGGGGGGTAAGGGTTTTAGCATTAAATTTAGTTAAAGTATCATCAAATCCTCCCCCCAACGTTCCCTGATTATAATTTTTTTCATTTTTAAATTTTTGGTGGTCATTTGAAGTGAAAATTATTATTTTTCACGAAAAATCCCGCCATTTTGTAAGTCCTGGTTGTAAATCCGTGTACAAGATCATCTACTGAACTTGTTCATGATTCTGGATAAAACCATGCACAGGTGCATTGACTTGTTTTGTGCATGATCTTGCGAATGGTCAACACGTGAATTTGGAACAACGAATGTGCAAAGGAACATGCACATGTTCATGAACGCTTCTAAAGGCTAATAATTTCATGTGCATGAACATGCACACGAACTTGCACATGAAACTGTACATGAAAATGGATAACACAGCCCCACAAAAAAAAAAAGTGTCATGTACTTTTGACCGGAATACCCTAGCCCTATGTATTTTGACGCGCTGAACACGAATCCGAAGTCCATTTTGCTTCATCACGTCAGGATTTTTTTCTAACCTCAAAATCAATAAAATGACACTTTTTGTTCATTAGCATGTGAACCCGACTTAACATTAATACATGCCTAGGGCGAATAGAAAGCTTGGATTGTGACCTTTAAAACGCTTTTTTAAAAATTGTTCTACGATGATTTTTAACGAAGTTATGATGTTTTATTTAAAATCATTTTTTTCCATTACACCATACCACATCAATAATTGAAGTGTTATTTACATTTGGAAAAAATTTATATTTTAAATAAAACATCATAACTTCGTTAAAAATCATCGTAGAACAATTTTTAAAAAAGCGATTTAAAGGTCACAATCCAAGCTTTCTATTCGCCCAAGGCATGTATTAATGTTAAGTCGGGTTCACATGCTAATGAACAAAAAGTGTCATTTTATTGATTTTGAGGTTAGAAAAAAATCCTGACGTGATGGAGCAAAATGGACTTCGGATTCGTGTTCAGCGCGTCAAAATACATAGGACTAAGGTATTCCGGTCAAAAGTACATGACACTTTTTTTTTTTGTGGGGCTGTGTAATTATTTATTAAACTTTAAACGTTGCGCATTAGTTATCTATGGGAGTGAAGGCTGCGCAGTAGATTTTAATGGCTATAAAAGATAGAGGACCACTATAAAACAAGTAACATTTGTTAATAATATTTAAAGTATAGAAAATTATGTGCATGAACATTTGCACGTTCATGTACATGTTCTTGTATCAGATTTTATTGTGCGTGCATGAATCATGTACAAGTTCAGTAGATGATCTTGTAGACGGATTTACAACCGGGGTGGAAAACCCCCTTAATGTAAAAAAAAATTCTTAAACTCAACGTTGGGGAGGGGTATTTTATATGTAGAAAGTGTGCACCAAGTTTGAATTAAATTGGTAATGTAGTTTTTAAATGGCAGTAAACACCGACTTTTAAAAAGTGTTTTTGAGAAAAACGTATTTAAAGCCCAGATGTACAAAAATTGTACTTAAAGTTTGGTATTGATTTTAAACAGTAAAATGCAATTTAAAAATTTTTTCAATAGACATTTCTTGTGGCTCAGAAATCGCTCTTTCAAGTAGTGTATTGGAAAATATTAAAAATAAACAAATTACAGTTGATTATTTAATAAAAAATATTAATTTTAAAGCTTAGACCAACGGACGTTCAAATATTTATAACTTTGTCAATTTTGCTTCGATTGACACGAAATTTTAACACAATACTCTAGAGATTTTATGCATTCAAATAAAAAAAATGCAAGAAAAAAAAATTTAATACCTTACCCCCCACCCCTTAAAAAACAATAACTGGAAAGTTTCAACGAAAGTTTCCAAGGGAATTTTCCAAAGGAAACTTCCGCAAAGTTTCTGAAAAGGTTCCAAGTGAAGTTCTTCGGAAGTTCCCAAGGGAGGCTTTCTGGAAATTTCTAATGCATGCTTCCCGGATGTTACCAAGGGAAATTTCCTAGGAGGTGGACGTTTCACTATGTTCAGGAAGCTTCCTGGAGACTTCCGTTGTAAACTTCCAACTTTACTATGCGAAACTTCCCAAAAATTAGGGTGCTATTACCGAAAAGAATATTCTGACATGAAAAGAAATATTCAACTTGTTCTATGACTCAATGTTATTTTTTACTAAATACTAGGATATTATGGAAATAAAATGATTTTTAAAATCACATGTTTACTCTTTTTTTAACTTTAACCTAATTTAAACAGATAAAGTAGGGGTTGGAGTGAAATAATAAGTTCAATTTTTTTAACAAGGGTTCCTACTGAAAAACTCATATGAGATCTCATATGAAATCACATGTGGTTTCCTATGTAGAAACTCATATGAAAACTCATGTTCATATAGGAATTTATATGTGATCTCATATGAGACCGTATGTAAAATCGTATATGAAATTGAGACACGATTTGATATGTGAATTCATATGGAAAATAGTTATGTGTTTTTAACAAGAGATCTCAAATAAGATCGCACATGAGATCTCATATAAGATCACATATGAGATCTCATATAAGATCACACATGAGATCTCATATAAGATCACACATGAGATCTCACATGAGGTGACACATGAAATCTCATATGAGATGACACATGAGATCTCATATAAGATCACACATGAGATCATACATGAGGTTATTCAAATGAACAACAAATATAAATGTTTTCGTCTAATACTTATCTGACAAGTATTATTGCTCTGCAAAGAGTTTGTTTTTCCATGATTTGGGTCTCTATGTTCTAGTTCTTCTTATATATCTTTTCCTCTTCATGTCGATAGTGAGAGAGGTTGAACATACAGCCACCTTGCGACAGTTGTCTTAACTAAGACCTACATGAGAACTTATATGAGAACTTATATGAGAACTCATATAAGTTCTCATGTAGGTCTTAGTTAAGACAACTGTCGCAAGGTGGCTGTATGTTCAACCTCTCTCACTATCGACATGAAGAGGAAAAGATATATAAGAAGAACTAGAACATAGAGACCCAAATCATGGAAAAACAAACTCTTTGCAGAGCAATAATACTTGTCAGATAAGTATTAGACGAAAACATTTATATTTGTTGTTTATTAAGAGCTTTTGAGATTTGATCTGGAATTCGATATGAGATTTGATATAAGATTTGACTTAAGAATTCAGATACGAAATCGCATGGACATCCACATGAGTTTCTATATAGAAAGTAGAATCTCATGTATGATCTCATGTGTGATCTTATATGAAATCTTATGTGTGATCTTATATGAAATCTCATGTGTGATCTCCCCCACAGCACCGAAAATTTCCTGAAAATTTATTAAAGATTTATTTGCAAACTTCGGAATATTTAGGTGCAAAGCTTAGCGAAAATTGTGTAAAGATTTAAATGTCCCGATTAAATAAATGTTTAGCGTAAAAGTTGACTGAACATTTAAATTTACATTTTCGTAAAATTTTAGTCGCGAAAGTTTCCTGAACATTTAAATTTACATTTTCGTGAAATTTTCGTCGCGAAAGTTTCCTGAACATTTAAATTTACATTTTCGTGAAATGTTCGTCGTGAAAGTTGACTGAAGATTTAAATTAAGTTTTCGTGAAATGTTTTCGCAAAAGTTGATTCAACATTTAAATTAAATTTTCGTGAAATGTTTGTCGCAAAAGTTGATTCAACATTTAAATTAAATTTTCGTGAAATTTTCGTAGTGAAATTTGACTGAACATTTAAACTGAATATTTGTGAAATGTTTGTCGCAAAAGTGAATTAAACATTTAAGTGAATATTTGCTAAATGTTGAGCGGAAAGTTGACCAAATAAAAAAATTATATTAAATAGAACACACAGGAAATTGTAAGTTGAAAGATTGTATTAGATTAAGGATTTGTAAAACGTTACAGAATCTTCAAAATTTTATTCAATAAATGTGTTTATATTAATTTAATTACTGTTTAATTTACTTGTTCCCCTTCTATTTAATATAATTTTTTTATTCGGTCAACTTTCCGCTCAACATTTAGCAAATATTCACTTAAATGTTTAATTCACTTTTGCGACAAACATTTCACAAATATTCAGTTTAAATGTTCAGTCAAATTTCACTACGAAAATTTCACGAAAATTTAATTTAAATGTTGAATCAACTTTTGCGACCAACATTTCACGAAAATTTAATTTAAATGTTCAGGAAACTTTCGCGAAAACATTTCACGAAAACTTAATTTAAATCTTCAGTCAACTTTCACGACGAACATTTCACGAAAATGTAATTTTAAATGTTCAGGAAACTTTCGCGACGAAAATTTCACGAAAATGTAAATTTAAATGTTCAGGAAACTTTCGCGACTAAAATTTTACGAAAATGTAAATTTAAATGTTCAGGAAACTTTCGCGACGAAAATTTTACGAAAATGTAAATTTAAATGTTCAGTCAATTTTTACGCTAAACATTTATTTAATCGGGACATTTAAATCTTTACACAATTTTCGCTAAGCTTTGCACCTAAATATTCCGAAGTTTGCAAATAAATCTGTAATAAATTTTCAGGAAATTTTCGGTGCTGTGGGGGCTTATATGAGATCTCATGTGTGATCTTATATGAGATCTCATATGTGATCTTATATGAGATCTCATGTGAGCTCTTATTTGAGATCTCTTGTCAAAAACACATAACTATTTCCCATATTAATTCATATATCAAATCGTGTCTCAATTTCATATACGATTTTACATACGATCTCATATGAGATCACATATAAATTCCTATATGAACATGAGTTTTTATATGAGTTTCTATATAGGAAACCACATGTAATCTCATATGAAATCTCATATGAGTTTTTTCAGTAGGGGTACAGGGGGTTGGGGTGCTATAATGAACTGAATTCTTTTTAAACTGATACAGGGTGCTTTGGGTGTCATAAAAAGTAGGAACTGTTTTTAAATCAAAATACATAGGTATAATATTTGTTTCAATTATCAGATGATTGTTTATTATTCAGAAATAATAGAGCTAACTATAGACTATTTTCTTCGTTGTTAAACACGTTTTTGTATTTTTTAGAGAACTATTAACCAGGGATGCGAACGTAAATAGTCTACTTCACTATAGTCGACACTTTTATAGTGAAGTAGAATATTTACGTTCGCGTCCCTGCTATTAACTTTTTGTAAAAAATATATACAACATAAAATGTCTATTTTTATTAGATCTATAACTTTTGCTTTAAAAGTTTTCTACAATCCTTATAAATAAAATTTTAAATACTTTATGAGGTACTAACAAAAAACCATGAATAATTATTATAGTATTTTTATGGTATTTACCATGATAACCAAATTTGCTCTAATTTTCACTATCTTTTTCATAATCAACGCATCAAGATACATAAGTATACCGAGATTCATTAAAATTATAGGTATGTCGTCTTCGAAAGTATACCCTCTACTTGTTTACTGATATATTTTATAAAATATTTTGTACATATAATTGTGCAGAAATGATTTTTTTATTTTGCGCCCTATAATGCCTAATTTCTATTTTCGGACCAATAGTGAACAGCTTTATTATTATTAACAAACCTTTTTATATTTTAAAAGATTTTCTGAAAAGAACTGTACAGAAATAAATTTTTTTATTTTGTGCCTTATAAGGCCCAATTTTTATTTCTGATAATATCAGAGTTACCAACCTATAATACACAACTTTACCAAGTTTCAATGCAATGTTTTGGATTATCTGCTTATTCATTTTTTTACCGAAAAAAAAATTTAGATTCAAAAATTGATATTTTGTATTGTTTCATCTAAAATTGATTTTGATGTAACGTATCGCGATATTTCATTTTTTGTTATTGTTTTAGAATTAATGATGCAGAGAAAATACTTCTAATTAATCGCCCTTTTTCACACATCGAAATATTAATAATTTTATTATATTTAATACATATTTCTATTTCCTAAGGAATTTCGTGTTTCTTAAATTCACAATTATAAGTATTTTTTAAATTAAAATAAAATATTATTTTATTTCTTGAACGCCGTTATTGTGCTCGAACTTGGGTCTTTCCGGGATTCTTCATTGTGAGTTTTCCTGCCAATTTTAAATTAGTTTATTTTTATCCCTTTTCATGCTTAGGGAGCGTTCACATATGACGTCACGCTATAAGGGAGAGGGGGGGTCTTGATCAAACGTGACAAAACGTGACATGGGGATGGGGGTGGTTGTCCTAAGAGTGACGTCACGAAAATTTTTTTTAATTATCGAAAATTAATTTAAACTACCATTTAAATATGGTAAGCGCATCAAATAATTTATCGCAGTATTCTCCTATTTTTTTATATGAATTGTTTAATACTTAAAGTTCAAAGTATATGATGTGAACTGGTCCTTAATGTATTTATTGTTGGAAAAATAAGAAGATTCTGTAATCACAATGTAATAATTTATATTAACGAAATATCAGGAATGAAAATGAATGAGTGCAAATTTAAAAAATACGGAAAAAATGTTTCGGGTGACTTTTACTTTATTTATGATAGACCTCAGATTAAAGTCGCAAATACAGAATTAAACTCATATTTTAAAAAAATTATTTACATATTTCTGGTAAATTTGAGCAAAATTATCAGAAACATAAAAATAAGTTTCTAAAAACTAGAGTACAATTTTTCACTTGAGACTTTAATCCGAGGTTAATCAAAAATATGGTAAAAGTTACCCACAAAATTTTTAAATATTTTTTATTTTCGTAATAAACCGATTGACAATTGTTAGTTTAGAATTTTTATTATTAAAGTTAAAAAAATTAATACAAAAATAGGAGGGGGGGGGGGGTCAAGAAACGTGACGTCCATTTAGGGGTAGGTGTTTACTCTTACGTGACAAGACGTGACAGGAGGGGGGGAGGGGTCAAAAAGTTGGAAAAAATGCGTGACATCATATGTGAACGCTCCCTTATTGGTCATGATTTTAATTAAATTTTACAATTTAGTTTGAGGATTTGGGCCCGACAATAAGAGGACCCTCTGGAACGGCAGATGTATGTTTAGATAACATACTTTTAAAGGCTAAAAAGGTACTTTACCTTTATAACCAAACCGTCATTACCGCTGTTTGACGGTATACCTCCATAAAACCAATAATTGACAACTGCCATTTTCCAGCCTCTTGTCGTACCACCCACTCCTCAGGATATTTAGGGGTTTAAAACCCTAAAACTCCCCCCTTAAATATAAAAGCAGTTTTCCGTCTCCAACTTAAATACTCCGAATTTTGATTGGTAGTTGAAGATCTAGAGGTGGAATCCCAAAAGATACCCTGGTCCTCAGAGCGTCAATCTTGGCAAAAATTTCACTAGTCTTTTCTCCCTTTTCGTTCCGTACAGATCAAAGTTCAGCCCTTTTGGGTTTCGTGCACGGAAGCTTCCTCTTTTTATTAGTTAAAATCAACGTATCGTTTGTGACATAGAAAAAGCCGGCTCTAGCGATATCAGACTTTAAAAGTTGTGTTAAACGCGAAGGAAATTTTGTTCAATTAATCGAGACGAATTCTGTGCACGAACGTAAATCAGTGACAGTGATTCACGTGAATTTGAGGTTTTTACGGTTCGGAATCTCGAGTGAGGCTCTTTAGCTTTGTGCCCGGGAACTAGTGTCCCGGTAATTATTTTAATTAATAAATGTCCAAGTTTGAAGTTTTACCAAACGAGTTTATGTGGATTCTTGGATATTTTCAATCGACATTTCTTTAAGTTATTCTCGTTCAGAGTCAATGTTGTCAATTTTTGCTGAACAGATTTTGTATTTGAGATTAATAAATTAATAAATGTGACAAAGGTAATCTTGTTGGAACCTTCCTTAATACCCGAGCTTTCTTATCCTTAAATGTTCTCCTCTGCCGCTCTAGGAACATATAATATATAAATAAAGTTAAATAATAGTTTTGACATCTAAAACAATAATTTTTCTCTTAAAAGCTGCCCGCTACGTAATATTGATATTTATTTTTAAATTTATAGCCAAATATGTTATAAGGAACATAAAAAATTAAATACTAAAAGATTAGAAGTCGACGCCCCCCGTTGATAAAATATTTATCACAAAGCTAGCGGAATAGAATGTAGTTTTTAACAACAGTGGAAAATCATGTTTATTAATAATTTTGTTGGCTATGATTTCTATTCAATTGTTTGTTTAATCAAATGTCTATTGAAGTTGCGTGCCATAAAATGATAATTGGGCCGAACGTTCAATATACTTATTAATAACTCCCAGGCGCGAGAAACCAATGCTGACGCTGGGTAGAGGCTTGATTCTAGCTTTGACACCCAGAGTGGGTAACCGAGACTGGGAACAGTCTTTAAATCACTGTCGTTCAATATTGGTTGAAGATTGGACACCAATGCTCGTTCCATGCTTGATGCAAGACTGCTTGAATCCTCATGCGCGAAGCTTGAACATCCAATCTAGATTCAAGCTTGAATCAACTGTGACACAATTGCTCAACTTATCATATTACATATTTTTTTATATATTAAAGTATATACATATAAAAAGTATTATTAATTAAATAATAAATATTACAACTGCTGCAGATTTAGTAATTTTATGAATATTTACTATTAATTTTGTATAAAATAAACTATAAATAAACAAACAAAAATTATGTAATTTTACTTAATTGTAAGATATATTAGAAGTAAATTAAATTTGTAAACAATTATTTTCTTATTTTAAAAAAATAAATTTCAAAGAATCATATAACCAAACGAAATAATTTAAAGACAATTTTCAAATTTGAAAAATATTGAAGATATGATTACGTGCTCGATAGCGTAATTTTGTAAAATCATTCATTTCAAAAAAACTTTAATTATACAAAATGAATAAATTTCTTTATTTAAATGAAAGTGCCCTTCAATACATTATATATAAACAATTTTTATAATTTACTTTTGTATTATATATTATTGAAATTAATTATTTAAATAATATTACTAAATTAAAGTTATAAATAAAAATGATAAATTAGTAGTTAATTTTGTTTACATATTTTGCAAATATTTTATAAAAATATTTATTTATAAAATATTAATAAGTTAGGATCGAGATTGGATTGTATAAACTGTATATCAGTAAATACAAAGGATACATAAATTCTATTCTATTTATTTAAATAATTTTTAATTTTTAAATAATAATATTAAATTAAAGTTATAAATAATTAAATAATAATTAATCATTATCAGTTAATTTTGTTTACATATTTTGCAAATATTGTATAAGAATATTTATTTATAAAATATTAATAAGTTAGGAGATAGGATTGTATAAACTGTATATCAGTATAAACCTATAAACGAAGGATAAATAAATTCTATTCATTTATTTTTGATTATCAATATGTTCCAGAACTATTAAAATGTAAATAGCATATAATCCAGGTCTGAACCTCACAAAGTTATTTCTATTGACTCTCAACTACCCGTCGTAGCCGAGTGGTACTAATAGCGTGCGTTCACCGCGAGCGAATTCGTCTATAGGGCCGTGGGTTCGATCCCCCCTTGAGCGTGTGAAATTTTATTTCATAGGTTAAGTGTTTATATGTATTAAAATTGTTAATTAAACTTAGGTCGATAATAATTAAGTGTATAAATGTGCAATTAATCTTAAATTATAAAAAAAAAACAATCTGAAGAATATCAATGTAAATAATTATAGATGAACATTAAAATTTTTTTTTATTTTATTAATTTTATGATAATCTGCAGCAGTACAGTAATTAAGAAAAAATGATAATAATAATATTATTATTGTATTTATAATTATAAATAATATAATAATATAATTCATAATATTAATATAATATTATTATTATTATTATAATTATAAGAATTATCATTATTAACAACATAATACAACAAGAATATTATTATATTAATAATTATTTAACGTTCTGTCTTCTGTAAGCGACAGTGGAATCAGGCTTGACGAAGCTATAATCGGACTTCCGAACATTGATTGAGTCTTGGACTCCAATCCTCAACCAAGCTTGGAGCGTCAGGCTTGAATCGCTGTTACATTCTAGCTTGGACGAGTCTTGCTTCCTCCGACTCACCAATCCTCAGTCAATATTGACCAGTCCTCAGTCAAGCTTTATAAAGCCTCAAATCATCGTCCCTGCGCGCCTGGGCTTGAGATATAAGTATATCTTATATAAGTATATATATCTTATATCTTATATAAGTATAAGTTCAATATACTTGTTTATTTAATCAAATATGCAATAAAATTCTATATAACCTTGCTTCAACATTATAATATAGTATTGAAGATGCAAAACCCCAAATATTTTGGGGTGTGGAGTATACCACACTATCCACACAGTCTGCGTCGGCCCTGAGAATAATAAGTAACCACACCCAGGAGCGCAGGGACGATGATTTGAGGCTTTATAAAGCTTGACTGAGGACTGGTCAATATTGATTGAGGATTGGTGAATCGGAGGAAGCAAGACTCGTCCAAGCTAGAATGTAACAGCGATTCAAGCCTGACGCTCCAAGCTTGGTTGAGGATTGGAGTCCAAGACTCAATCAATGTTCGGAAGTCTGATTATAGCTTCGTCAAGCCTGATTCCACTGTCGCTTACAGAAGACAGAACGTTAAATAATTATTAATATAATAATATTCTTGTTGTATTATGTTGTTAATAATGATAATTCTAATAATTATAATAATAATAATAATACTAATATCATAATAATAATATATAATTATTATTATTATGAATTATATTATTATATTATTTATAATTATAAATACAATAATAATATTATTATAATCATTTTTTCTTAATTACTGTACTGCTGCAGATTATCATAAAATTAATAAAATAAAAAAATTTTTTAATGTTCATCTATAATTATTTAAATTGATAATCTTCAGATTGTTTTTTTTATAATTTAAGATTAATTGCACATTTATACACTTAATTATTATCGACCTAAGATTAATTAACAATTTTAATACATATAAATACTTAAACCTATGAAATAAAATTTCGTTCGCTCAAGGGGGGATCGAACCCACGGCCCTGTAGACGAATTCGCTCGCGGTGAACGCACGCTATTAGTACCACTCGGCTACGACGGGTAGTTGAGAGTCAATCGAAATAACTTAGTGAGGTTCAGACCTGGATTATATGCTATTTACATTTTAATAGTTCTAGAACATATTCATTATCAAAAATAAATGAATAGAATTTATTTATCCTTCGTTTATACTGATTGATATACAGTTTATACAATCCAATCTCCTAACTTATTAATATTTTATAAATAAATATTCTTATACAATATATGCAAAATATGTAAACAAAATTAACTGATAATGATTAATTATTATTTAATTATTTATAACTTTAATTTAATATTTTTATTTAAAAATTAAATATTATTTAAATAAATAGAATAGAATTTATGTATCCTTTGTATTTACTGATATACAGTTTATACAATCCAATCTCGATCCTAACTTATTAATATTTTATAAATAAATATTTTTGTAAAATATTTGCAAAATATGTAAACAAAATTAACTAATAATTTACCATTTTTATTTATAACTTTAATTTAATAATATTATTTAAATAATTAATTTCAATAATATATAATACAAAAGTAAATTATAAAAATTGTTTATATATAATGTATTGAAGGGCACTTTTATTTAAATAAAGAAATTTATTCAATTTGTATAATTAAAGTTTTTTTGAAATGAATGATTTTACAAAATTACGCTATCGAGCACGTAATCATATCTTCAATATTTTTCAAATTTGAAAATTGTCTTTAAATTATTTCGTTTGGTTATGATTCTTTGAAATTTATTTTTTTAAAATAAGAAAATAATTGTTTACAAATTTAATTTACTTCTAATATATCTTACAATTAAGTAAAATTACATAATTTTTGTTTGTTTATTTATAGTTTATTTTATACAAAATTAATAGTAAATATTCATAAAATTACTAAATCTGCAGCAGTTGTAATATTTATTATTTAATTAATAATACTTTTTATATGTATATACTTTAATATATAAAAAAATATGTAATATGATAAGTTGAGCAATTGTGTCACAGTTGATTCAAGCTTGAATCTAGATTGGATGTTCAAGCTTCGCGCATGAGGATTCAAGCAGTCTTGAATCAAGCATGGAACGAGCATTGTTGTCCAATCTTGAACCAATATTGAACGACAGTGATTTAAAGACTGTTCCCAGTCTCGGTTACCCACTCTGGGTGTCAAAGCTAGAATCAAGCCTCCACCCAGCGTCAGCATTGGTTTCTCGCGCCTGGGGCAGTTAACATTAAATTAGTTTATTTATTAAAAGTAAAACAATCATACAAATTTTGAAGTACCAAAATTAAATTTAAAAAAATTAATGTCCAGTGACGGATCCAAAACACAAGACATGGGTATCCTTCCAAAAATTAATGTTAATATGTATGGGGAAAAAAAAGTCAATTAATGATCCTTTCCTCTACCCAAAAATACGTTATTTGAATCCGCCCCTGTCAATATATAATTTATTCTAGAAAATGATAAAACTAAGCTGATAAAAAATATAGTAAAGCTAATTTAGATTAGCTTTAATTGAATTATACAAAATAGATTGTATGTTCTAAGTGAACATAAATGTAAAAATAGAAAAAAGGATCAATAAACCAGAAAATATAAAATTAACGCAATACTTGTCGTAGGTAATTAAGACGGAAATAAAATATACTAATTTTTTAGTATTAGGGTCAAAATAAGTGAAATGGGCTACTTGAGAAATTTTTGTTTCCGATTTGCAAGTTATCTATGCTGTTTGATAGATATATGAACATATTTTTTCCCCCTAAAATATTTTTCAAAAATTTCATTTATTTTGGAAATAAACGGGGGTTGAACCCCGTTCATTTAATTTTAATTTAATATTAAAAGTAAAATTCATTACCTAAAAGTTCAACCCCCGTTTATTTCTAAAATAAATGAAATTTTTGAAAAATATTTTAGGGGGAAAAAATATGTTCATATATCTATCAAACAGCATAGATAACTTGCAAATCGGAAAACAAAAATTTCTCAAGTGTCCCATTTCACTTATTTTGACCCATTATTAAGTATTTTATCGTCTCTATTAGAAGCGAAATAATTTCTTAATAATATTCTAGATTTTGTATAAAGTAGAGTGGGGTGAAAAAGCCATGGGGAAAAAGAGCCATTTTCATTTTAAATTAAAACTATTGAATTGTTTTATCAGACATTTAGAGTATAAGTTCTATCAGGTAATACGCAACTTTTGACTCTAATTTGACAATTGTATCTATAACATTTTAGTTTTTATTGTAAAATTTCATTTTGAGATGTTTTGAACACAACATTTTGGTTAACTTTCCGAACATATTAGAACTCGTTTAAGTGGACGGAAAATAAGAGTAAACGTTTGTACATAAGGAGAAAACTATTCTTAACACGTATAGTAAGCAGTTTTTTTTGCAATTCACTTAATTTTGAGATTTATTATAGCTTTTTGTAAAAAGGTTCCTGATGTGATATTTATTTGTTTTCTATTATTCGTAACATTTTATAATACGCATAACCGTCAAATTTATCGTACTCTTTATATTACTATTACATTAGTTTTAAAATATATTAATAAATAATAATATTTAAAACTTATTAAAACAACATTATTTGAAATATAAATGAAGAAAAAAACATTAAAAAACAAAAATTAATAACATATTTTGCCAAAATAGCAAAGTGGCTTTTTTACCCCACCACACTGAGAAAAATGCTATTAGTAGATATTAAAATTTAACATCCAGATATTAAAACTGAGTATTTAGATAGTCAAACTTAATATTCAGATATTAAAATTAATATTTTTTAATATCCAGGATAGTAAGTTTGACTATACATTTCTCTCAGTGCAGGTGGTGCAAAAAAGACACTTGCACCCTGTAAAAACAGATGTCTTACGGGTGTCTTATTTTAAGACATAAGACATTTATAAAGCGTCTTACATTAATTTCAAGTTATTTCATTGGTTAATAATTTTTTAAGACGCTCGCTTATTGGTTAAGGGGAGGGGGGGGTGGTAGGGTAAATTCGTGCAAAAAAAGGCACTTTTTTGTGAATTTTTTCTGATGTCACAGTTAAAATCAGTTCACTAAAACTTATTGGACATTAATGTACAACATTTGAAGAATGTTGTGTCAAATTTTTACTGAAAAATATCTAAAAATAGGGCAATTATTGTGAGGCGCCTCAGAAAAAAGATGAATTGCGGTGCTCCTCATAACTAAGTGCAAAATCGTCTGAAATGAGAAAATCAAAGATTTTTCGTTAGAAGATCGATTTCTTCAGGTAATGTCGAGGGGGATTTTCGAAATTTTAATTTTTCGATTTTTGGGAACACTTTGAAGTGAAAAACGTGACTTTTACCCAAAAAATCGGCTTATTTTTTATTGTAAAAAAAAGAAAAAAAGAAAAATTAAAAAAAGGGCTTCGTCACTACCTCGTAAATTTTATACAAAAATAGTGTTCCAAATTTCAAAAGGATCGGTTGAGTAGTTTTGGAGTTACGAGGGGCACCGACTTTGAAAATGTGACTTTTGGGAAAAACGCTTTAAAGTTTTGAACACTAAAGACGTTCATAAGCGAGTTTTATCGGCTTACCTCAAACTAAATTATTGATTCCAGGTTTATAAGGTATGTTTCCATCATCCATGATGTCTAAAGTATTTTCTACTCCAGTTTTAAGGTATTATATAAAAATCGAATCAACTGCACGGAAAAAATTAGTTGTAGAATAATTCTTGAATTAGTAGAGGAATTTAGGATACGAGAATTTTTCGGGAGTTCTTATTATCAATTCTTTGACATATACCTAAGAGTTTTTCTAGAAGACTTATAATGAATTTCAAGAAGACTTCCGAAATTTAGAATAAGAATTACGGAACTCGTTTAAAAAGAACAATTTTTTT
Source organism: Ganaspis brasiliensis (assembly GCA_037103525.1). Lineage (NCBI taxonomy): Eukaryota > Metazoa > Arthropoda > Insecta > Hymenoptera > Figitidae > Ganaspis > Ganaspis brasiliensis. Next base: position 1,995,145 of record JAZKLR010000502.1, read on the forward strand.
TAATTTGAAAAAAATTTTCACCCACGAGTACTCGAACTCAGTTTCTTGAGACTACAGAAAATCTCTTCGCTTTGTCCAACTGAGCTAACACGCGATTGTAATATTGTACGCATAAATCATACTTGAGTGAACTAAGCGCTATATGGGGGCCTGGTCAGTGTACTGCGCCTTCTATTTCAGTTCCAGAACTTTTAGATCACCGCGAAAGCAATCTTCCAATCGCGCAGCTAATAAGAATTCTTGAAGATCTTTTTAGAAATACTTAAACAATTTCAGAAAGATTATTGAAATTTTTAGACATATCACCAAATTATTTTCGTATCCTGAGTTTTTGAACTAATTCAAGAATTATTCTAGAACTAATTTTTTCCGTGTGCCAGATAACAATAGCGCGCTCGGACCGGACAGATATGAAAATCAGGCAGGTCTAAAAATACTCATAACGTCGTCAATTTTTCTCCGATCGACTTGAAATTTTGACACAATATTGTTGAAATATTATACATTCAGATAAAAAAAATAAAAAAAAACGAAAAAAAAAAGATTTGAAAACCCTACCCCCCCCCCCCCCCCTTAAAATAAGACACCTGTTTATGCAGAGGCAGGGCTCTCGTAAAACCCGAATAACTTTGTCCTTTCAAGGAATACGAAGATTTTCCAGCAAGGATTTTGATGCTAAAGAACTAAACTTTCAGAATCAGTTGGAAATCCGAAAAAAAGTGTTAAAATACCGATTTTATATCCTTAAATGTGAAGAAATGGCTATTTCACCCCACCCTACTCTAACCTTTTATTGATTTTTTTTTTAATCAATGTAAGGTTATTTAAAATTATAAATTATAATAAATACCAACTTTACATAATTGGAGATACAAATAATATAAATTTTATTTTATTGTTGAATCTTACTGGGAGTAATCATTATACAACCCAGTGGTTCATCAATAATAAGTAAAATATTAATAATAATCGTGAAGAAAAATATTTCTTTGCCATTGTTATTGAATATCCTCTCTAAATCTGAATTAGTAATTTTCTACTAATGAATTAGCGAAAAGTGAGCTACTATTAAAACAGTAAGAATTTTACTAATTCTTAGTAGAAAACTACTAAGAATTAGTAGAAAACTACTAATTAAATTAGTAAAAAAATCTACTTTTTTTAAAAGTAAAGTTTCACTATTTCAATTAGTAGTTTTCTACTAAGAATTAGTCGTTTTTTACTAAGAATTAGTAGTTTTCTACTAAGAATTAGTAGTTTTCTACTATATGAATTAGAGAAAAATGAGCCATGAATTTGACTAATTTATAGTAGAAAACTACTAATTCAGATTTAGAGAGTCAAAATTATTATTATACAAATAACTTATTAAAAATAGAATAAATATATAAATATCGCTTATCATTTTCTTAGGTTGTGCCTAAGCCAATTACAAAAAACTAACAGACATAAAAAAGTTTTTATTTCTGTATGTGAAAGAGCAACTCAAATTTTATCGATTCATAATAAAGATTTAAAATCGAAAGTTTTGAATTTTTCAGGACAGGCGTTTGAAGATGAGCCTATACCTTTGTTATTGTTATGTTATATGCCTATGTTTCATCGCTAATAACACAAAAACTAATAGACATAAACAAGTTTTTATTTCTGTATGTGAAAAAGCAACTCAAATTCTATCGATTCATAATAAAAATCCAAATTCAAATTTTTTGCAGCTAAGGTCCTTTTTACCGTGGACAGCCACATATTTATTTTATTTAGCTTAGGAATTTTTAAATCTCAAAATTTAGTTTAACTAGGTAAAATTGTAATATTTATATATGTAGGTATATATATATGTATTATATACCTATATTTTTTATAGATTTAAACACAATTAAAAATTGATCAACTGAAAAGCTATTTAAATATTATTTGGAATCAATTATTGAATTTAAGTGAGTAATTTAAATTAAATTTGTTTTTAAAACTGAATGAAAGATAAGTAAGAGAGAATGACAAATCAAGATGATGTTTATAAATAGTCAAAAATAAACAGAAATACAGCAACTTGATTATATTTTAACAATTCTCATATCAATAATAGAAACAAAAAATAAAATTTTTTACATTAATTAATTAAAATTTTAAATTTTGTTGTAATATTATAATAAATGTTTTATTTGCAGACTCTTTCAAAAATCGATGATGAATTCTGTATTATTTGGTTTTATAAATTAAAATGAGCAGAGCTGAGATTGTAGTTGAGAATTTAATATTTTTTGAAAATAAATTTATGAATTCGATAAAATGTAAAATCAATTAATTTATATATTAAGAAAATTAAATATTGCAATTGTTGAATTAAATATTAAAGTATAAATAAATTTTAACTCAAATTGCAGAGGGCTATTTTGTTTTCTTAACTAAAAATAATAGTGGATTTACAGATTCATATTTTGAACTATATCTATATCAATTTCAGTGATAATTTAAATTCAGAATAAAGTAAGAAAGAGAAATAATATCCTTGGTTATAGGACGTGGATAGAGATATATGCTTTATGGATAGAGATTCACTTAGCTTCGAAAAAATAATTTTATTAAGGCTTACAAAGGCAATTAATAATTTTAAACATGTCAAAATTCATGAGGTACGTGCGACACATGAAAGAAATAATTTGCATGTACACTGCACTATATAATTTATATAAATGTATATATATCTTATATTCTAACACTTTATTTGTAACAAAAGCTTGCAGACTTTGTTTAAGAGTTTCGTTATATCTGATAATAAATTTCTGCAAACGGTATGATTAAACTATGTTTTAGAAAATAAATTGAACAAAATTTAAATTAATTAAATTCGAGACATATTTGTGCGCAGCACAATCTGAAACTTGCTTTCTTTTACAAATACTTAATTTGTACAGGTTACAATAGAAGCGTGATGATGAAACATGTCCCCATTACAAGAATTTTAATTTTAACCCACAAGCTTGAGACTATTTGTTTTTCTGTTTTCATTCTTCAATTTCTGTAACAACTCTTGTAATGAGAACTTAGAAACCTCTAGATGCCAAAATATCTCGTCATCGATTTTACCTTTTAGATTGGATGGAGTATCATTTTTCGGCGGTTTACAGGTACATTTTTCATACAAATTTTAAGGCACAGAAATATTACACTAGTAGAAATAGAAATTCGCTTTTCAACTTACATCAAATGCTTGTAATGACAATTCTATTGTCTTTTGGAATAGAAATCATTAAGATGACAAGTGAGTTTAAATAGATGGATTCACATGTTAAATATTTCTCAAAAGAAATTTAACAGTTGTTAAATACTTTCTTAAACTCTATAACCTCTGCGTTCGTCATTGCGTATCGCGTTAGCAAGACATAGTGAGAAAATGACTCCAAGTAACTGAAAACAAAGAAGAATATTTTAGAATTAGAAAATTTATTTTATAAAAAATATAACATTTGCAGGGTGTCTAATGTCATGTGCGTCAATTTACAAAGAGACCCAGAAATTTGTACGTAAATTCCAAAATTTCGTAAAAGTATCTCCAGATTTAAAATTTTTTATTCTAAAATCATTTAAACAGTCAAAACTACTTCGAAATCGCTATAGAGTACGATCTACAAACATTGGTCGTCAAGAAAATAAAAACTTTAATGTGATACAAATGACAAGACAGTTTAATTTAATCTGTGCAATTCAGATAGGGAAGAGTCGATTGATCATTGATGTGCATTCTCCTCTATTTTTTCCATTATTTCTTGTTAAATGTTCTCACTTTTTCTTCTACTTTACGACCTGTTTGATTTCCTTTTTCATTTCTTTACTATTACGTGGATTTTTTCATGTTTTCATAAACTTTTGAATGATAAAGTTCAAACCAATAATTTTTCAACCTAGACCGAAATTTAATCTTAACTTTATATTTAATTCATTGGCTGTATGAGAAAATTCTACTTTTTGAATCAATAGTATGTATATGAAAAAGAAGTAAACAGAATTGCTAAGAAACTTTTTGTTTAAAAGTGATTACTGAACCGAAATATAATATAAAAATTCAAAATTCAAAATGGTTGATCAAATATAACGAATCAAGACATAATTATATTAGTAATTTACGATCCAGGAATTTGAAAATGTTAATAATTTTCTGGACACCCTGCATTTACATGAGACAAATTAAGTTTGCAAAATCTTATACTGCTTATATTTTTTAAGATATCCTTATGGCATTAAAAAGGGTAAAATTGATTTAAGGAGGAATCAGACAAACAATCGGAACAAAAGTTAGTCCAAATGAATAATTTTGATTTTGGATATAGAAGACACATAAGCTAATGAAATTTTTTTCAGTGGAAGTGTGCCCTACTGAAAAATCCTATATAGGATCCTACATAGGATCCTACATAGAATCCATATGGATTCCTATGAGAATCCACGTAGGATCCTATATACGATCCTATATAGGTATTGTCCTATAGGAATCCATGTGGATTCTCATAGGAATCTATGTGGATTCCTATAGGTCGCCTATAGGACACGTCCTATATAGGATCCTATGTGGACTCTCCTATAGGAATACATGTAGGATCTCATATAGGATCCTACATAGGCGTCCCAAAAAAATTTTTGTACACCCCCCTACATAGGATCCTACGTAGGTTCCCATATAGGATCCTATATAGGATCTTTTATGGGCACCCAAAAAAAAATTATGTACACAGAATTAATTGTTTTTTTTTAACAACATTATTCAAATATACATTAAGCACCATTATAAGGACGAAAAATATTTACTGCGCAGGCGTAAGTATTGTAGAATACGTAAAAGACGACTGCGCATGAGGAAGGGGTACAAAAAATTTTTTTGGGGGTACCCATGTAGGATCTTATATGGGTTCCCATGTAGGATCCTATTTGGGTACCTACGTAGGATCATATGTAGGAGGGTGTACAAAAATTTTTTGGGACGCCTATGCAGGATCCTATATGAGATCCTACATGTATTCCTATAGGAGAGTCCACATAGGATCCTATATAGGACTTGTCCTATAGGTGACCTATAGGAATCCACATAGATTCCTATGAGAATCCACATGGATTCCTATAGGACAATACCTATATAGGATCCTATATAGGATCCTACGTGGATTCTCATAGGAATCCATATGGATTCTATATAGGATCCTATGTAGGATCCTATATAGGATTTTTCAGTAGGGTGGACACTTAGGGTAAGTGCGTTAGTTGCTGCGGATGCTTTAGTTGCTGCGGTTTTCAGAAAAATATTACTAATTTCTATTTAAGAATATGTACTTATTTCAAAATGTGTGATAAAATTATTCTAACCTTTACTTAATACAATTCCATCAAAAATCTTATTTTAACTATTATTAATTTATAATTATTTAAGTTTAAATTATTGTTCCCGCAGCAACTAAAGCAAACATTTGGTTTGTACGTGCTTTAGTTGCTGCGAGAAATCTAACCTCCAATTACACGTTATTCTGGCCGCAGCAACTAACACGCATCAACTGACTCAAACCCGCAGCAATAGATGCATTTGATATTATTTTTAATTTCTTAATTTTGTTCAAATAATCAATTTTTATGGGGTTTTGATGTTTGAATAAATATCTAAATAACACGAACTACTCATTTAATAAGTCGTAAGTTCATTGTTATCAATAAAAAAGCGGTATTTTTTAATAAAAAGGAGTCTCGGCTGTGAGCCCACAGCAACTGACACATTTACCCTATATTTTTTACAAAATGAGCCCTTAAAAATTGCGATTTGATGAAAATTAAAAAAAAATAACGTTGAAAACGATTATTCAATTTGAGGTGCAAATTACCCCAAATTGAATAATCGTTTTCAAGGTCAATTTTTTTTAATTTTCATCAAATTGCAATTTTTAAGGGCTCATTTTGTAAAAAATATAAGTGTCCACACTTCCACTGAAAAAAATTTCATTAACTTATGTGTCTTCTATATCCAAAATCAAAATTATTCATTTGGACTAACTTTTGTTCCGATTGTTCGTCCGATTCCTCCTTAAAAGTCGACTATTAAAATTAAACCATTCTCCCAAAATCGAATAATAGAGTCATTTCCAAAATGTTAAAAGTACCGTCAAGTGGGGCTATTTTTTGCGCCGTGGGGCTATTTTCTGATAACTAAGCTACAGAGAGAACTAAATGAATTTACTTAATTCTTTATGAGAAATCAGAAAAAAAAATCGTAAAGTTGTAAAAATCAAGCTGAAAATTTTCAAAGTTCTCAAAATTCTGTTCAGATCTCCGGAAATTTAACAGTGTTTCTAAAGGTATTAATAATACTTGTTGACAATTTAGTTGTGATGATGTGTACGTGATGCGCTAACTTTTTATAGCATATTTTAAGAAAAAAGGGTAAAAAACTGAAAAACCAGGATTTGGTGGGTTATTTTGTGCATTCTTTAAAATCAACTTTTTTTCAATAATTTGTTTTGTAGTTAGTAAAAATTACTTTAGAATTTCGTTTTGAAACATTTTTTGTCTTAGTTTTGTTATAAAAGACAAGAAATAAGCATAAAATCTCAGTTTTACACATGGTCCCTTAAAAACCTCAAAAAAGTAACATTAATAATTACATGCTTTTCAAGTTAGTATTGAAACTTTTTCTCTTAAAATAACTCAAAAAGTGTAATAGAAGTTATTTTAAGTAAAATTTTCTTAAAGAAATAACTTTTTTTGTAAATCTACATTTTTGTGAAATTTTAGTGTTTTACATTCAAATTAGTTAAACAATTTCTAGAAAAAAAATATTTCTGGCTTTGTTTTCCTTTATTGTACTCTAGAATATCTAGAAATAATACTTAATGCAGCAAAAGCGTTCACAAATTTTTTTACACAACTTTATAAATAAGCAAACTTTGATGCACAAAATAGCCCCACCATGGGGTTTATTTTGTGCACAACTTTGAGTTTCTATAACTCAGACTAAAATTTTTTTCTTGTCGGCTAACTCATAGGACACCTTTAGAAAGATGTCTACAACATAACTGAATAGATAAATTCTTTATTTTTTCAAATTCTGAATTTTAATAAAGCATAGAGTGGAAAAAAACGGGGTTTGTGCACAAAATAGCCCCACTTGACGGTACCTAATTTTATTGTGAAAAAAATTTAAAAATAAAATGATTCGGTATATTTTTTATGAAAAATAGTGTGGTTATTAACTTATCAATCTGCTAATAAAAATTATACTTTTTAAAGCAGTAATGATGCTAAGATATTTGTAACATCACAGGTTGGCTAGTACATTATGATACTAGTCCGGTAATTTGGCGATTCCAAGATAGCACACACTCTTCGGAATCGACAAATTTTCCGCATGAGTGTCATACCTTTATTTTTCGCACACACTGCAAAAACATGGTGTCCTAAATTGGACAAAAATGTCTTAATTTAAGACATTTTTTAACAATTTAAGACACCTGTCTTTGCAGTGCAGTGTGCCAAAAAAATAATTGTAAAAATAATATTAAATGTTTTCATTTTATGTCTGAATGCACATCTTTTCGTCCAGACACAAGATAGCAACATTTGAAACAACTTTAACAATTTTTTTTTATTTAATTTTTGTCATTAGAAATGTATTTTACCCTCCATTGTTAATCGACAACGTCGCAAACGTGAAAACATCATTGCTGTTTGAAATAGTAGATACAAGTTTCTTATTAGATTTCTATAAGTTAAACATTTTTTGTAATCATTCTAAATCATGTAATTAACTATTTTAAAATCTTACTTCAACAACAGCAACGCCAATAGCAACTCCTCCTAGAATTTTCAACGCCTTCCTAAAAGCTTCTGAAATCTTTGTGCCACATCCTTCATGGAAAATTTGATGGTTATAGTCTGGACAAGTCTTATCAACTGGATTTCCGCAACATGATCCAGGAATTGAACCACCACGCCAGTCATTCTGGCTTGTGATACCACAACATTTGAACTAAAAAAAAATTATTATCAAAAAATAATAAACATGACATACCTAGTAGTTAAATTTAAAAATTCAGAAATGTTCATTTTACTTATTATAATTTTATTAAAATAAAAAAAAAAACAAACAAAAAAAAAACAAGAGAAACTAAAATGTAAGATAAGTACTCACTGTTGCTTGAATAGTGTCCACTACATCTTTGGAGGCAGGATCGGTGTAATACTTGTCGAAAATTTCTTTTCTAAATGCATCTTTAATTGAGTCTTCGTTTACATCATGAATGTAAGCGTAAACGGCAATAGCCACTTGGAACACGAGAATAGTTAGCAGAAATATTGCAAACTGAAATAAATAAGATATGTATGTTTAGATTTTAAATAGAACAAATTAATAAGTATTGAAGAAAAGATAAAAATCTTAAACAATTATTAAAATTTAAGAAAAAATACTAACTTAAGTTTCCTTTTTTTAATTTTCAAGAAACACTAGATATTTTATAAAAGAATATTTTAACGTGAATATTTTACTAGACGGTATATAACCAAAATATTAAATAAATTAAAATTAATAAATTTGAAAATGAGAAAATTTAAGAAAATTATAGTTTTCAGAATAGAAAAATTTAATTTAGTGTCACAATTATAATATACACTAAGTAATTGAATTCTTACAGTGACTATCATGCAATGACTGTCTCGAATAGCTCCGCAGCATCCAAAGAATGCAATAATGAAAATTATTGCACCGATGACAATCAAGTAAATGGGAAGGGAAGGTGGAAATCCTTTACCCAATAAAGCTGACGAAATTTCATGGACTTGTAAGTGGAATATCACACCAACTGTGACTATTGCCAAACCGCATATCTGTAATTAAAAAAGTTTCGTTAATACAAATAAGCAAAAATTAAAAACATAGTCTTATATTTAGACTTTTTCTCTGACATTCTATTGAATATTTTGGATGGGATGAAAATTGGAACATCAATAGTTGGCATTGAGTGTTAATCCTCTTTGTGTATTTTCATTCCAAAAATTGCAAATGTAACCAAAATTTTTTTCTTTCTTAAGTCTCTTTTTTCATATTGGGTCACATATACATACAGCTATCGTCATATATTTGCTTTAACATATTTGTACACGGTTTATGTTTAAGAATGTTGAAGCATTTATAACAAAAGCTGTATATATATCAGAACATTTTTTGTTTAAAAGTGAAAATTTATGCATTTCAGATAAAAATCTATTTTCTGTAATAAATAGTTTTTAAAAAGAAAATGGAAAAGTAAGGTTTGGAAACTGGACATTTCCACAAAAAATCGAACATCCTATCTGTAGCATGGAAAAATATTTTCGTCCGCTTCTTATGGCTTTCGTGACCCCGGGAAACCCAGGGGTTAGATTTTGTTAAAACTTGTTACTCTGGAGGCTTTTTGGGTCACTGATTACGAATCTAAGTCAGATTTTCAAAATTTTCAAAATTTTCAAAATTCAGAATGGCGGAATCAATATGTCGGACATTTTTTCAAAATTACTTAAATTCGCTAGAAACTTGTTACTCGATGGTTTTCGGGGTCTCTGACGAATACGATGTCAGATTTTCAAAGTTTTCAAAATTCAAAATGGCCAATCCAATATGTCAAATTTAAGCAATTTTGAAAAAATGTCCACCATATTAGATCCGCCAGTTTGGATTTTTAAAATCTGACTTCAGATTCGTAATCAGCGACCCCGAAAACCTCCGAGTAACAAGTTTCAAGCGAATTTGAACAAATTTTGAAAAATATAATTTCTCTATTTTTTATCAGTATTCTACCTATTGTTTATAATATTTATAATCGTACTATATAACTTACTATTTTTTTTACATATGGGACATTCTTCGGATTATTTACATTCAAAAATTAGATTTGCCTGGAATAATTTTTTTTAGAATCTATACTGAAAAATAATACATACGTATTTTCTATATTTCGTGATTTGATAGAAATTGCAGAAGTTAAGAAGAAATTAAAAATAATGTTCAATAAAAACTCATGTATTTGAAATAAAAGTAGCCTTGAATTAAATGTAAAAAATGTTTCTTCTCAAAGAAAGGCGTTATCAATATTTAAATTTTTCGTGTGACATAAACTTTGCAAAATAAGAAATTTTATCCTATCTATGCAAATATGTAGATTTTTTTCATTTATTTGATATTTGCAATTGTGTAGCTCAATGCACACAGTTTAGAGCTGTATTATATAAGAATATAACTTAGTGTCTCTTTTAATTTCTTGGAGTGAGTTCTCACTCCACTAAGAGTGGAAATTGAGCCACTCCAATCAAGAGTGAGAAACCCACTCTAAAAGAGTGAGATCTCACTCTTATAGAGTGAATTTTTCACTCCAAGCAAAAAGTGAACTCTCACTCTAATTTTGGAGCGAATTTCCACTCAAATTGGAGTGAAAGTTCACTCTTCAAGAGTAAGTTATATTCTTATATAATACAGCTCTAAACTCTAAGCTACAAAATTGCAAATATCAATTAAATGAAAAAAATTTGCATATTTTCATAGACGAGAAAAAATTTCTTATTTTGCAAAGTTTATGTTGATATGGAAAATTTAAAAATTGATAACGTCTTTCTTTGAGAAAAAAACATTTTTTAACCTTGATTTTAATTCTAGGGCTACTTTTATTTCAAATACATGAGTTTTTATTGCATATTTGGAAAATTCATGAAATTTCCAGCAAATTTCATGTAACACATCATTTTTAATTTCTAGTTATTAAGGGAGAAAAACGGGTTCAAAAAATACCATTTTGTTGAAAACACCAAATTTCAGTAATTTATAACTTCTGTAATTTCTATCAAATCACGAAATACAGAAAATACGTACACTGAGAAAATAAGCCTCTAGCCAAGCAGCTTTATTTCTAGGTTAGGGTTCCTCGGGACAAAACAAACAAAACACCGGCGATGACAATCAAACTTCTAGGATACCGGAGCATATGCTCTGCTAAATTCAATTAAGTACTTTGCAGGTGCTATATCAACAACCTCTCTCTGCTAAATTTAATCAAAAATTGGTTTTATTTAGTCAACATATTTTCTCAGTGTATGTATTATTTTTCAGTATATATTCCAAAAAAAATTATTTCAGGCAAATATAATTTTTAAATGTAAATAATCCGAAGAATGCCTCATATAATAATAACGTTAGTGATTACATTATATTATCGAACAATATTTGTTGGAAATTGGAAAATGGCACAATTTTCGATTTTCTAATTTTTATTATTGAGCTCTTCTTATTTTTATTATTTCTTTTGGAAAAATAAACTTACGTGTACACAATTTCAAATAAGATTATTTAAAAAAACAACTTGAAGACCAACGCAAAATTTCCACAGATGATAATTTAAGAATTTAGTTCAAGTAGTGTGAAAACCCCCATATTATTTCGTTGTTTTTTAAAACTAGGGAAACTCTTAAGATATATAAGACTTGGAATTTTGCGAAGGTTAGATAATTTTTAAATCTTTAAAATTTGATAAAAAATACATCTTCTCAGGTAAGTTTTACTTCATGAACATAAAAATATTGCTTTCATTATAAGTTTTAAAGATAGGAACCTGCAAAAAGTTCTAAACTTTTAAAAACGGAAGCGACCGATTTCGGCGAAATAAAATTTAATTGACCATTTAATTGCTTTCTTTTTTAAAATTTTCGTTCTATAATTTTTAAGATAAAAAATATCTCAAATTTTCAAAATAAACCACCCTGTAGACAGAATTACATCAGCAGTTTTTGTGTTGGTATGCAATTCACGCAAAAAGTATGTGTATTGCGCAACTGACAATAAGAGTAGGTAGTAGTTACATATGAGAAGTAGCCATACATTTTATGGTAACTGGTAGATGAAGTTAAACCTCTTTACTCGCTTTAGGATGAATCAGAGACCAACAATTATCTAAAATAAGGTTTAACTCTCTGAATATTTAAAAATTATGTTTTATTACAATAACTCATAATATTTCTTTATTTACTTTCCAAAATAATATGTGTCAAGTTAAAATATATTTTTTTAAAAATATACTCTTGACCTACTAACTATGGAAATTTTATTGTTCTGAGAAACTTAGCCACTGCTATGCTTTTGGAGATGCAAATCAGTTTTAAGCATGAGGAGAATTTTAAATTAATAATTGAATAATACAACTCATTATTGTATACAGTAATTGGGTAATAATAGGCCAGAGAAATTATTTTTAGAATGTAAAACCCAAGAAAGAAGATGATTAATTCGATTTTAAGAAAAAATATTATTTTCTGTGGCTCAGCCAATGTTCACTAATAGTCAATAATATTCCCAATAATTGAAATTTCTTCGAAAAAGAAATAACTAATTATTCTTTAATTTGTATATGTATCTATTTTTAATTAATGTGACTCACTGATTATGCATTTTAGCACCACGCTTAATCTACAAATTACTCATAAAATTTAAATAATTTTTAAAAACACTTGAAAAAGTTTCCTTATTTTTAAACTTGTAAAAAAAATATTAAAAAATAAATCTAAGTATTTATTAACGCAGAACTTTAAAATATTTTCGAATTGCATTTTCTGACAACTGACTGGATTTTTAACAAGAAAAAAGAAAGATGTAGTTTCCCTTGATTTTGGTACAAAAATTCTATATGAAACATTTTTTAACAAGAATTCATCCTACTTCATGTCATATCGACAATTTTTTGCCATATCTTTTGAGCGAACGTGACTGTAAGGAGGAAAATGTTTACATAGTTATAAAATGAAAAATCCAATTAATTAACAGTAATAAAATCATTATTTTATTTCATAATAATTACAAAACAAGAGTAACATTTGATTTACTTATTTTTCAAAAACCACTCACCAAGTTTGAAAACCCCAGACCCTCAAATTTTTTTTCTGAGTTGTCTTATTGCAAACGTTTTTTAATTTAAAAAAATTATCTTTGATCAAAAAAAGGTTTTATTAAATTAAAAAAAAACTTAAAGAATACCTCGTCGATTTTCAAAAAAATTGTTTTCCACATTAGCTTTACCATTTTGTATTTCTGAAATTGAAATTTGGATTTGTTAATCAAGGATTGTAGATACTTGAAAAAACACATTCTTATTATACTACTTGTAGTAATATTTGGATTGGGGCCCCATTTTACTTTTTACCCCAGGACCCTTGATACTTTGATCATCTAGTTACGCTACTGCATCCTTCTGATAATAAGAGCAGTCTGATAACTGGCACCTCTACTATTTATAAAATAATAATAATAATAGTAAAGCTTTTTATATATAGTTTTCTACATTGTTTACAGAATAATTTCTCCGTGGGATGTGGAATTTGAATATTCTTTTTGAATTATAATCTGTAAATGTACTTATGTGATTATGCGCCATTTTGTATTTCTTTTACTGGTATCGTACGTTTCCTTGACTTATTATATCACGGCAGAAATAAAAATAAACGAAAAATTACGCAAGATGAATCTTTTTGAAATTTCCGCTTTATATCCCAGAATCTTTTAGAAACAATCAATTCTGTGAAAATCTTGAATCAATTTTGTTAAAACTAAAAAGTTTTTTAAACGTTAAAAATAAATATACAAATAGATGGGCTACTGTTTGAAGTGCAAATTAATAATTAAAACAAATAGAACGTATTAAATGTGTTAATAGTAACTCATCACTCATAAATGTCTTAATCAATAGTGATAAATTGTATATTTCCAATTAATAAAACAATTTACTTAGCATTATTTAAAATGAAATTTTAATTTAAGTATTTTTAATAGTAACAGAGCACCATTAAAATTTTATTTACTATTTTATAATAAACTATATCTTTATTTCAATCTATGAAACAAATTGTGAGACCTTATTAGAAGCAATTTAAAAATTGTGTAAATAACTAAATGTGAAGTAAAACTATACAAGTGTAGCCTAATCTTTAAAGCGATGATATCATTCAACCTCTACTCCTCTGGAAAAGAATATAGACTATTTTTACACAGAGAAAAAAAATCCTTGAAAATTCTGTAAAACTTCAAGGTCTTTTTCTCCTTGTGGGAATTAAAGAAAAAATATTCGATACGATATTTCATTATTGTAATTCTAACGCAGAAATTGATAAGTGACAACATATTTAATCTTGTAATAACGTAAATATAAGATTTTAACTGTGTTGACTCAACAGTGAGTCATATCATATTGTTACTAAAAGCAGTAGGTACTTTCCAGAGCATTTACTCACGTCATTGAATCATCCGATTCGTAATAATACAATTGAATACAATTTTCACTTTCGCTTATATTAGTTAATAAAAAAAAAATTTTCACGATTAGTAGCGAATTTCTGAATTTTAATAATAAGATATCAGGACACATGAATGTTTCACAAATCGCAATTGATGTAGCACACTTTATTTATCATATTTATTTATCATATTTATTTTATCATAATGTTTACAGAAATTACAGTTTAATTAAACTTTCATTTTACGCAGTTTATTAATTAATTATAATTTTTTTTTGTAAACATTTTATTTAACAGAAATTGCTTTAGCACAAGACATTCGCATTTACAATTTCGGACAAATGAATAATCGACTCTCTAAATCTGAATTAGTAAAAAATTACCATTTAGGGTAATTTTACCATTAAATTACCATTAATAGTAAAAACTACTAATTCAGCAGTTAAATTTAACAAATTAAATAGTAAAAAATAACTAATGTAATTAGTAAATAGAAATCTACTAATTCTTTTAGTAGTTTAACATAACCTAAAATTACTTTGACTAATTTAATTAGTAGTTTTTTACTAATGTTTTAGTAAAAAATTACTATTTGAAATGGTAAACGAGTTTTCACTGTTAAAAAAGTAGTTTTTAACCATTTCAGATTTAGAGAGGACGTTTAAGCATTCCATCAAATATCAAGTTGAGCAAATAAAAATTCAAAAAATCAACATATCAACTGGATATTCTGTTATTTAAAAATTCGACTTACTTAAAATTATGAAAAATTAGTCTTTTAAGATTTTTAGAATATGAATATGATTAACTTTACCATTATTATTATAAATAAATTTGATGTATAAAGTCAAAAGTTCAAAAAATAACATTTTCCCCAAAAATATTTTTTTCGACGGTTCTTTTTCCCAAATATCTTCTTCTTTTTATTTCAAATTTTAATGCAACTTTATGTCAGGAAACATTGATTTGTTGTTACTTTCAGGATAAATTGGCAATAAAGGATTAAATTAACAAATTTTAAATAAATTACACAGCCCTGCAAATCTTAATTTTTTCTCTGTCGAATGAATGTGACCAAGTGTTTCCGAAGGGAATTTTTGAGCTGAACACGAATCTGGAGTCCAAAATGTTGCATCACGTCAAGTTTTCGAAAAAAGGGGGGTTAAAACCCTCAAAAATAGCGTTTTAGGCAGTTTTTGAAAAATCGTAGTACCAAAATTATACGTGTCAAAAATATCGCTCTTATCAGAAATTAAAGCTTGAAATATGCCCTTTTAAATGAATTATGGGCGAAATTAATTGAATCAACCCTTAAAGAAGGGGGTGTGTTTTTAAAGGGTATTTTGAAAAAATTATTAAACAAAACTACTCAAGTGAAAAACACGGATATTCTTGCAACTTACACTATAAACATAAAGAAAAATATTTAATAAGTGTTTTTTCAAAGCTGCTTTGCGTTTTAAGGGTAAAAAACATCCTTTGTGACAATAAGGATGTTTTTTGCGTTTTAAGAATAAAAAAAACACTTTTTAATCAAAACAGTGTTTTTTGAGTTTTAAGGGTAAAAACACGTGTTAAATATTTTTCGTTATGTTTGTAGTTTATTAAGTTGCAAGAATATCGATGTTTTTCACTTGGGTAGTTTTGTTTGATAAATTTTTCAAAACACCCTATAAAAAACACACCCCCGTCTTTAAGGGTTGATGCAATTAATTTCGCCCATAGTTCATTTAAAAGGGCATATTTCAAGCTTTAATTTCTGATAAGAGCGATATTTTTGACACATATAATTTTGGTACTACGATTTTTCAAAAACTTCCAAAAACGCTATTTTTGGGGGTTTCAACCCCCTTTTTTTTAAAAACTTGACGTAATGCAACATTTTGGACTCCAGATTCGTGTTCAGCACTAAAATTCCATTCGGAAACACTTGGTCACATTCATTTGACAAAACCGATGCAGGGCTGTGTTATTGTTAAGTAGTTAAATAAATAATAATTATGTCAGAACACCTGTCAAGAAAATTAAAAAATCGATTGATGCTCGAAATCTAAAGCTCGAAAATAAAAATTTTTAATATAGTTTCGATTTTTTAAAATTATGAAAATAATATTCTGAGATATTTAAAAGCCTTAATTTACATCCTGCATTTCTAGTTATATTTTTTAAAATCCTTTTCTTATATAACTTGTATAATTGTTCATCATAATTTTGGTCATTAAAACTACTTACTTTGTAATTTGAAAAAAAATTAATTAAATTTTTCATTTACTTAATTGAGTATGAAGTAATAGTAATGAGATACAACCATTCAAGTAAAAAATAAACCGAAATAGCTGAAATACAAGTTTATAGAAGATCTGAATATATCTGTATGTGCACTTGAAACCTTTCTTGACCGAATCGTCAGAACCGGTTCTCGACAGCATCGTCCAAAAGTATCGAACTTTTGTCGCGACTCCATGTGCAGATTACAGTTACAAATATTTCGTCAACTATAGTCAAAACATTGTTTCATGACTTTTTTTTTAAAAAAGCTGGTTTGGAAAACAAATGTTATGAGATATAAAGAGATTTCTTGAATGATCCACATATCAGAAATAATCACAAGGCCAAACTCCTGTAACTTTATTCCAGCATAATAGTTCGCTAAATATCAGTTTAAACGGGAGATAAAACCTTGTACTTCTGAGTCACGGTTTCTTACTATGATTAACTTGGTAATAATTCTAAAGGATGAGGTGCTTTTAAAACAGAACAATTTGATTTTAATTTATTTTTATGGTATGAATATTATTATTATTTTCATTTATTGTTTTTAATCTTCAATTTTATATAATTTTTAGTTTTGGTTTTAATCTTTTAATAAATTTTTGATGACACATATGGACTTCAAAACGTAAAACTTGAAAAAGTGTTTTTATATTCTGTATGTTATTTTAATATAATTGTAAACCATAATAGAGATGAATTTGGCTCGCTCCGTTTTACATGAGTTTCTATAGAAATAATCTGACAATAATTATATGAAAAATTGCAACAGACCTTTATTGTCACGTAGGTATAATTTATTTCAATCTTCACACGCATAATATCAATTTTCAATATTTTTATTTCAAATTTCGATAAGAATATCGATACGAATATATATTTAGTAATTAAAATATTTCATTCTTTACATTTTTTCATTACTTTCAAACGATTTTATATTAAACTTTGATAGAATTATGTCATTTAATAACATGAACTGCCTCTTAATAAATGAACTGCGACGTTATGTGAAAACTTTTATTTATTAAGTTAATCAAAAAATCAGTTGAATTAACTAAATTCGTATTGAATTTAATTTACAAAAATTATAGTAACCGTGTAGTATAATGGTAAGAAATAAACCATTTCAAATCAAGATAAAAATAATAAAATTGTGGAACTTTATTAATTGTTGAAACTTTTACAATAAGCCGCGACCATGCTAATTATTAAGAAGAATATAAATTATTTTTTCATGTTACTATAATTAAAATACTCAAATCATTTTGATAAATTTGAAAAATATACTCTTAGAAAAAATATATTTATAATAGCATTACATAAGGTATCTTGCATTGATACAATATACAAAACACAACTGATTACTTAACATCTTTTATCAGATTTTCTAATAATCTCAATTATCCTGTCACTTCCTCGTATATACAATTTTTTCATAGAGTTTACATTTATGTAGAACACGTGACTCAATTTTAGTTGTTAATGCAACTAGCATAAAAAGCATGTGCCTCGGATGTGTGTTATATTTTCTTCTTCCTTTTTCACAAAATAATAATATATATTAAAAAGAGATTCCGATAGAAAAGGACTATCGCAGGAAGGTCAAGTGAAAAAAAATTAATTTTTTCTGATTTTTGTTATAGCGACGTTTCGTTGGTCAAATTTGACAAATTTTTATTTTTTCTTCTATTTAATTTAGTCAGATTTAAATGTCTTTGATTGTAAACACATAGTTCATCGACCTACAATTCTATATATATAAGTTTTGTCACTATCAAAATTTTTGCTTAATCAGTTTTAAAATGTGTTAGACTCAACTGAATGAAAGACTTTCAGTTTCGTTTTTACGCAAAAAAGTTGTATGACGAAAAACTGTAGTTATGTAATTTTCATTATCTAAAAAGGTAAATTTGTAAATAACAACATCCTTCTATTAACAAATGTTTTAACTAGTGGCTGTTGTGTGTGTGGTTTTTAAATTTTTGAAAATAATAATATAATTCAAACCGAGTTTCCACTAAATACATATTTCGAAATTCATAAAATAGAATTTCTATTGAACAGAATTTCTGTAATAATAAAGAATTTTTACTTCACCAACTGTTCATTTAACAGAATTAGGTATTCCTTTTAACCTCTTTCCAGTGGCATAATTTAAGTTTAAACCCGAAATAAAACTTTAATTTTAATTAATTCATACTAACAGGATCAGAATACAATAACGCATTCACTATACGAAAACTTTAATTTAATAAAAATCCCAATTCTTATAATTGAACCGTCCGCGATCAAAAGGGCTTATGAACGAGTGCGCAGGTCCCCTGGCGCAGCCGTATACTCGCTGTACGAGAGGCCAACGAAAGTCACGCGTAAGCCCTTTTGATCGCGGTGGGTTCAATTGAATTACGTATAGTCTTTTAGCCTTATAAAATCCAATTAACTAGAAATTCAACTAAGGAATTTTAGGGAATATTCATTAGGGTTGTCTAAAAACAAAAAGTTGGAAATGTTATGCTCTCACCCCCTACAATTGTTCTATATAGAAAAAATAACATTATTTTTTTTAATATTTAGAGGT
Organism: Ganaspis brasiliensis; assembly: GCA_037103525.1. Classification (NCBI taxonomy): domain Eukaryota; kingdom Metazoa; phylum Arthropoda; class Insecta; order Hymenoptera; family Figitidae; genus Ganaspis; species Ganaspis brasiliensis. The sequence continues at coordinate 2,014,271 of JAZKLR010000502.1, forward strand.
TGCTCAAAGGGCTCAAACTTTCTCATGCAAAATGCATTATAAAAAAAAAATCTTTGTAAAATTGATATAAAATCCATGAAAATTAATATTATTCGATCGGATAACTCTTTTTTTTTAAGAGAGTTCAAAGAATAAGAGTTCCTTCGCCTCGCCTCAAGTTCTCGCGCCATCGCATCGTTACACTCGCAATGAGCAAAACACTCACTTGGCCTTCAAAATATACTATGACCATTTTTAGAATTTAAAATTTTTTTTTACTTTTTTGAAAATTACAATTTTGGAAAATCCATGAGAGGGATTCAAAAGAATTATTAAAAAAGCGTGTAAAAAAATTGTCCATGAAAAGTTCAATTTTCAAAAATTTTAATTTTTTAAGACTTTAAATTCTGAACTGATTGAAAATTCAGATTTTATATTTTTGACCTCCTTGTACGTTTTTTGTACCCAAATGCAAGAAAAATGTAACTTACTAAGGGCATGAACATATTTTAGATAGTAATATGTTCGATTTTTCATGAAATCTTAATATTTTTAGGGTTCCTTACATCAAGGTGTACGAATGTAGAACACTTAAAAAGACACGTGTCGGTCATTATTTTCGTATCTCTCCCCCTAGCAAGCATAATATAAACTATTTAACATTGAGTATTGACATTTGGTCACTGGTGTCCTTTTACCTAAAGATTACAGAAAAAAGATATCTAATATGATAAGAATTAATGATCATATCGATGTCTGAAAAAAAAAATTTCCTACTCTATTTTGTATGTTATATAATCTAGATTCTAGAGTGTTAAAATTTATCAGGTTTTTCCAGGTAAATTATTAAGAAATATAATGAATAAAATCAGTATACGGGGGCCGTTTATAAATTACGTCATCACACAGTCTGGGGGGAGAGTTACAGATGTCAAATATACATAATGGGGTATTATATAATATATTATATACTATATTATTACCGTTGTTTAAATTTTAAATATTTGTAAACAGAGGTTTGTAAGTCATTTCTATTTTTAAACAAAAATAAATCTTGATAGCGGTCTACTTAAAGTAATTTACTTCAATGAATGTAAAAAAATTTACCTGGGGGGGAAGTAATTCGTAAAGTGACGTCACACAAGGGGGTTTATAGTATTATGTGACGATCTGTGATGTTAAGAGGGGATAGGGGTGGAAATAATCTTAAAAATAGTGAGACGTAGTTTATGGACAGCTAGATTTTTAGCTTTAAACGCAGAGTTAAAAAATATAAAGCAAAAATTATTACATTTTGTAATAAAAACATTTTTAAAGACAAGTGAAAAATTGTTGTTTATTTATATTCTACATGCATATCAGTCAATAAGGGATCATTTTTCAAGCACCAAAATTTTCAAAATATTTAATTAAACCATAAAAATTATTTAGTTATTTTAAAATATTTAACTTTCTGTACATTAAAAAGTAAATGTTTTTATGAAAAATAAATTCTCAAAAATATGAACATAAGCCCATACTGACCCTTTAACAATACAATTTACAATATAGCTATAGCAGACACAGCCACCGCATTGTAGAAATGCAGATAACGCTTGTTCGTGACGAACCTGATAACAACAATGAGCTGCAAATTGAAATGAGACTATACTAATTTCTCTATATTTTCCAGTTTTAAATATATTTCTTAAAGTTGATGTTTCATTAGAGAAAAAAGCTAATGACAAATCAGCAAGTTTTTGCAACTATCAATCTTCATTTTTATTTCGCTGTTTTACTTATCAATTGATTTTAACATTTAGTATAATTTTATTTATCAGATATAGTGTTCAAAGCGACTGAAGTAAAAACTTCTCTCATTTAGTTGCAAGCTTGTGTTGGCTGACAATATGTGGGTGATTCTCTACCTACACTGAGAAAACTGGACGTTCAAAATTAGATGTTTAAGAAAAGATAGTAACCCTTAATATCTAAATATTAAAGTTTAACATCTAAGATATTAAATTTTAACATGTGGATATTAAAGCTTAACATCTTGATGTTAACCTTGAACATCTAGATAATGTTCCTATGTTAAATGATAAATATGTTAAGCGTTAACATCCATTTTTCTTGGTGTAGACTGTAGGGCATAATTCCACGAAATAAATATTTAATAATTTTGTTCCTCCATATAAAATTAAAATACACATTTTAATATTCTTTCTACTGAATTATTTTGCTGTAAAAAAGCTAAATATTATTTCTTTGAAATTATTTTTGAAACTTAGCATAATAATTTAAAAATATTTATTAAAATAAGATGTAGCGATCACTCCGATTCAAAGGATGAATAAAAGAAAACTTAAATTCTTTTTTACTTTTTACGTTTTAACAGCACGGCTGTCCTCTTCAGAAACTATAATTTATTTTTGAAAAATAGAAAATTATTACAAACAAAACATATAAAAATATTTTTTGTTTATACAATAGTAAAATATTTAAAAATATTTATATCTTTTTTTATAGTAGAAAAATTATAATCATAGTAATTTCTAAAATAATTTTTAAAAAGCAAATATTTAGCTTTTTTTATTCCCAAAAAATTATAGTTTTCCCTCTTGTACGACAATTTGATTTCTAATTATTCAACATTTGCTAATTAATCTTGTCTTTGACAAACGAAACGTCAACACTGAAATCAGGTAATAGCATTTGACTTAACTGGCTTCATCAGTCTTAATGTGAATATTATAATTTTTTTTTAATGATAGAAAAACGTGATTAATATTTCTAGGCAAGTTGAACATGAGACTTGTTTAACTTGCCTCTTCGCTTGTTTAACAATTTTTTCTGTACTGAAAACCGAAATCAGTTGATGGTTCGCCAACTGCTGTTTTTATTCGCAATGTGAGCAGTGGCGGATCCAGACTTGGTATCTGGAGGGGGTCATACATGAGAGAGAAAGAGACAACACTATAGTGTTGTCTCTCTCTCTCCCATGGAAATCTAAGTTACCTCCAGGGGAGGGTGGTCATGACCCCCCCCCCCTCGTGGATCCGCTACTGAATGGACATTGTGATTTATTTAGTTTAGGGTTTTCACTAAAATATTCTGATGATTTAAGGACGTTCATCTGCTTGCAGTTGGTACAGTAAAAAAGTTTTAAATTTTGCGCCAAATATTTCTAGGTTAGGAAGTTTGGTTCTTAAACACTTATCAAGGACTGACCTGGTGCGTTACTAATGTGAGTGATTTTTAACGATTTTATACCAAATTTACAGAAAATTGCGTTTCTCTTAAGGTGAATTCATAAGAAAGTTTATTTGCTTTGAGCCATCTACAAATATTCCCTGATTACAAGTTAAAAAAATTAGAGTAATTTTTTCAATTTGGTTCAAATTTTGAGTTAGGAACATAACGTTTCAAAAATTGTTTCTCCTGTTTCAAAATTAATTAAAAACTAAAAAAAAATTCAAATTGATGAAAATTAATATTTTATTCTGAAGTTCATGACGTTAATGAAGAAAGTCACGAAGAAAATAAACAACTGTTTTCTTGTCAATATAGGGGAGTGGGCGCCAAGATGGACAGGGCCCCAAGATGGACATTTCGTATAAAATTTTTGTTTAAGCTGACAGCGCCTTATGCTTTCTGTCATTTTTGTTGTTTGTATAGACGAACATTTTGATGCACATGTGAAGAAAAAAAACCAGTTGGTTTTTCTTCTACACATACCACGTAATTTTGTGTCTAAAAAAGTTTTGTAACAGTTTTTTCTCAAGTTGGTAAAGTTATTTAAATTTATGATTTAGAATGAGTACTGAACGTTATAATATTCTTTATTTATCGTATAATAATATTCTAAAATGATTTTACTAATTCAGTATTCATATATATATTTTTACTGGGGATTAAAAAATGGTGTTATGTACCCTAAGATGGACAGGCCTAAAATCTCAATGTATTTTTTTGCATATTTTCGATTTTATACTTTTTTCAATAATTTTTTGAGCAAATTAATTAAAATTTTTTATTTTCCACCATAAAATGTGATTTCATCGTTAGAGAATTTATTATATTGATATTTTTCGATATTTTATTACTTTTTACTGTTAAGCTATTAAATTGAAGTTTTTAGAAATTTTATTTCTTGATAAATTCCGTAAAATGATTAAAACTTAGTTTAAGAATTGTTACACGATGTGAATTTTTTATTTACTACCATTTTCAGAGACTTTTAAGAAGGTGTCCATCTTGGGGCCACTTTTTTTTAGACCGAAAATTTTAACAATTAGAAAAAATGCTTTAAAAAATGTTTATGTTCAAAATAAAATTTTATCTCTGTGGCCATAAGTTACCTTATAAATGGTACTTTCATCCGGTATAAAACATTTTAATATATTTTATTCGGTTTGGATTCTACAGCAATAAATCGATAGGGTGTCCAACTTGGGGCCCTCTCCCCTAATATATACGTATATATATATATCTGCAATAATTCTGCAAACCACTTCGTAAATGTACATACAAATTTTCTAACTTCACTGAAAAAATTAAAAGACAGTTGCTGTACTTTTGAAGTGCAGTTGTTGAACCTTTTAAAATTAATTATAATTAATTAAAACTTTGCTGCAATCACACTGTTTCAAAGCGGTGAGGGAATGATAAGTTTTTCAAGGACAAATTTTGAAGTATATTTAAAAATACTTCCATTCGCTGTTTTTAAATTATAAACTCGTGTAGATACAGTTAATACTATCTTATATAAATAAAAAATAAAATAACAAACAATTAGTAAGGAATTTTACGTTTTGAGTTAATGATTCTCTTCGAATTCAGCAGTTGGGACATAGTGAGGGAATGATTTTCAGGGTACTCTCTTGGACATATCTTCTTTGTTTATCATATAAGAAATAAATTTGTTTATTAAATTCGTACATCTAGTATAGTAGTATTATTAAAAAAAATAACTTTTCATAACCAACAATCCTGATTTTCAGAAATCATTAAGGACATCAATTTCGATTTTTTTCTGGAATCAGCCATTTTAGCTTAATTTTTACTGTTAAGAGTAGTATTGATATTTAAATAAATATATTGAAAAATAAAGTTAGTTGCTGCTGATTAATATTTAAAATACAAATTTACTGAAAGAAAATATAAGTATAACAAATTTTAATAAAAAAATTTTCAATCGATCGTTACAATATGGATTATATTTTAGGAAAAGCGTCTCAACTTGGAAAAACTTGATATAAAAGAAAATAATTAATCCAAAAAAAAGTTCATTTTTTATATAAAATTTCTTTCCAATAATTGGTATTAAGAAAATAAAGATTGACATAACCCACCAAGCTAGCAACTTGGCAATTAATTGTTTACGAATAATTTAACTATCATGTGGGGTTATGACAATTTTTATTTTCTTATAAATTTGAGGTTGTGTTGTAATATTTTAAAATAAATATAAGCAGAATATAAAAATCCATTTAAAAGATTTAAATATTAGAAATTATTTGCTACATAGGAAAATATGCTACCTTATAAAATCTAAAAATTAAGCTAAATAAATATAAATCTAAAATAAATCTATACTCAAAAGAAATTTTTGAGTCAGCACAATTTTAAAGCAAAACTTTTTTGAAGATTGTTATATTGTACAAATTAAGTTAAATGTTATTTTGTACAATTGCTAAAATTAAAGATTTTTAGGTTATTATGTATAAATATTTGATTTAAATAAATAAATTGAAAAGGTATTATCAATTTAACTGATTAATTCAATTAACTAAAGTCCAAATCCTTTTAATTTTATCAATTGTACAAGATAATGTTTTACCTTATTTGTATACTATAACAATCTTCAAAAATGTGTGGCGTCAAAATCATATTGACACGAATTTTTTCAAGAATCTTGGTTAAAACAATACAAGATCAATATTTTGTCTTGACAGACGATACAAATTCTCGATCTTGAAATTCTCTTGTTTATTCTCGCTTGAATGCATCACTAAAAATTATATACGATGCAGCAACTGTCCTTTAATTTTTTCAGTGTTCACTGAGAAAATAAGTTGACTAAATACAACCAATTTTTGATTAAATTTAGCAGAGAGAGGTTGTTGATATAGCACCTGCAAAGCACTTAATTGATTTTAGCAGAGCATATGCTCCGGTATCCTAGAAGTTTGATTGTCATCGCCGGTGTTTTGTTTGTTTTGTCCCGAGGAACCCTAACCTAGAAATAAAGCTGCTTGGCTAGAGGCTTATTTTCTCAGTGTTGGTAGGATGTTAATAATTGACAAAGATCTTGAAAAAAAAAATATAATAAGAGAATCTTTACTACTCATAATCCATTAATCATTTTTATATCAAATTTCAAAGAATTTAATCTTATTTTTCTTAAGACGCATTCGGTATATGTAGTTAAAATCGATTTTCCAAGTATAATGAAAATAATAAGCTTGTCCCCTTTCTTTTGGAATCTAAATGGTTTCAGAATATTTAAATTACAGAACAGAAGGACTAACCAGTAAAGATTTTCTTCAAGGAATCCAAGTCCTTCAAAAACACTCAAGGAAACAAAATGATATTACTCAATTTCGTTTAAAAAAAGAAAAAAGTCACTTAGAAAATTGTCTACTATATTATATAAAAACCAAAGTCAAATTACTGAATCATGAAAATTTGAATGACATTTAGTTATAAAAACCTTCTTATCTGTAAGTTGTGAATAAATGACAATATAAAATAATTATTTTACAGATCTAGATGTAGGGGGGAGACCATCAAGTGCTTCCTCTTCAAAATAACTATACTGTAGTTGCGAAACTAAAAAAAAATATATATTCTTCGGAAAAAGGACATCTACCATGTACAACAAATTTCTAAATCCAGTACGGTCATTGTAATGAATAATTTTCATAAAAAGTTATAATTTTCAATTTTATATACTCACAGCAAAAAACACATTGAATAAAAAAATAAGATATTTGACACATGAAAAAAACCAATTCATTTTATCAATGTTTCTCCGAACTAGAAAAAAAAAACACTTGGAATACACAATTTAAAAAATCACTATAATTATAAAACAAGGTGTCAAAATAAACTGCGATTTACTTTTCGAAACAAACGAATTGAAAGAGCCTTGCGAAGAAACTTGTTGAGGCTCTCAATGCCAAATAAGATGAAAGGTAAGTATTGAAGTTGATTTCCACCACTGCCAAGATCAACATTACCCTCACTCTTCATTAATTTTCATTGTTAGAATCTTTATTTACAAAAGTACTTTAAATTCTAAAAGTCCACGTGAATATTGAATTTCCAAATTAAATGCATATTTTGTTACACCTACATATTCTCTATACTAAGAAAACCAGTATACGCAACTAATTCAAATTCATATAACGTTCTATTGGTCTGGTAGAAAAATAGAAACTATTGATTAGAAATAATATTCCATCTATAATTAACGTCGTTACCGAGTCCAAAATCGAAATCTTCGATCCGTTAGAATGATACTATTAATACTATACATATCAATACAAATATAATTTATGACAATAATATTTGTTTTTCAATCAGTACAAAATAATATGCTCCACGAAAACAAAGTTATACATGTATATGTATATGTAATCATATTTATCACCACACGCTCCAAGCCGAATTTGTAAGCATTGCAAAATTATTTTTTTATTTTTTAAAGGTTGTCCGAAACAATAAACAAAATGAGATATAAATGTTTATTAGTTTATTGTTCAAAAAATGATTCTTCTAATAATTCAGAAAAAATATTTTAATACACTGAAAAAAAAGAATAATAAAAGTTACATATTTTCGATTAAAGATTACTATTTTTGAGCAGTAGTTTTGAAACTGTTCAAAAATTAAATACTTTTTACTTAATTCAGTAAATGAATTATACTTTGATTGAAATAAAATTTACTCCATGGAATGGAAAATTTAAATGAAAATTATAAGTATTAATATGAATCTGAGGAACTATTGTATCATCCAGAATAAGAATTGCTTTTCAACGGAGTGGCGTTTACATCGCCACTAACGATATTTGCTCAGAAAATTGTAATTTTGCCCCTCCACTGCTCGCGTCACTCACCGATGTAGGCCTTATATGCGTGTGAGACGGGGAACGGGAGAATGAAATAATACAGAAAATAATATTTTCTTGTTTTTAATTCTTTATAAAATAAATCAATGCAAATAAAAATAAAAAAGTTTCTACATTATGAACTTTATAAATACACTTCAATTTATTAATTTACAAGTTTCATTCTTCTAATATACAAGTACTTAGAATTAACGAGTGAACATTTCGGAAAAATCTTAGAATTATACGGGATCGAACTACCTAACTTAAATATAAATACGCAATGTCGCAACCCTAAAAACGCACGCTTTCGCATTAAGCCTCTCGGCTATCGACGCAACTGACGTCATATATTTTTTAACTTATATGAATTACCGCAATAAAATAAATCATAAACCCCATATATTTTACTACATTATTGAAATTAAATGTAAATATTATTCAAAATAGTAGTAAATAGAATAATATTAGATAGCATAATATTAAATAAAAAAATTGTAAATATGTAAAAATAAATGAAATAGTTATATAATCTAAAAAATTTTATAATAAAATATTATTAAATTTTTTTATACAATATATTATTAATAAATAATACTTATTAAATAGTTTAAAGCAAACTAATTTATAAAATAAAATAGCAAACATAAAAGTAAAAATTAATTTTAAAAATGTTTTAATATTAATATTGAATAATTTATCTGAATATCAAAATAAATTTAATTAATTATTATAACAAATGCAGTTTTTTGAAGAAAGTAATACAAAATAATATGATTAAACATAAATGAAAAATGAAAAATTGTTTTTGTATAACACCTGAGTTACAAGAAAAAAATTTTTGAACTAGAAAATTCATTACTTAATATTTACCAAAAAAATTCAAGTTTTATAAAAAAATTTGCAATGGTAATAGAATACATATTATTTAAAATATTTTTGTATCCTTAAAGAGTAACAATATACTAATTAATTTAAAGAAGGAAACAATTAAATTCTCTAATTTAATACACATTTTGATATAAATTTGCTTATTATAATTTTTTTTAGAACAAAATATGTCAAAATAAAAGTAAAAGATCCATATTAACAAGAGATTTGTTTAAAAAATATTAAAAATGTTTATGTAACAAGGAATTGAAGCATTTATTAAATGTACATATATTTCGATTGTATATGACTCGCGTATCGGTGAGAGGCGTGTAGTAGTATTAGTAGTAGTGGCACGGATTACTATTTCCTGAGCAAAAGTTGCTAGCAAATATTAAAAACTGATCCTACTGAAGTAATTGTTATATCACGCAGTTATACTTTTTAAAAATGCTTGAGCAATATTTAAAAAAGGACGAATTTAATAATTAATACTCGAAGTTGATAAAATTTATTAAGACAATATAAAGATTAAAAATATTAACAGAATTTTTAAAAACGACTAGAGTAATAATTACAATTAGTAAATTTTACTACGTAAAAAGTAATTTTTCTTTATATGAAGTACATTTTACTCTAAATAGTAATTTTTACTACAAATAGTAATTTTTACTAAATAATTACATTATTTACTATAAATCGAGATCCTCTTTTCTCAGTGTAATTATGCGATATTATTACTGCGATAGTTTTAGTGTAGCTGAACTTTGGAGAGTTTATTTAGACAAACAAATGAACCAAATTTTGTATCCTCTTTTTTTAATATTATAGTTTAAAAATACACGGAAAAAATAATTCAATAATAATTACTTACATAACTCAAGAGCGGTGGATATGAGAATTATTCGTGAGATTTCATTGGAAATTCTTTGAAAAACTCCGAACAATTATTCTAGAAGAATTAAAATGAATTTCGAAAAAGTTTCTCCAATTGTTATGAGATTTTTCCGAAGTACTTCAGACAGTTAACATTTTTTAAATTTATGAAAATAATTTTCCTCTATGAGAGTATACTCGAACTCAGTTCCTCGAGACTACAAAATCTCCGCTTTGTCCAACTGAGCTAAGTACGCGGTTGAATTACTGGAGAGTGAAAACATACTGCGTTTTCCCAAACTCCCCAGTAAAAAAGGAATTTATGGGAACGCAGTTTGGAGAATTGAGCAAGTTGTCTGCTCAATTATCCTAACAACATTTGGACAAATGGGCTGATTGCTCAAGCATCCAATGCATTATGCCCATCAATCATCCAGATGATATTTGGAGCTTAAAACTAGAGAAAAGCGACTTAACTGTTAAAAAAAAACACTAAGAAACGATAAATTATGAATAAGTGCAAAAAAATAGATATTAAAAATACCTATATTAGGAATAAATAACATTTCAGAAAAGTCGTGATTTATTCAGACACGACTTTTAATCACGACTTTTCTGAAATGTTATTTATTCCTAAAATAGGTATTTATATTATCTATTAATTGCACTTATCCATAATTTATCGTTTCTTAATATCTCCTTATCAGTTAAGTCGCTTTTCTCTAGTTTTAAGCTCGAAATACCTTCTGGATGATTGGGCATAATGTATTGGACGATTGAGCAATCAGCTCATTTGTCCAAACGTCCTTAGGACAATTGAGCAGACGGCTTACTCAATCCTCCAAACTGCGTTCTCAAAAATTCCTTTTTTACTGTGTCTTTGGTGACTGTCCAGATTACAGCGGTAGAAATCTTCCGATTGCTAGTTATGAAAAATTATTTTGGACACTTTGCAGAAATAACTGAAAAAATTCGAGGATAATTATATTGTACTCTTCTGTAGATATTTCCGAAAAAAATCTCATATCCACCGTTCTTAAATAATTCAAGAATTTCTACAGGATTATTTTTTTCCGTGTATAAAATTCATACAGAATATTAAACAAAGAATAATTTGACACTTAATATATTTAAAAAGAGCAATTAAAAGTTATATTCAATGTATTAGTTACTGTAAACGTGCATGAACTACTGCGAACTAATTACTGCGAAGAGAGTGAGCCTACTACTATCATATACTAAAATTTAGCCAAGTTTGAGTATCTACAAATAATTATTACGGGCTTAAAATTTCATTCATTTAAATTGTTGTAGTCATGTCCTTTGCGAATAAAAACTTTTTGTTATAATTTTTGGTAAAATTTATTTGTTGATATCGTAAACTGCAATCTTTTGTAATATTTTTCCAATTTCCAATCATGTAAAGATGATGTGCATTTTGTGTATAATAATAGCAGAACAAAATTCAGGCAATATGTCATTATTAGTGTCCCATGACCAGGAGTGAATTACCAATTTTCAAATGAACATATTGTCTTAATTTTAATATATTAGAAGCAGAAAGTGTGTCTTGAAAATGGTAAATTAATATTTCATATTTAATATCAGTATGAAATTAATAACAGTTTTGAATTCTCTTTCGAATCGAGACAAGAACTGTCGATATAAACATAACCTATTTTTGATATAAGCAAAAAAAGAGCAAAATATCTTGAGTATGTCCCAAACGTTTAGTTCTACCTTTAAATAATTCTAAAAAGGTGAATAAATATGTATGAAACAATTTTTTTTAACTTTCTCAATGTTATATATTACATAAAATGTTTATATGTTTATGTTAATAACAAACTATTAGTTTCTTGTCGAAATGAAAATGTCCGTTTTTTATTTATTATTTTAACTCACTTATCTCTGTGTTTTTTTTTAGTTTTCAAAAAGTTTTTTTTATCAAACGTGATCTTACACTGGAATTTATAGATGGTTTGAGTATTTCATAATTGAAAAAGTAACGAAATAATACTTGTTTCTAACAAATTAATTATTATTTTATGTAAAATTCGCAGAAAAAAATTGAGGATTTCTACCGAAAAGCGTCTATTATGCGGAATATATATATATATTGTTTTATGCCAGAATAGCAACTTATTACTTCAACTTTTGTTAAACTTGAAAATGACAATTTAAATTTAATGACCCATATACACTATTATATAGGGACACTTACACTGGAATTTGGAACCAGAGGAACTTATTTCATAAGAGCTTGTAACTATACAATTACATTATTATTATTATTAATGCAACAAAATAAAAATGTCCAAAAATTTTGAACCACATAACTTTTTACTCTTAACGAAAAGAGTAAAGGTTTTTTCATAAAAAAAATTTCTAATGACAATTTTTAATTTAAATTTTTTAAAAATAAAAAAAATATATTTATAGTACTTTAAGAGTGAGGCTTTGAGATACACCAACCCTAGCTCTAAAACTTTCATTGAAAATATTACATTGAAATTTTTATTTGCAGGACATATAATCGTGTTAATATATGTATATATATATATATATATAATATAGTGTAAATTCATAATGTAAATTTTGCTTTCTTTTAGATCCACGTGATATTTAAGATATTAGTCGCGTTATAGCTGCCAGATGGAAGTTGATGCTATTATTAATTAAAATATATTTTATGAAGTTAATATGCAATGATTATTATTTAGTTTAGTGTTTCTTATTATCTTCTTTAAATAATACGCTCAGTTTCGTTTATTATATGGTTAATTTAAAAAAATGTTTATTAACATTAAACTTTCTTTACTTTTTCTAACACTCTCGCTCTTCACCAGCAAATTTTTATTTAATGTTTCAATTTCAATTCAAAGTTTTTTTTAACACTTTCCTATTTTATTTAAAAAAAAAAAGGTTCTCTACAACTTCGCCATGCTTAATTTTAAGCATAGAAATAATAATTAGTGTTCCTATTACAATGTAATACTCTCTAAATCTGAATTATTAAAAAATTACTAATTTCACAGTGAAAACTCAATATCACATAGTAATTCTGCTGCTAATAATGTAGTAAAAAGTTACTAATTTAATCAGTCAACTAAATTTTGAGGTTATGTTGAGCCACTTAATAAATTAGTAGATTTCTTTTTACTAAATATTTTAGTGATTTCTTACTATTAATTAGTTATTTTTCACTAATTAGAATAGAGAAAATTCGTTTACCATTTTACTATGAATACTATGACATTAGTAATTTTTTACACTCATTCAGGTTTAGAGAGTAGAAATATTAAATAATCATTGCATATTTATATCGTAAATTATATTTTAATAATAGTATCAACTTCTATCTGGCAGCCTTGCGACTAATTTAATACCTTAATGTAAAAGCTGTCACTAGTATAAGCTTTCCATCCATCAAATACCTGTTGTAACAACGTTAAATATTACAAATTTTGGAAAATTTTAAAAATCGATATGTCTCCTAAATTAATAGTTCTCTACATATCAGGTGACATTCATTTTAAGAAATTTAGACCCCCCCTGCTCCCACCCTAAACATATATCACTTAATATGTTGATGACTTATTGACACTAAGTGGCAAAATGACAAAAAACGATTTTTTTATTTGCTTAACTGAAAGTAGAATCAATTTAGAATAGAACAAGAACATCAAATTGCAGTTTTTAATTACTCATTATGTAAGAAATATAATTGTTCACACTTCCACTGAAAAATATTACATGAAAATATGGGTTTTCTAGTTCAAAAATCAAAATAAAGCATTTTGGTTAACTTTTTTCAGACTGTCTATTTCATTCCTCCTTAAAAATAATAATTTCTAACGTTCATCAATGAATGATGTATAAATGCTTCAATTGCATTTAAAAATCGTAATTTTATACTACAAATGAATAAATCAAAACTACATATGTATTTCTCGAACATGATTCAAAAATTCAAAATGTCGGATTCAATATGGTGGACGAATTTTTAAAAATTGATCAAATTCGCTTGAGACTCGTTATTCGGGCGTTTTCGGGTCGCTGATTACTATTTCAAAATTGGATTTTAATACTTCAAAAGGGCGGATCCAATATTGCGGACAAATAACGAGTTTCCAGCGAATTCGATAACTTTTCAAGAATTTGTATGCCATATTGGATCTGCTTTTTGAAGTTTTTAAATTCAATGCCAAATTTGTAATCAGCGACCCCGAAACCTCCAGGTAAAAAGTCTCAAGCGAATTAGATCACTTATCAAAAATTAATCCGCCATATTGGATTCTCCATCTTGAATTTGTAAAATATAATGTTAAATTCGTAATCAGCAACCTCATCAACCCCTGAGTTACAAGTTTCAAGCGAATCCTCCCATTTTTTTTAAATTCTGAATTTGTTTGCCATATTAAATCCGCCATCTTGAATTTTAAAAATCTGATGTAAAACTCATATTGAACGAACCAAAAAACTACCGAATAAAAATTTTCAATTGTATTTTTCTAGTTTTTTAGATTTTTTTAATCCTCCACCATATTGAATCCACCATTTAGAATTTTAAAAAATAAATATCAAATTCGTATTCAGCGACCCCAAAAACTCCCAAGTAAAAAGTTTCATGCAAATTCAGTTAATTTTTAATATTTCGTCCGCCATATTGGATCCACCATTTTGGATTTTTAAAATCTAACTTCGAATTTGAAATCAGCGGTTTCAAAAACCTCAGTATACCAAGTTTCATAAATAATGGATTATTTGATTAGAAGTTTGACATCATTTTGAGTTGCATAAACGACAAAATGATGTTGGTCAAATTAATCAGAAAAATTGGGAATTTTTTTACATTTTGGTATGATAAATGTTTTGACACCAAACTTTGTATAGTTTCTTAAAATATCATTAAAAGGGTTTGTCTGACACAAATTTGTTTAAATTTTGCATTAAAATGATTTTTTTTAAATTTATTGATTTTTGGAAGTTTAAAAAAATTAATTTTTAAGAAAAATTCAAATAAATGTAGGTCAGACAGAGCTTTCTGATGATATTTTAAGTAACTTTACAAAGTTTGGTGTCAAAATATTTATTATTTTAAGAGAAATTTTACGAACAAATTTTGCATATACCAGTGACGTCATACTTCATCACATGTCCTTAAGTAAGACCCCTTAAGTTTAATTGTAAATATAATATCCGCATCTTAGCGGGGGCAAAACTAACATGCTTAACCTGATGTGGTCTTTGTATTTGTAATACTTGTTTCTGGCTATGTGAATGTCTTATTTATCTTTATAAAAGAAGTTATGCGATTTGGTTTCGCAAGAATCAAAACCTTCAAATAAGGTAAATTTGGCTAAGATTAATTTTTTTTGGACTTTAAAAAAACTATTTAAATATAAAAATATCTGGATTTACTATTTTGAATTGGAAACATCTGATTTAAACAATTTACAAATGCGTATATTATTATTATATACCTATATTCCTCTCTATAGAAATCCGTTAACCATTACTTTAATTTTTTTCTATAATAATCAATTTTTTATGTGATACATTTTTTCGAATTAGCTGCAGATATACATAATAAATAGCTCTCTATACTCTAGCTAGATGGTAGCTTTACTCATTAGAAGTTGATTTATATATAATGCAAATGTACGTATTACATTGCACAGAATGAAAAAAGAGGTCATTTAAATGTGGACCAAGTCTATGAACTTTCTTTGCAAGCTTGTATCCCAGATCGCAATTATTCATATCTTCATATACATACACATATGTGACTGTCCACGAGAAAAGGTGCCTTAGCTTCAAGAAATAAATTTTTATTTTTTAATGCTAACTGACAGATTTTGATTTGCTCTTTCATTTCCAAAAAAAAAAAAAATTGTTGTTTTAAAGACCTTTTTGTGTTATTAAACAAAAAGCGTAGGTACGTTACATTGATTTCAATGCATTGCTGACACTTTGAATGCTTACCCTGTAAAAATGACGTTTGGGAGCTAAGGCACCTTTTCTCGTGGACAGTCACATATGTGAAAAACTTTCCCACTTGGTTGAATTTTTATCTTATTTTTTATTGTAAGTATTTTAATTACTTAAAAATTCTTCTGACATCATTTAATACCTGTGAAGCCTTCTATACTATACATGCTAATTTCTTTCTTGAATTTATATTTTTAGTCAGCAATGAACAAGTCGGCAATGAATACAGACAATTTTTAATTTGGGCAAATATTATTTTTCATTTTTTTTATTTACAAATTATAATATATAATCTCTGCAAAAGTATAATTAATTTCTACAAAACATAAAACTTTTTGATAAATAAAAATAACATGAACTATTTTTCTTTAAATTTTTTAAATTTAAGTTTAACCTATTTTTTTCAACTAAAATACTAAAATAACGATAGAAAATAAAAAATTTGCTTATTTTTTATTTTTCTATTTTTATTCTACTTAAAATCTAAAATTTATAAAGCGATATACTTTTATTTTTGAAAAATAAAGCATGAATTATAATGATTATGAGCTATAGTAGGTATTAAACGATATCATCAATGGCAACATGACATTTTGCATGTATTCTGGTGGAAAAAGCTCAATGGTATCATGAAAGAGGTCGAAAGACTTCGACCGTTCTCAGTATTTATAGCATAAGCACTCAATTCCATCAAGTAGAAAAGTAAGGTACGCATAAAGAAAAAATGTACAAAAAAATAACGAAATTTAAAAATTAACTTATTTTGTTACAAAAATTAATTTAGTAATTAAAATTATTATTTTTTAATAAAATCTATATTTTGTTTATTTTTCTTGTAAAAGTAAAAATTATTAAAATATCTTTTTTTTTGTTGAAAGGCTTAGCTTAAAAAGTAATTTTACTCAAGCACTATAAATTGTTAAATTTTACAAAGCAAAAAAAACTTATTTTAATTTTACTGACAAAATGAATTGTTTGTTTGAGATAAAATAATCTTTCAAGAGCTAATGTATATAGTATACTCTTTTATTGGACAGGAAATAATATCTGACGAATGCTTTGAAATACTTTTGAAAAGAATTGCTCAATTTATGTAGACATAAGCCTCGACAAAAGTTCATGGAGAAAAAATCGATATAATAATATAAGTAGGTTTCTTCACTTGAAAAGTGCGTAAAAAACAATTTTCTTGACACCTTATAAGACAAATTATTATTATTTATAAAGTTTTATCCTACTATTATAATTAGCAGAGAGAACCAAAAAACATGTAAAAATTGGTATCCAAAAACTCCTTCATCACGTGATATTAAATTACACGTCAAGTGGAAAAATGTTATTAGTAAACTAATGCTGTAAACATATTTAAAACTAAAATATTATATTAAAAACATAGTTTTCTAAAGTTTACACATAATTTATGTCAATTATTGTTATTTTTCATTGCTAATTGTATCACAACTTAGGCATGCTCTTAAACAATTACACTAAACCTCAAAAGAAAAAAACTTTCATAATAATCGATTAATAAAATACTTTTGAAATATGTAAAAAAGAAAAAAAAATAATACTAATTTCGAGTACAAATTAAAAATTTTATTTGACACCGGTAAACATATAATCACGTCAGCAAAATTCGTAGAAGTTATTCTTTACATATATATATATAGACATGATATCACGGCTGAAAATGTTTACTTTTAGAATTTTTAAATAAAATAATTAATTTCAGAGAGTACAATTTTGATAATTCAGTAAAAAAAACATCAAATTACAGATTTAAAGAGAAACACCCTTTGTATAAGGAAACCATAAATTAAAAAAAAAATTTTAGTTTACAGGCAAGTTTTAACATTTGTAGTTTGATTGTAAACGTTAGCATTTAATTTATGATATTTGACATGTTTTAAAGCACTGTGAACAAACTGTAATAAATAAGGAAATATAAACAGTTATTAATTTAGGGCACATCTGTTTTTTAAGAAATATAATAATGATAATTCTCAGATACTTCAGTAAAAGAAAAAAGCAACATTTTCTAAATATATGTGAATAAAAAGATCCTTTTTTGAAACAAAGCCATAAATGTCCTTTGTCGTCGAAAGACCGACGCCTATGAGCTGTGACGCTTTATTTCAAAACAACAGGTAACATCGAAATACTTTAACTGAATTGAAAATAATGTAAATATTACTTACCGCAAAAATAAAATTAAATACGAAAAGTAGATATTTTATGCACTCCATTCCACAATTCATCGACATTTTCACTGTTTTGTGTTATCCAGTCGCGAAGATAAACACTGAAATCGTTGATACTTGTACAAAGCAACCAGGTGGACTGAATGAATATTCTGGGTTTCTATAGTATACTTCTAACAGTCACTTCGCTTACTATAGTTGAGTTGCTCGTTGCTACAGCGCCTGCAGCAAATAACTGGAAGGGAAGCATTACATTAGGAGTCACGAGTGGACCACTGCAGTGCTGGCAGCGTTTTCATCAGAGATACGCTCAACAGGTTTTGTTGATATATGTATATACGTGTATCTGTATATATACTACACATCTCATCAATTCCTGGGAATACCGTCCAAATTCAGTGAAAAATCACATGTATTTGTTTTTTCTTTTATAATTATGTGTTCGCCAAATAAAGAAAGCAGAAGTTTATTCCACTCGACATTAGAAATTGTTGAAAAATTACGAATAATATAATCTTTAAATTGCTATAAACGAAAAAATCACGTGTAATGTTTTCCCGGTTTTTCAGACCGTTACCGGTATTTCTTATCCTTATAGAGCTTTTTAGTTATGTAATATTTAGTCGTATGTTTTTTAGCATTTTTCGTATTGAACAATTTATTTCCATCATATTTTATTTATTTTTAGGGTTCCGTACCGTGCAAAGGAACCCTATAGGGGCCATCCATTAATCACGTGACAAGTTTTCGCATATTTTTTCGATCCCCCCCCCCCCTTGATTATTACGTGAGTTTTTTATAATTACGAAAATTGCTATAAATATAAAAATGTAATTTCACGGACTGTTTATTGTAGATTTTTCGTATATTCAAATCCTCGTTCAAATCAAGACGTTCTCGAGGACGTTCTTTTATATTTAAAATATTTTAATATCGAGAATTTTCAACATGCAACTCTTATAAGGATATAAATAATAGCCATACACTGCAAAAAGTGCTGTCTTCTAAGTGTCTTATTTTAAGACATTTTGGTGTCAAAGACGCAATTAATGTCTTAAAATGAGACATTTTTTGCGTCTTAAATACAAAAAAGACATCAAAATGTCTTAAAATAAGACACTTAGAAGACAGCAGTTTTTGCAGTGTATATGTAATAACATCATTTTTGCACTGCAAAATCTGCTGTCTTCCAAATGTCTTATTTCATGTGGGTCAAACCATTGACTTTCGTCTGAGGGTCATTATTTTCATTTAAATTAGGTTTAGAATTTGCGAAACTTGAATTTTTTCTGAATTCAGTAACCATAATATTGTGGTGTAAATTTGATTTCTTTTCGCGTTATTATCAATTATGAAAATATAAGTTTCACAGTGTTGTTTTGTAACCTCAAATGTGACACTTTTCTTAAAAACATTATAATTAAAAAATTAGTTTAAATTATAAATCAAAACTTACGCGAATTAGTAATTTTATTTATGTAACCTCTAGAAATGTTGTACATTTCATTAAAATACATTATTTTAAGATAATAATATCATTTGAAAAATTTCTACTTGTGAAAATTTTCGTAATATTTTTAAGCTTACAACTTTTTTTTGGGAGCTCTTACAAATTTGATATTTTGAATATGTTTTAATAATAATAAAACTTACTTGATATTAAAATTTGGCAAAGGCGTTTTGCTTCATTTAGAAAATATTTTATTTTTAAATTTTGTATTCAAGAAAGTTAATTTGGGACTAAAATAGTATAAACAAAGCAATTTCATATTGCTCATTCAAATTACATTTTAACCTTTTTGAATACAGAATTAAAAAATAAAATATTTTCTAAATGAAGCAAAACGCCTTCGCCAAATTTTAATAGCAAGTAAGTTCTATTATTATTAAAACATATTCAAAGAATCAAATTTGTAAGAGCTCCCAAAAAAAAATTGTAAGCTTAAAAATATTACGAAAATTTTCACAAGTAGAAATTTTTCGAATGATATTATTATCTTAAAATAATGTATTTTAATGAAATGTACAACATTTCTAGAGCTTACATAAATAAAATTTATAATTCGCGTAAGTTTTGATTTATAATTTAAACTATTTTTTTAATTATAATCTTTTTAAGAAAAGTGTCACATTTGAGGTTACAAAACAACACTGTGAAACTTATATTTTCATAATTGATAATAACGCGAAAAGAAATCAAATTTACACCACAATATTATGGTTACTGAATTCAGAAAAAATTCAAGTTTCGCAAATTCTAAACCCAATTTAAATGCAAATAATGACCCTCAGACGAAAGTCAATGGTTTGACCCATGTTTATGACTATTACCGACTGAACCGAGTGCGAGTTACCATTGGCGAGAAGTTGTCATCCTTTGTCTATTAACAAAAATATATAATTTCGCCGTTACCGTCAAATGGGGTAACTTTGGACGGTTTTTGATGTTTTTTATTAAAACTTTTTACAATATAATATTTAGTGACTTGACGTTTGGAATATATAATCTTTAGAGTCTTGTGTGGTGATATTTGTAATAAATTTTTTTTATCTATTTCTGTTATTTATTCTAAGGTGAAAAACAAGTGTCCGGAGTTAGCCTCCAAAGTGGGGTAACTTCGGACACTATATCATTTTTTGCACAATTTAAACATTATTATATTATTAAAGTATTTTTGTTTTAATAAGAAGATACTCCAAAACTTTCCGACTAGTTAATATAATTTTTTGACAAAAACAAATAAAATAAATTAATTGGATTGTTGGTCTACCATATTTGTTAACAGTTTGAATTTTCAAGTGATCGCTCAAAGTTCTTTTGTGTATATTTTATTTTTCAGATACTTTATGAATGCTTAATTTCTTTCTTCTAATCTCTAAAATAGCTATTTAAATTGTGTTGTCAGAATAATAGCAGTTTTTTCAACTTTTTTCACCTAATTTATATATTTGTCTCATGTCCGAAGTTACCCTACAAAATTAGACTTCCTCAATTAAAACTCATTTTCTAAATAATTTATGAATTTAGGTTATTGAAATCAGTTTGACTTTTATGTTAAATAATAGTGTATTCAATTTAAAAAAAGAAATAGCACTTTACTTACATATATTCGTTAATAAATAAGATTTTTTTCACAAAGTGTAATAACCTCAAAAAATCTCTTCCGAAAAAATAATTTTTTCCTTTAACTTCTTTAATTATTTTTATTTTTTAAATGTCATATTATGTTCTTTGAATATTCAGTGAAACAAAACAAATGCTGATTCTTTATAAAAACTATTTGATAGAATGGAAATACAAAATATGAAGTTAGCCTGCTGTCCGAAGTTACCCCATTTGACGGTACTTCTTGACGCTAATCTACACAATATATTTCTAAGTTCTTGTGCGAGAATAAAAGTATATTCACTTAGGAATCGTTGTGTTTTGAGCCCTGGTCAACACCTACTTTAATTTTTTTGTGCTAGCGGATTGCATTTTACAGGGATATTTGCTTTAAAATGCAACACCCTATGTTCAGCTTTAGAAAATCCTTACTGGAAGCACAAAATACACAAAATATACGTATATATACTATTATCCACTAATTTAAACTTGCTTTGCCTTAAAACTTAAAAGAATCGCTTGGTATTTTGTACAATTCTACAAAATATCAAGGGATTCTTGTAGAGTTTAAAGCAAAGCCGGTTTATATTAGTGGGTTATAATTACACTGAAAAAAAAGAATAATAAAAGTTACATATTTTCGATTAAAGATTACTATTTTTGAGCAGTAGTTTTGAAACTGTTCAAAAATTAAATACTTTTTACTTAATTCAGTAAATGAATTATACTTTGATTGAAATAAAATTTACTCCATGGAATGGAAAATTTAAATGAAAATTATAAGTATTAATATGAATCTGAGGAACTATTGTATCATCCAGAATAAGAATTGCTTTTCAACGGAGTGGCGTTTACATCGCCGCTAACGATATTTACTCAGAAAATTGTAATTTTGCCCCTCTACTGCTCGCGTCACTCACCGATGTAGGCAGTATATGCGTGTGAGACGGGAAACGGGAGAATGAAATAATGCAGAAATAGTATATTGTGCACCAAGAGCAGAAAGAAGGTGTTTTCCGACGAGTGCAAAATTTGCTGCCCGAGCGAAGCGAGAGCAGCAATTTGCACGAAGGCGGAAAATCTTCTTTCGCTCGAGGTTCACACGCTATTTTGTGCAACACCTGTTCAGGTAAAGCACTAATTAATAATTGCGCGGGTATCTACCAGACGGAAAAGTGTGCAGAAAAGTGCACTTTTCTGCACAGTATGCAGCAAAGTATACATTGTTGCTATGTACAGCAATTACCTATTTTGCGTCTACTTTTCAGGCAAGATAAATGGTACTTTCTTACAGGTGTTGCACAAATAATATTTTCTTGTTTTTAATTCTTTATAAAATAAATCAATGCAAACAAAAATAAATAAAGTTTCTAGATTATTAACTTTATAAATACACTTCAATTTATTAATTTACAAGTTTCATTCTTCTAATATACAAGCACTTAGAATTAACGAGTGAACATTTCGGAAAAATCTTAGAATTATACGGGATCGAACTACCTAACTTAAATATAAATACGCAATGTCGCAACCCTAAAAACGCACGCTTTCGCATTAAGCCTCTCGGCTATCGACGCATCTGACGTCATATATTTTTTAACTTATATGAATTACCGCAATAAAATAAACCATACACCCCATATATTATTAAATAGTTTAAAGCAAACTAATTTATAAAATAAAATAGCAAAAATAAAAGTAAAAATTAATTTTAAAAATGTTTTAATATTAATATTGAATAATTTATCTGAATATCAAAATACATTTAATTAATTATTATAACAAATGCAGTTTTTTAAAGAAAATAATACAAAATAATATGATTAAACATAAATGAAAAATGAAAAATTGTTTTTATATAACACCTGACGAGTTACAAGAAAAAAATTTTTGTTCTAGAAAATTAATTACTTAATATTTACCAAAGAAATTCAAGTTTTATAAAAAAATTTGCAATGATAATAGAATACATATTATTTAAAATATTTTTGTATCATTAATGAGTAACAATATACTAATTAATTTAAAGTATGAAACAACTAAATTCTCTAATTTAATACACATTTTGATATAAATTTGCTTATTAGAATTTTTTTTAGAACAAAATATGTCAAAATAAAAGTATAGGATCCATATTAACAACAGATTTGTTTAAAAAATATTAAAAATGTTTATGTAACAAGGAATTGAAGCATTTATTAAATATACATATATTTCGATTGTATATGACTCGCGTATCGGTGAGAGGCGTGTAGTAATATTAGTAGTAGTGGCACGGATTACTATTTCCTGAGCAAAAGTTGCTAGCAAATATTAAAAACTGATCCTACTGAAGTAATTGTTATATCACGCAGTTATACTTTTTAAAAATGCTTGAGCAATATTTAAAAAAGGAAGAATTTAATAATTAGTACTCGAAGTTGGTAAAATTTATTAAGACAATATAAAGATTAAAAATATTAACAGAATTTTTAAAAATGACTAGAGTAATAATTACAATTAGTAAATTTTACTACGTAAAAAGTAATTTTTCTTTATATGAAGCACATTTTACTTTAAATAGTAATTTTTACTGCAAATAGTAATTTTTACTAAATAATTACATTATTTACTATAAATCGAGATCCTCTTTTCTCAGTGTACTATTATATACGTATATAATATTATAATCTACTAATTTAAACCCACTTCGCCTTAAAATCTAAAAGTGATTGGATTTATGGACCCCTTAATCACACTGCCTTTTTGTCGCGCTGCGTTTCATTTCTTAGGAAAATGAAATTTCAGGATATTGACAGTTCTGCTAATCGATACCCAACCAAATTTTTTAAGCACTGGGTTACCGTTTGCTAATTAAAACTGGTTTTTTTAGTTAAAACCGTTATTCGATTTTTGATATACATACCCTCACAGTACTGGATGTTCCAGCAATATTGTCAACATTGATCTTCTATTTCACTCCATATTGGAGCTAAATAAAAATTAATTATGCAATTATTTTTTAATAAATTAAAATTATAACGTCAACGTTTCAGGTCGGAACGGACCCATCTTCAGGACGAGTGCTAAATTAAATTAAATAAGTATTCCCCATGGTAAAAGGAACGGTTCCCAGTTAAAAATTCATTTACAGGAACTTTTAAGGATCGTGTCATGAACCTTTAAGGAACTTTAAATGTTCCTTTAAGGATCCTGACAGGTCCTGCTATATAATTTCTTGGAGGATCCTGACACGATCCCTTGACGGAAATTGGAACAACGACCCTTCACAGGTTCCCGCGTGTACCTGTACAGGATCCTAAGCTGTATTATGGTCCTACGACGGATAAAAGGAACATAAGTAAGTTCCTGTGTAGGGACATGTGTAGTTTTTCAAAGAACTGAATACATGATGCGCACTGGTCGAACTTGGTTTCTATGATACTTACGGCTGCGCAGTAGTTTATAATTTTTAGAATCCTACTTCAAATATAACATTTAATTTTGATCAATTACCAGATAAAAAAAAAATATCCAAAAATTTTTTATTAAAGGATACTGCGCGGCAACCTGCATGAGAACATTCACATTATGCGTTCCTTCGAGGGAACCTGTGAAGGATCGTTGTTCCAAATTCCGTCAAGGGATCATGTCAGGATCCTCCAAGGAACTATTGCAGGACCTTTGAGGATCCTTAAAGAAACATTTAAAGTTTCTTAAAGGTTCATGACACGATCCTTAAAAGTTCCTTTAAAGTAGTTTTTAACTAGGTTATAACCTCAAAAGAAATATATAATTTAATTATCATTTAATTATAATAAATAATTAAGTTAATTACATCTATTTTTATAATTTAATTTTTATTCTGTTATTTACTATTAATATTTATTATTTTATTTTACAGTGTAGTCGAATATTGGTTATAAAAAATAAATATCTTTTATATAAAAAACAGATAGGCTACTCTAACAATTACTTGGTCAATAATAATATAAATGATGTATTATTCCATATACAGAGTGATGTCACGATTATAATTAAATTTAGCTGTCATTGGATATTGGAAACATGCAAACCTTTTACTTGGATACGTGACTAATGATAAGCGTGTTAATGAAATGACGTGTACTATGACAACGATTATACTTTTAATGGAGATACTTTCGTCTTTATCATTAAATATCGTCTTTATCATCAATACAGTAGAAACTCGATTAGCCGAACTTCGATTATCCGAATTTTCGATTGTCAAGAAAAATTTTAAGATTACAGTTTTTTCTTTAATTATTTTTTTCTCCTCTGTTAATAGACATTGTTGACGCACTAAAAATTTAAAATAAGTGTAATATAAGTTGGGCGCTCCTTTTTGAGTCAGTACTTGTAGGACCCATACCGAAAAACATTTTAATGTCCTTATTAACCAGGAAGCTTCAGTCAATCGTAATGTAGTAAAGTTAATAAGGATTCTTGGTTATTTTAATCACATACTCATGGTTAATTTCACAAATCAGAACCTATATAGTAGCAAAAACCCTGAATTTCCTAGTCAAATCTGTTAGGAAACTTCATTAAGAAGACCATATACTTATGGTTGAAATTTAATTAGTTTCACACGTGTAAATAATTATAAATATAAACTTTTTAAAATAAGTGTTTGCTTACATACACAAGTAATAATCAAAACATTATTATTAATAGCACTTTTAATTTTTAATTTTCAGTTGAAAACATAATCAGGTCTATATGTAAAATACGTATGTAACTTATTTTCTTGTTAAGAAACATAAATTATTAATTACAAAAGAAAATATACATTGCTCAGTGAAATATAATTTATTACATAAACTGTTTTTTAAGTTTTTCCAAACAAATAAATAATATTTAATTTTATTGACACTCACGTCATAAAAACTTTCTTCGTTCAAACACAGTTACATTTTGGAGGTTGAGTACCCACACAGCACAAAATATTTCCTGAAACCTACCTGACGCTAACACTTTAAGTTTCGGAATATTCAAATGAATGTTCAGGCAACATTGGTGCAAGTACGAAAATGTCCGTTTGTGAGCAAAGTTGTGCAGTGACGCATCACCCGAGGGTTTTTTACGGAATTTACAGACATATTTACCCCCCCCCCCCCCCCACTCCCAAAAAATACATTATGCAAAATATTATTGAGATAATTTACTAGGTATTTTACTAGCACAACCCTACTTGTGAGGCAATATTCATCCCTAATATCGCCTGAACATTGCAATGCAATGTTCGGTTAATATTGCACAAAAATATTTCTAAAATATTCAGGCAATATTTCAGAAAAAGTTCAAATTTTTTTTTATTTGCAGCCAATCATAATTTTATGTCATATTTGACATCCGCAGGTATATAGAAAATTAAAAACTACTCCGCAGACTTACGGACCATAGGAGCCAAGATCGACCAGTGCGCATAATTTAACGTTGAAAATTGCCTAAATATTACCTACAATGAATTCACCCCAACCCCCCCTCAATTTTCCCTTAGCGCGGAGCGCCTACTCACCCCGACCCCCCCTCAATTTTCCCCTAGCGCGGAGCGCCCCACACACCCCGACCCCCCTCAAGTTTCTCTAGGCCAGGAAGCAGATGGGGGCACTTGAACTTGAACGAGGACATGTTGTTGAGCTTGCCTAGAACGAGGGGTAGAAGGGGGCACTTGAACTTGAACGAGGACATGTTGAGCTTGCCTAGAACGGGGGGAAGAAGGGGGCACTTGAACTTGAACGAGGACATGTTGTTGAGCTTGCCTAGAACGGAATTATTTATTATTTTTAAAATAATATTTAATATGTAATAAAAATTATTTTTCATGAATTGGTCAACACAACAATTTATTGAATTGGTTGTACTTATTAAAAAAAGTGTACTCCAAAATAAAAACCGCTGCCAAGTTGTACCTCAAGTATTTATTTGGTTTGAGTAATTTTTGATATTCATTTTTTAAAAACATTGCTTCCTCACAGAGATTCCCGAGTCGAAATTTTGAAGCTACTTTGAAGCTCATGAGGAACTTTAGTTTCTACTTAACGACTTCTTAATTTTTAGCCTCTTCTTTACTTCTAATAATAATATTTTCTTCTACTTTACGTCTATACACATGTTTCATTTTTCCAATCATTAAAATTAGCAGCTCTTTTAAAGCTCCACATTCCCAGTTATAAAGAAATGAAAATTTTTATTCTACTTTAAACCTGCAAGTGAAACTCAGTCATTTTTTCCATTGAAATATACTTTTTTATTTAACATATAAGAAAAACGGGAGTTAAACTAACTTTTTCTTCAATTATTGTTCCTCTGATTAGCCCTTAAGAGGAAAAAATTTTAATCTATAACCAAAACCCAATAATTTGTAAAATTAGGGAAAATGTGTATCTTTCTAGATGCACTTGTAAAAAAATAACAGTTATTAACAATAATTTGTTTAAACAATTTTGAGTGGTGATTGTTGTTAATTTTGATAAATATATTATTTTTTCAATATAAAAAGTAAACAAATTAAAAAACTACTACTTGCTAGGTGTTTTTAAATGTTATAAATTAACAATAATAAAATGTTTTAAAATATAAAAATAATAATTTATGGTCAATAATTTTTATTTTTCTAACCAGAGCCCAGTAATTTATTTGTAAAATTAGGAAAAATTTGTATCTTCCTAGGTGTATTTGTAAAGAATTAGTAATTACTAGCAATAATTTGTTTAAAAAATTAAAATTGATGAAAATAAAATTAAAAAAATGTATATAAAAAGTCCAGAAAAGAAAAGTAAAAATCCTTCAGAAAAAAAAAGTTTGGGCAAATTAAACCAAAAACATTTTTATAATATTACACTGAAAGCAAGTCCAACAATAAATTTAGAAAAATAAAGAAAATCTAAAAATTCTATAAAAGAATAAGTACTAAGTTTGCAAAAAACCTCGCAAAAACTATCCAAGAATTAAAAACAAATTGAATAGGTGCATTAATAAAAAAATAAGCGTATTTATTTTTAAAAATATGAAAAAACTTATGAAACTCAACGAAATAATAATAAATAATAATTATTACTTATTATTTATAATTTATTTATTAATAAAATAAAATGACAAATACAACAACAAAAAATACCATTAGTAAAAAGAGAAAAAATCTTTAAATTTTGTAAAAATAAGAAATTATAAGATAAAATTTAAACAGTTTCGAAAAAGAAACTGAATTAGAAACTAAAGAAGAATTACAAATATTGTAAGACTTAAAAAAAGGATTATTGTGAATATGAAAAATAATTAATATTATTTAATTATTTTGCATTAACTAAAGTGTCTTTAAATTTGAATTAATTGACATTTAAAAGTTTGAAAAAATTGGAATATGAGTTTATTGACGTTTGGAATTTATTTAAATTATAATGACCTAAAGATATAAAGATTTAATATTATTTTTTGCTATCTTCATACCAAAAATTTGTAAATCGTAGGTATTTTGATTATCTATATTAGCCCAATTATTTAAATTTTATAAAGATTAAAATATTAAAATTGAAATTTTAAAGATTTATCCACAAATTTGTGGTTTTTTTATGGTTTGTGATTTTTTACATGCAGTATTAGACATCCGGAGAATTGTAAAGTTTTTTTTTTATTTAAATCATGATTTTAATGCAAATGCTTCAATGATTTAAATCAATATCAGCCTGTAACTTGACAATAATAAATTGTTTAAACAAATGAAAAATACATAAAAATCTCCGTAAACATTCAGAAATTGGCGATATGTAACAATTTTGTTGAAAAGTCCTAAAAAAACTATTCGTAATTTGTATCATAAGGACACTGAGAAAATTAAAAATTAAGTTCATAAGCGTCGGTAGCGTAGTGGTTAGTGCGTTAGATTATAAGTGCGTAGGTCGTTATGTCGTGGGTTCGAATCCCCACTTGCGTTATAATAATTTATTTAGTAAGTTTAGACTATTTCCAGTTTGTGTGTATTAAGTGTGACGAATTCTAAAAGCGCATGAATTTTGAATATTTATTTTATATTTTTTTTTATAATTGCATTCATAGTAATTTCAGTTTTATTCGCAAAAACAGATTCTTTCTTTGTTTAGACTTTAGAAGATCAGTAAAAAGGGGGTCTTGAGCGTTAAAAGAGGCCTTAATATAGTTGAATATTAGCTTCTACTTTAACGCTCTCATCGCGGAAACAGGAAATTTCTTCCAATAATAGCACCAAAGTAGAAGCTAAATTGTATTGAATTTGCTTCTACTTTAAACCTCTATTTCCTAAAAATTTTGGACTATGTAGCGTTAAAGTAGCCTCAAAATTTCGACTCGGGTTACTATAAACATCACTAAGTTTTAATCAATAGCTCGCAAAAAAACATTAAATAGGCCAATTGACGCATTTTTGAGTTGTCTACAAAACGAGCAAAAATTATTTTTCATAAAATTTATAAAAAAACCAAAAAAACATAAAAAAATTAATTTTTATAAAAATTTTTAATATTTGAAACCTTTATAACTCGAAACAGGATTACAGTAGAAGGTTCGCAAATAGCTCATTCGATGTGATTTTTAATCACCTACAGAATAATGAAAATATATTGAAGCTTGTTATAAAGCATAAAAATAAAATTATTAAAAAACGAGATTTTCAAAATTTTTGATTTTTAAAATGCCAATAACTTTAGATTAAATTGCATTAGAGGGTTCGCTAATAGCTTAATCGATGCGTTTCCAAAAAATAAAACGAAAAAAATACTTACATTTTAACTTTTTTAAAGAAAAATATCCAATTTTAGAAAAAAAAACGATTTTTCAAATATTTTTAAATGCGAAAAAAAATAGTTAGAATTAATCGATCGGGTTCAAACATATGGGTAATTCTTCACAGAGTGGTTACTTTTACTTCCCCACTTAATAACTTTCAAAACTATTTAAAAATATATTTAATACTTTGTACATCTATTCTTTGTTATCATTTTTATTAATATCATAACTGAAAAATATTTTTTTTTTAAATCAAAAGATATAGAATTGTTAAAAATGACTCAAAATCTGCACTTTTCTAGGTTCTCCACATAGGACTCGTGATATTTAATACATTTTATTTCACTTAAAACATACTTTTAAAATGTTTTTATCTATTCTAATCGACAGTTTACCTCAAAAACTTTGTTTTTGTTGTATTTTCTTCCAGATTTTATAAATAAATTTTGCGTAAATCATTTTTTAATACTTTCTCCGCCTTTTCGTTATTTGGAACAGGAGTTTACATTTTCATTGTTTTTCATCAATTTTAATCATTTTTATAGTGCATTTTCACTAACTATTTATGTTAGTAAGATGAACACTTTGACGTATGGATATACTTACATGAAGAAATGGGATATTTAGTTTTAAAATTGAAAAATTATTATTATTAATTTACTGCGTATTTTAATGACATGTAAACTCCGGTTCGCCAAAAATGACTGAATTGTTTATATTTAAAATAAAATTAAAATAATAGTGATGTAAAGTAGGCAAATCTATGCAGTATTCTGCAAAGGTCTTCTTATTTTATTAAGTTTTACGGCTATAATAATTTATTTTCTTTGATTTGTAAACTCCAGTTTCTGTAAACTCCGGTTCATTATATTAAAAAAGCATGGGAATAGTGTTTTGTTTTCTATTCAAAATATCGTTAACCTGGATTATTAACAAAATATTGATTTTTTTATATATAATTATTTAATTAAATACATTTATTTTAATTTATAATTAAATAATCCTAGAAAATCATTGGATATCTTAGCGCATCCTCCAACTAACAGAACATTCTTGGGATGTTCGGTTAAGGTAAAAAATTAAACATTTTAAATTAATTTTTTTAACCTTTAAAATTTAAAACTTTAAATTTTCTATGTAAGACTAAAGACATGAGTTTAAGCTCAAATTTTTATAAAATTATTTATTTTAGTAATTGCTAATAAGTACTACATAAATAATATTGAAGAAGAAAGATCTTTAATTTAAAAATTTAATGTTGTCCAAAGTAACCACTTAATGAAGAATCACCCATATGTCATAATTTGTCCCCCTGAGGGACCTATAATTTCGTTAAAAAAAGTAGTTCTAAGTTATATAGTTTTCGAGACATTGCGCCAAACGTAATGTGGACACACACGGACCTTTTTTAAAAACTTCATTTTCTACATCCTGAGGTTAAAATATGTAGAGATATGTCAAAAAAGATTACAGGACAAAAAGTCCAATCCAAAATGTCCACACCGAAATGTCCACGAAAAAAATTCCACAGAATGAAAAGTCCACAGTCAAAAAGTCCAAATTAATAAAGTCCAAAATAAATAATAAATTATTGTATATTCAGAGCAATTTTACATATGAATGTTGTGACCAATTAATTTCAGGTAGTCTAATTCATTTTCTTCTGTTGCGTAATCTCTATAGGTTTTGTTACGTCCGTAACCTATATACACATTATATTATATTATTATATCATAATATTATATTATGTTATACCATAATGTCATTATGTCATATTGTATTACATTTCATATGAATCTTTTGCTATATGTAATCTCAACAAGTCATTCTTATATTCGACTTCCAAATATTGAGCTTACTTAAATGAGAACGATTATACGTATCAACATCCAGCTTGGACATAGAAATTTCACGCTCTATGAGCTCCCTGTAACCACCTGCGAAGCAGCATGCGAGAAGCTAGAGCAAATACAGCCGCATTTTGGAACTCACCTGTTATGCATGGGAAGTCAAGCGGCACACAGAAAATGCTACGATGACCAAAAATCACGACACGCTAATCTTAAGATGCACGTGTGAATTCAGTATATAAACGGGCCACCAAGAGGTCCCAGTTACACAGTAACACACAGTAACACACAGTAACACACAGTAAATTACAATCAAGAGCTACCAGTTTAATACGAGATTCAACAACGAACAGACCTATCATCAAGTATTCGGTTAACAGTCAAGTCTTCAGTAATCAGTTTCTAGTCAAGTGACAAAATAAGTGTTAATTGTTGATTCACTTGTCCAACAAATAAAATCATTTCATCGTGAAGTTATTGAGAAGTAAAAGTTGTCCATCTGAATTTGTGGATAATTCAACTGGTGCATCGTATTTCTACTTAAAGAAATCTCGAAATTAAAACGAGATCATCCACCTATCAAATCTTCCTGGGGAACAACAAGCTACTCAAGATTTTAAGTCCATATCTCTACTTACAATCTCCAAGGAGGATCTGCTACCACGAATTCCATACTGGATAATTCTTAAATCGTTTCTCATTCAAAGTAAGGTTCAATTTTTACGTCAAATCTTTGTTCTTGTTGAATTCTCATAATTATAATTATAAATAAATATTCTTACTAAAACTTAGTGTCTCATTGACTTATCCTCATCCCAAATCAAATTCTTCATTGAATTTGATTTAAAAGGAGGAATTTAGGGTATATTTGAGAAGGGTTTTTGTCTCGAACGTAACAGTTTTAACAATGTTAAAAATTTGTCCCTCCAAGCGCAATTGTTTCCCTCGTGGCACGTTTTTAATCGCCTTTCCTTAATGAAGGTTTCGCAACATGTACTCAACATCTGCTTGTTCCTTCTGTAGATCTGTGAGAAAGTGATAGCTGGTTGAAAATGGAAGGAACCGTTTTAAACGTGCCATCTAGATACCAAATATCTGATTTCAAAAGATTTTTCAAATTTTTAAGAGTCGCAAAAACTAAAATTCTCCCACAGCTCAAAATGTAATCCTCATCATTTATATACAGATTTACGGGCTTTGAGGCCCTTTGGTACATATGTACTTAACAAAAAAACTAAAACTAGTTAACAATAAAACATTTAAATAAGATATAAGTTTAAGCGTTAGGTTTAAACAATAATGTCGGAAATCGGGAATTCTTTCCACAGCTGATAACTGCAATATTAATTCTCAAATTGATATTAAATAAGAAAAATCAATTGAATCAAAACAGCGAGAGTAGAAAGTTCGAAATAAGATTGAAAACTTCGAAAATAAAGATGCTAATAAAAATAGTGGTTAATGATCATCACCAAGTAATCAATTAGGTAAAATAATCTATGAAGATTCAATAGTGAATACCAATACACTGTGCATACTTTCATAATTAGTTTACGCAGTTCGTAATAGAGTATGGTTGGAATTTGGAGAAATGTAAAAAAAACATAAGATGAAAAAGAAGAATCGAAATAAAACTTTAACAAAAAGTGCTTCAATAATACTACATAGGTATTCGTGGAACTTCTGAAAATAGTCTGTACTGCAACAAAAACACCATTTCTCCGTTTCTGTGATGTTCGTCGATGAATGAGTGCGATAAGAAGCTGAGTCACCCTTTAGAAGATATAATTTTCGGTTCTCCCTTCATGTATACTATCCGAAGTCCAGTTTCTCCTTTCGTTAATCGTTCATTCAAAGAGATGCGCATCCTCTTGAACTCTTCAGATTGCTTTGGAGTCTTGTCCCAGGATATTGAGAGGTTTGGTGGCAATGGGTCAGCAACTGCTTGGAACTTTTTAAGTTTCGTGAAGGCAGAAATAATTGTTTTGACAGACGATTCGTCTGTCAGTGTGACTCTCAGAGGACGTGGTCTTGTTTGTGGTGTAATCAGTGAAAATTTACCGAGACGTGCTGTTGAAATGACTTTCGGTGTGTCCTGAGATAACACTGTTTTTAAAATGTTCAATGCCAAATTTAAATCAGTATTAGAATTGTGTTTAGAATTTGAATTTGCAACAGAAGATGCTTTATCGTCTGATTCTAATAGATTAAACATTATTAAATTAGATTTTCTATCGTTGCGGTCCGATAATTCGCGCATGCATGTAGACATTACGTCGTCAGTACATTTAACAATATTTGACTTCAAAGTGTCTACCTCAATTTTTATATCTCTGACGTCATTCTCCAGAGTGTTAATACGAACCAAGGCTCCTGAGATAGATTTTTCTATATTTTCTAGTCTTTCACAGACAGCATCCAAAGATATTTTCAAGGGGCTAATTTTTTCACTGATCTTTCCGCTGATTTGCTTAAGTTGGTCAGCTAAAGCTGCGAAGAGGTCATCCTTTGTCAAGGATCTTGCTGAAGGTGAGGAGGATCTTAAACCGCCACAGCATTTTTTCTTCTTTTATTTAGCACAACCAGGATGGAACGGAGCATTACACTTTTCACAACGAACTATTTCTTTCTGGATGTTTACATTACAACCACGACATGTTTTGTCAGTATCAGGAATGGACAACGTGTTATCGGACATATTTTTAGGTTAGGAAAGTATTTTAACAAAAATATAAAGTCCGATTAGAGTTGCAAAGAATAATTTTCATCAACGAATAAAGAAAAAATGTTCAGTTTCAAGTCTAGATAATTGAAAATCTAAGACCCATTCACTAATTTAGACAAAAATGTAGTTTTACAAGAGCCACAAATAGAACACGTTTACTCAAACCTCATCATTATACGAGTCATATATTAAAAAATTTTCACCGTCCAAAGTAGTCGTGAATTTATCAGGTATCTCTTCATGACCGATATGAGAATTAGCTGAACCACCCCTTTTAACCATCACATTTCGTCCTATACTTACAGTGGTCAAGCGTGCTAAACAACTTTTTCTATTTTTACACTTCCAATATTTTACATCTTCTCTTGTTTCAGATCTGACATACAAAAAACCATTTAGATGTCCATACACATTGCGACCCTTCATTATAATTTCCAACTCTTGCAAAGCTATTTCACCAAAAATTGATGAAAAGGAGATTTAACCACTTTAAAATTTTGATTTTAAAACAATCTTAATATGATGGATATGTAAATAGATGAAAATGACAGAAGATTATAAACAAAGAAAAAAAAATAATCGCACAAATTTAAACGTCAGTTTCATTGTAAAGTAATTTAAAATTTTATTTTTTGAATTTTTTTAACTTGGGTTTTTTTGTTTGGACTTTTTGACCATGCAGGACAAAAAGTCCAATCCGAAATGTCCACACGGAAACAATTTTTTTTTCTGGACTTCAATGACTGGACTTTTCGGTGTGGACATTTTGGTTTGGACTTTTTCTCAGGATACCGTCAAAAAATTGCAATGGTAAAACAATACTTCCTCTATTTGGAAGCTGAATTAGTTTAAAATTTAAAAAAAGGATAGTTTCTAATATAAATTAGATGAAATATTTTTAATTTGTTCTTATAAAGAAACATATCGTCGGAGCTACAACTACTATCGCGAATCTACACTTGGTTAATACCGCGTATCTACAAATCCTTTAAGGGCTGTTTTTAGTGCAATTTACATTGCAATATAGCTCTATAGATTCGAAGTATTTTAAATAATAAATTTAAGAGCTTAAACATGCATTTCTTGTTTCATGAAATTTGAAAGCAATTTTTCTAAAACTTTTTGGGTACAACTAATTTATAAACTTAGGGCAATAACACAACTAATTGAACCGTCCGCGATCAAAAGAGCTTACGCGTGATTTTCGTTGGCCTCTCGTACAGCGAGTCTACGGCTGCGGGCGCCAGGGAACCTGCGCACTCGTTCATAGGCCCTTTTGATCGCGGACGGTTCAATTAAGAAAAGAAGGAATTAATTAATTAATTTATTAACAGTAATTATTTTTTGTATAGATTTGTCATAAGAAATGACTAAATTTCTGGATATGGATTCTGGAGCCGTTTGTGAAGAGCAAATGATTTGTGTGGACACGTCCTAACACCAAAAAATATTTTTATGTAACAGGATCATGTTTTCCTCAGTTTTTCGGCGAGTTTTCGAGACGTAAGCACACCTTTACGTCAGATAGTAGCTTGACCTTCCTAGGCAGGCAAATAGTATACTATGCCAAAGTATACTATGCCTGCCTATGACGCCAAGTGACTACCTGATATACAGGTATGCTTTGTGTCTTAAAAACACGCCAAAAACCGAGGAAAACTTACTCCATTTACATAAACTGTCGTGTGCACCTCGGAGATAACGCTTGTCTCTTCCGCGCTTGTTTACAGTACTTGGCTTCGCCTCGTACTGCATATTAAGCTCGGCCGAGAAACGCGCATTTTACCTCCCCGGAACACATTGTACCCAGACAGCACCGGGACTTACGTGAACATTCCCAACATTCAGGGAAGTTTCAAAACTTCCAGTAAGTTTGATGGAAGTTCTAGAACTTCCTTGAAGGTTGGAAATGTTCAGGCAAGTTCTGGTGCTGTGTGGGTACTATTTCTTAACACCCTGGTCGAATGTACGGACGTTCGGCTTAAATTCGAAACAGAAAGCAAAAGATTTGCTCATTGTTGGATGCACACGTGCGCCCCCTAGAACAGCAGGAGTAAAAGTAGTTTACTGGGAGCGAATACATTGCGCGAGCTGGCGCGAGTTTTAAAATTAATTATTTCTTTCTTTAAATTTATTTAATATTTCTATTTGAAGGAAGTGTGAATGTGTCTCTGATTTTGTGTTAAAATGCGACTAAAACAACTTTTTTTGTTCCTCTTGTCGATTTGAGGCCTGCTTAGCTTTATTTGTTTTTTCTACCCACACAGCACCGGAAATTCCCTGAATTTTCCCTGAATATTCGTCAACATTTTTCGAATATTCGAACTTAATATTCAGGGAAGTTTCGTGGAAGCATTAAAATGTCCGCCTAGAATAATATTGGGCGCGAAATTTCCCTGAAAATGTATTTCCAATTTTCAGGGAATTTCTGCCTCTAATATTCCTTGAAAATTCAGGGAAAGTTAAAAAAAATTTCCAAAATTTTTTTTAATCTGGTAATTGATCAAAAAAATATGTTATATTCGACATCCGTGGGATTCTAGAAAATTAAAAACTACTGCGCAGCCGTAAGTGTCATAGAATCCAAGTCCGACCAGTGCGCATCAAGTTAAGTGAATATACGAATACTATGAATATTGGAGGAATGTTAGATGCGGAAATTCCCTGAAAATTAGAAATACATTTTCAGGGAAATTTCGCGCCCAATATTATTCTAGGCGGACATTTGACTGTTTCCACGAAACTTCCCTGAATATTTAGTTCGAATATTCGAGAAATGTAGACGAATATTCAGGGAAAATTCAGGGAATTTTCGGTGCTGTATGGGTATATGTGTTTTTGATGCCTGCCCCTGACCAGCAGCACTCGCTTCGCACGTGCTAACAAACGTCAGACAAGCATCAAACTTTCACGAGTCTCCGACAGAGGCGTGCAGCAATTAAAGATGGCCGCGCAATTAAGCTGTCAAGTTTGTCAGATGGAACGTTGTTAAATTATTTTTAATAAGTTTAAGTGAATTTTGAAACATGCTTTCGACCAGATGTTAAGGAAAATAGTATACGCTACACGGGCAAAAAGTTCTAAAGCCCTGAAATGCGCGACATGATGCCCGAGGCGTATTACTATAAATAAAATTTTCGAAATTGATATAAACGACTCGATCTCAAGAACAACGGTTACTTTAAATCAAGAATTTTAAATTTTAAGCATAAGTTTTGTTGTACTGAATATATTTCAAATTTCCCTAACTTTATGAATGACAATAATTTTTAAACAATGATGATTCTGACTCGGAGGTTGACGTAAGAGATTGCAGCTATGGTGACTCTTCATTTTGTACATGAAGACGTTTTTTGTTTTTCAGATAAAGAAGTGGAAATGACTCATGAGTCTAAAGAAAACATATTTTTTAATCCAGACAGTAACAAAAATTCCAGTGAACCTGTACCTGTAGAAAAAGGAGAAAAGAGATTATACAAAGAAACAGAAAAGTTATTAACAAGAGAAGAATATGTGATTCCTCGAAATGGAAAAAAAATATTACAAAAATGTGGAAGTAAATCTCGGTTTAGAACATATGTCACATAAAACCAAAAAAACTGTTGAAGCTCGCGCTATTAAAGAACATGTGGTCGAGGATGCAGATTCCAGTGTAAAAATAAATTTTCTGAGGGTGCAAGGAAACACTTTTTTGAAGAATACTGGAGTATACCGGAAATATATGAATTCATATTAAGACACGTCTCTGAAAACAGTAATCAAGAGCTTGGCAGCAAGAAAATAACATACCGTAAAACGTACATACAATCAATGACAGAGATAATAGAGTTATTGTGTGACAGACGATGTTTTTAAACACATTAAACATTAGTAAACAAACTGTCAATACTGCTTTCAGAAAACTTAGGAATAGTGACTCTGTTTTAATTGATGAAAGAGGAACTTCAAAAACCAGACCTCGTGCTGTTGTTGAGGATTTAACGGAAAGTGTAATGGAACATATAAATATGTTTACAAGAGTAGAATCCCATTAAACGAGAAAATACTCTAGCCGTTAATATTTAGAAGAAACTTTAAGTTTAGTAAGATGCAGTCATTGTATTTTGAATGGGGGACAGAAAACAAAAAGCGTTAGCTACACTGCAAAAATAGTTAACTTCTTGGTATCTTAGAATAAGATGCAAGACAGTAAATAGTATCTTAGAATTTTAAACATCTTAGAAAAAGATGTTAATGTTAATATTAAGATACTTTATTCCTATTGGCTCAGTCCAGCTGAACCGTGTCAACAAAATTCCATTGATTTTCTGAAATGTTAAAACTTTCATGAAAATCTGTAGTTCACAACATAACAAAAAAACACTTTTAACCGTTTTTTTAAATTCCATATCTTTGTTGGTTTTTTTTGCATTAACAAATTTTAGCAACATTTTAAACAAATATTAATAACTCAACAGTGGTTTGCAATAAATTAATGAAACTTATGTGGATAATCTAAAAATGTTCACTCTTTTTAACGAAAATAATTGCAAAATTTTAATATAAAAAATTACATATTTTTAATAACAATTTTATAAACAATTTGAAATATTTAAGTGTTCTACCCCTACGGTTGAGATGAAACTCATAGAAAATGTACACAGAGATGTCTTCTTTAAGTTTCTAAAAAAAAAAATTGGTATTTTCAATAAGAAGTGTAGATAATATATTTATTTTCTCTTCGCGCGCCAACAGTTACGCTGCGAGAAGCTCCGGTGCACTGTGGTCAGAATCTGCACTTTACTGTTCAAAAAAGGCTACAGCCTCCAAATTTTAACGAAATTGGTTGACTCTTGATTTAAAACACTCAGGAATAAATTCTTAACAACTTTAAGGAAGCAGTTTTTTAAATTTATGTTTTTATTATTATTATTTTAATGTTAATAACAAAATAATGACAAAGTTTTTAGTATATCTTCATTTTATCAAATAAAAGTCGTCTTTATGCTGAATATCATTTAAATCGGCTGACTATCGATCTTTAAAAGGCAAAAAATAAAGTTTAAATGAATAAAAAAATTGTTTATTTAGTTAATAAATATTTTATTTCATTTAAGTTAACAAAAGAATAACGCGCATTTTTATAGTTGAAATAAATTAGTTTTTTTGCATTTATTTTAGTATTTAGTTACAATTGACAATTATACATTAATATATAGTTTAAAAAGTGTTGTTTGTCATTATTATAAACAAATTAAATTAACAAATGATCAGCTCACTTCTTTTTCTGTCGAAACTGAATACCTTTTTCTAGTTTTAATAAGTTTGATTTTCGTGCTATTCATTTTTTAATTAAATTTGTTTATAACAATGATAAAAAGCAATTTTTAAACTAGTCAAAAAGAAATGTTACTGTTAAAAAAATTATAAAAATTTAAGAAAAAAATCGATTTAGTTTCGACAGAAAAAGAAGTGAGCTGATCATTTGTTAACTTAATTTGTTTATAATAATGACAAACAACACTTTTTAAACTATATATTAATGTATAATTGTCAATTGTAACTAAATACTAAAATAAATGCAAAAAAACTAATTTATTTCAACCATAAAAATGCGCGTTATTCTTTTGTTAACTTAAATGAAATAAAATATTTATTTACTAAATAAACAATTTTTTTATTCATTTAAACTTTATTTTTTGCCTTTTAAAGATCGATAGTCAGCCGATTTAAATGATATTCAGCATAAAGACGACTTTTATTTGATAAAATGAAGATATACTAAAAACTTTGTCATTATTTTGTTATTAACATTAAAATAATAATTATAAAAACATAAATTTAAAAAACTGCTTCCTTAAAGTTGTTAAGAATTTATTCCTGAGTGTTTTAAATCAAGAGTCAACCAATTTCGTTAAAATTTGGAGGCTGTAGCCTTTTTTGAACAGTAAATTGCAGATTCTGACCACAGTGCACCGGAGCTTCTCGCAGCGTAACGGTTGGCGCGCGAAGAGAAAATAAATATATTATCTACACTTCTTATTGAAAATACCAATTTTTTTTTTTAGAAACTTAAAGAAGACATCTCTGTGTACATTTTCTATGAGTTTCATCTCAACCGTAGGGGTAGAACACTTAAATATTTCAAATTGTTTATAAAATTGTTATTAAAAATATGTAATTTTTTATATTAAAATTTTGCAATTATTTTCGTTAAAAAGAGTGAACATTTTTAGATTATCCACATAAGTTTCATTAATTTATTGCAAACCACTGTTGAGTTATTAATATTTGTTTAAAATGTTGCTAAAATTTGTTAATGCAAAAAAAACCAACAAAGATATGGAATTTAAAAAAACGGTTAAAAGTGTTTTTTTGTTATGTTGTGAACTACAGATTTTCATGAAAGTTTTAACATTTCAGAAAATCAATGGAATTTTGTTGACACGGTTCAGCTGGACTGAGCCATTTGTAACATCTTAAAATGAAATGCTTTAAATAACTAAAAAGTGACTACTAAAACATCTTAAAATAAGATACTTCTTTTTGCAGTGTACGAAGCACCATTATTATGACATTTTCAATACAAAATTTAATATTAGTTCCTTCAAACCAAAAAAGGACCATTGTGACCTGATTGAAGGATTTAAGAATGCATCTGAAAAAGACAAAGAACAGTTAAAAACTTAAATATGACACCCATATTGAAAACAAAGAAAAAACAAGGCAGCTAAAGAAAGAGGAAAAATAATTATTCAACAAAATAATCACAGCTTTATTGTATTTTTCTACTTTCAAAATTTTTTGACGACACCAAGAACTGAAGCAAGCTCAATTTATTATAAACGAAAACTGTCCGTGTACAATTTTACAGTTTACGACATGGGAGGGCATGAAACTATTTGTTATGTTTGGTGTGAAAATGATGCACACGGCGTTTTCTTTAGTAACAATTAACAGAAAGTTTTTTCATTAAATATCACAGGTCGACAAATAATGACTTTTTTTCTGATTCAAGGATCAGACCATGATATTCTTATATATTTTTTATCGCTGAACACAAATCTCACCTAGAAAAGTACCCATCACGCAGAGATTTTGAGAAAAATGGACTCATCATTTAACTGAATAAAATTGAATAAACGCTGAATCAATTCGAAATTTTTATGTAGCACCACTTTTTTATATGCGCGCACACTTCCCACGAGTCTTGGAGAAAGAACGGTCCACCCACACAGAGCTCCGATATGTGGGTAAGGCATTAAATCACTGGAAGGGCGCCCAGTATCGTAGGAACAAGATTCACACCGCTTAAGACACCTCCGAGCGTGTCGCTGACGACGACAGTGCGTACGCCGCCCAGGCCCCCGGAATCAGCAACCGACACCCTCGCTATACAGACGCCAAATTGAAGAGCACGTAGGTTGGGCGACGTTCGCAGCATCCCCGACAGCTTCACGGCAGATTTGTTAACCCTAGTACCATTCATCCGTGGGCACAGTGTGAGAATCTTAGATTGTGTCGGTGTCTTTGGTCAGAACGGACAGATGGACACCAGTCCATCGGGCGCCAACCCTAGATCGAGACTAATCGACACCAACTCAGGATACCGAGAGGGCAGGGTGTCTTATTCCGCCCAGATCTTACGTCTTCCACCGCTAACGAGGATGGTTAGCCCCCACTCTAGAATCCAAATGAACATCATCCTCACAAGTAGCTAGTGCACAAAGTACAAGAACGGCGAGTACCCAAATTAACGGGGTCTCATTCGTTCTCCGGTGCCCAAACTCGGCAGACAATGGGAGTCGATGAGTTCTGGGAAGAGCCGAACAGCTCGTATAGTGATGGCGACCGAAGGACAAGCGCCTGGCCTGTCCTATGCTCGCTCACCACGACAAGGTAACACGACGAGGAAGATTATTATTATTAACAAAAGTATTAATTAAAATAAAACAATTTCAAATTTAGTTAAAATGCATTATTGTAAAATGTATATATTAGATGTATATATGAGATATTTATTTTTCAACAAGCAAATATTAAGTGTAAAATCATAATTATACTGTAAAGACCGACACTTCAAGTATTAAGAGATTCCTTATCCAAATTAGTCTCCTTTCTATCCAATTAAACGACGACGGTAACTAATGTAATCTGATTTTCAAGCACACTTCTTTATTTCATTATGAGAATCCTGCGTTTGATAAACGCACCCGGACAGTATGTATATCGTAATACTGTTTAAACACCTGTAAATAGACTACACAGCTGACATCGCTGAGTTTAAATTCTATTAATGAATTAAAGAATATTAATTGCGCAGGTCAAGACATTCCCCTTTTCTACTTGTCTTGAGGTACTGTATTACGATTAACTTAGCCCTTTTTCGCTAAACATGTCGTCACAAATTAAAATTTCTGATTTTCTTAAAATCATCGCGATCGACTACAATTTCTCTCTTAAAATCAAATTTAATTATTTCTCACATTTTTCTTTAATGATATATATGTGTAATTATTTATAAGAATTTATATTAAACAAATTGTTATTTTTACGAAAATGTTGTGAAGTGATTGTCCCACATGTTCACAATTATATTCAATCCTTATATATACAATTCTTAAGTGATAACAGACACAATTTGTGAATTTAAACTTAACAAATAATTAAACATAATATTAAAGGTCCTTCGAGCCGGATTTTTTCATCAATTTATGGTAAAAAATCCACTTTTCCCTGAAGAAAATTCAAGCATCAATGGAGATAACGGGTGTACATGTTTAATGCAGTTGACCAGTTCTTAAACATCTCAATTTCCTTCAGCATTTTTAAGTATTTAAACTATTCTTAGTGCAATGAGAATTCAAGAAAGTACTTTTTACGATTTTTACTCGACAATATAAGTACCGTAAAATAAATTTGACTGCTTTTCTTCAACTTTTTGAAATTTAGGCTAGAAAACTATTTACATCAGTTGTCACTTATAATTTTCTTTCTAACGCTTTTGTGAATATTGAGCATCAATATTAGTTTATTTTCTCAATATCCTGGGCCATGTAAGTGCTTCACGTCTCTTATGGGGAATAACCTAGAATTTTTTTTAAAATTAAGATAATTTGAGTTTCCCTTCACCGATTATTTTCGTTTAAGTCTTAAAATCATTGTGAGACATCACTGTAACGGTTTCAATAAAGAACTGCGAAGTGCAAG
Organism: Ganaspis brasiliensis; assembly: GCA_037103525.1. Taxonomy (NCBI): domain Eukaryota; kingdom Metazoa; phylum Arthropoda; class Insecta; order Hymenoptera; family Figitidae; genus Ganaspis; species Ganaspis brasiliensis. The sequence goes on from JAZKLR010000502.1 coordinate 2,057,919, forward strand.
AACTTTTAGGTTAAACTTGGTTTAAACCCACTGTATAGGAGCTTTTTGGACTATGGTTCGGAACGCACTCTGATCACTGAGCATGTAACTCAGTTCGTTAAACTACCTAAGTTAAAATGTGAAGTTTAAATTGAGGGTATTAATGATTCTTCTCTAGGATCATCTAGTTATAAAGTTGATCTGTGGTTGCAATCTTCGAAAGATCCTAACTTCCAACTACCGCTTCATGCTTTAATTCGTAAGTCTTTCGTTCAAGTAGTACCTAAGGTCAAACCTAAACACAGCAAGTGGCCACATCTCAAAGGTCTTGACCTTGACGATCCGAATTATTACAGTACAGAACCAGTAGATTGTGTTATTATGGAATTGATCTCTTAGGACTGTCTTACTAACTGGATTAAAACAAGGTCCTTTAAATAGTCCTACTGCACTTCCTACTACCTTCGGTTGGATTGTCTTTGACCAATCTATATCAACAATTAATTCTAAGAGTGTTTCCTCAATCCTTCATGTAAAAAAAAGGATTCACTCAAACACCAATTGCGGTCATTTTGTGAATTAGAGGAACTTCTAAAAATAACACAGCCCCACAAAAAAAAAAGTGTCATGTACTTTTGACCGGAATACCTTAGCCCTATGTATTTTGACGCGCTGAACACGAATCCGAAGTCCATTTTGCTCCATCACGTCAGGATTTTTTTCTTACCTCAAAAAACATGTCGGATTTTGAGAGGTAGGCGATTTTTTAAAAAAATGTATGGATTTACTTCAAACTTGGTATCTGGGGGTTTTTTGGGTCGCTGATTATGAATCTGAAGTTAGATTTTCAAAATTCAAAATGGCGGATCCAATATGGCGGACGAATTTTTAAAAAATTTGAAGATTTACTTCAAACTTGGTATCTGGGGGTTTTTTGGGTCGCTGATTACGAATCTGAAGTTAGATTTTCAAAATTCCAAATAACGGATCCAATATGGCGGACGAATTTTGAAAAAAATCGAAGATTTACTTCAAACTTGGTATCTGGGGGTTTTTTGGGTCGCTGATTACGAATCCGAAGTTAAATTTTCTAAATTTAAAATGGCAGATCCAATCTGGCGGCCGAATTAAAAAACATATTAAGATTTACTTGGCGGCAAGAATATGGCTGATGAATTTTTTTAAAATATTAAAATTTACATAAAATTTGGTATCTAGTGGTTTGTGGGGTGACTGATTGCAAATCTGAAAACAGATTGTCAAAATTCAATATGTCAGTTCTGAAGTATATAGTTTTCCTTTATTCCTTTTTATGGTAGCGCACTCTTTTGTTTTCGAAAGATCTGTGTATCCTTGATAACGACGTTCCATTTCTTTAAGGTCTTGATGAAATCGCTCTCCCTGTTCCTCACTGTAGTCTCCTAAATTTTCGGGGAAGTACTTTAGATGTGATTCTAAGAAATGTAGCTTCAAGCTCATCAAGCATCCTTGCTTTCCGAAGTTTGTTATCATATTATTTGCCATTTCTTCCCAATTCTCGCTTTTGTTATTCCCCAGAAAATTTTCAACAATTAGTTTAAAACTAATCCATGCATTTTTCTCAGTTTTACTCATGTTTCTGACAAATTTCTCATCTTTTAATAATTTTCGAATTTGTGGGCAATCAAAAACTCCCTCATTTAGTTTGGCATCAGAGACCTCAGGGAATTTTTGTTCTAGGTATTTAAAACATTTTCCATTTTTATCTAAACTCTTAACAAACTGTTTTGCTGCTCCTAGTTTAATGTGCAATGGTGGAAGCAATACCTTTGAGGGATGATTCAATGGCTTCTTAATGATATTTTTCGATCCTGGTTTAAAAGATTTTCTTTTTGGCCATTCCTTTTTTTTTGTAATGATTCTTTCTATTTCTACTATCCCACAGACACAAAAAACAGGGCGTTTTTGTGAAACCTGCTTGTTGTCCAAGCATAATACTTAAGATCTTAAAATCCCCACAAATTTGCCAGTTATGTTCTTGATATTTTATTTTATCTAAAACTAGTTTTACAGATTAATAGCTTTCTTTAAGTTCTGTAGAATGAGCCATAGGAATCGAACCATAAATATTAGTATTATGAAGTAATACTGCTTTTAAACTTCTTTTAGAAGAGTCTATGAATAACCTCCAATCTTCATCTTTGTATACGCCAGGTTTTAATTGATCCATTAACCCATTAATGTCAGAACAATATACCAATGACTGCTTTTTGTCTTCTGTAAAATATTTTCTGAATTCCTTTTCCCTATCGCGATAAAAGGAAGATGTAGTTCCTTTCGATAGCATTTTTTTCTTCTTAAGAACTGATGCAAGATATTCTGCAACATCTTTTGGTAGTTTTAAATCTCTGATGAGATTGCTGAGTTCTTCTTGTGTGAACTTTTCAGGTATTTCTTCTTCCTGTTTACCAGTTGGAATGTAATAGTCATCTTTGTCATCAATACTTATGTCGTCATCTATATCACTAAATACATCTTCTACTTTTGAACAGTCGATTTCAAAATTTTTTGAAGAAGAAGGTGTATCACAAAAAATTTCTGGTTTTGTTACAGTTGTCACATCAGCGTACAATATTTTTCCTTTATTCTTGTTATTATAACCTTCTACATTGGTCATGCAAATGTAACAATCTTCTTGTTTCAATGGTTTTTTCCACAGCATTGGTTTTTTAAATTTAAAGTACTTATCCTCCTTAGTATTATTCCAACGAGTTAACATTATGTGACAGGATAAGCAAATTTTGTGTGGAACCCAATTTTCATTTTGATCGGCTATCTCTACATCAAAGCAATCTTTGTAAATTTGTCTAATATTGTCATTGATTGGTTTACAATTCTTTGGAACATCGAACTGTCCACATATATAACAAAATGCATCTGCATTGCTATTGCATATGTGTTTTGATCTTAATGCTTTAAAATAAATTTTTAAAGCATTTGAAGTTTTTGTGTTGTTTTGATTTTGAAAAGCCATGATTTATTAAATAACCCGCACGTTAGGGATCCTGGTCCGATCGCAGGCGAGTCCACCGTCCTACGGGTGATAACTCTCATACCTCCCCAGGCCTAAGTATGAGAGCTTTCCGACTTTGACGAGGACAATGTCAACTCGTCGTCGGACACACTACGGTATCATCCTCACACCCTAACGCCCACCTGCAAGGCAGCGCGCCTACGCTGGCTTCGTTACTTCGATAAACAGGAAGCGAATCATTCTACACATCCCCTTTCGGGGCAGTTGTCATCGCCTACTACATTTATCGAAGCAGCAGGATTTAAATTGCGCTCAATAAGAACGTTAGACATAGAATGACAATGATATGTCCATCAGGAATAAGATGCAGAATGGAACAATGTACTTTCTTATTTGGCTTCTGCACCAGACATATCCAATCTGTTACCAAGGAATATTTTATGATAAAATTGTAATAGAAGTCATATTTGAAAATGTGAGAAACTCGCTTCGAAATCACACTCAGCAACTTAAAAACCTGAAGATACCAAATTTCATAAAAATTTCGAAAATATGACGTCAGATTCGCAATCAGCGACCCAAAAAACCCCCAGATACCAAGTTTGAAGTAAATCTTCAAATTTTTTAAAAATTCGTCCGCCATATTGGATCCGCCATTTTGAATTTTGAAAATCTAACTTCAGATTCGTAATCAGCGACCCAAAAAACCCCCAGATACCAAGTTTGAAGTAAATCCATAAATTTTTTTAAAAAATCGCCTACCTCTCAAAATTCGACATGTTTTTTGAGGTTAGAAAAAAATCCTGACGTGATGGAGCAAAATGGACTTCGGATTCGTGTTCAGCGCGTCAAAATACATAGGGCTAGGGTATTCCGGTCAAAAGTACATGACACTTTTTTTTTTGTGGGGCTGTGATAATATTCCTTTCTAAAGAAGAACAGAAATGTAAAAAACTCTTCCAAGGTTCTCATTATAGAAACAAACATGGACAATATGTTGTCCAGCTACCACTCCTAAAATCTCCTAACCAACTAGAACGATCTAAAGAGCTAGTTATCTCTATTTTTAAGAGAAATGAAGCTCAGCTCATTAAAGACCCAACCGCTAAAGCTAAATATAACACCTTCATGAAAGACTATTTATCGCTCGATCAAATGCAACCTGTTTTTCAGGAGGATCAGAACTCTCCAAAACCTAATTATTTTCCGCACCATGTGATCACTAAACCCTATGATGCTTCCGCAAAGATCAGAGTAGTGTTCAATGGCTCTTTCCGTACTGCTCAGGTGTGTCTCTCTTAATGACATTCTGCATTCCGGGCAGAAATTGCAAACTGATATCGGAATTATTATCTCGCGATAGAGATTCTGGAAATATGCGTTTGCTGCAGACATTGTTAAGATGTTTCGTCCTTTCCTTGCTATTAGAGTTCTTCAGCGACTTGCTCATGATAAACGACACTGTTTTCCACTACGTGCGCATGCCTAAAATAAAAATGTCTACGTTGGTGACATCTTCCCTGAATATGTTAGAGAATGCCATTAAGATCAAAGACAACCTAATTAACATTCTTGAATCTGCTGGTATCAAACTTAGTAAATGGTCAACAAATAAAATTGCTCTAATTCCGAATTCTTCTCATAAAAGCTCTTTAAGTGGAAAGTTATTTGACCCGGAAGATTCTGTGTCCACGTTAGAATTACGTTGGAATCATAACACAGCCACACAAAAAGAAATAAAGTTCCCTGGCCTGGGTATATATATGAATGCTAAATCATGTCAAACGTGAAACATATTGAATCTCCAGTCAAAATTTAACAAAATTAAATATAACAAAATGAGCCGCGACTCGCATTCTTCCATTTATCGAAATACTTTTATACAATCAAATAGAATTTAATAAACAAGAAAAGAGCATATAAGGAATCAAAAAGTGCCCAATTAAAAATGGTTAATATAAAAAAAGGTGATCAAAACTTATCCATCCGGTAAATGTTTGCGTGAGGAGCGTGGTTCGTTCAACCTGAACTCTAAATCGTAAACAGCTGGCACGAAATGTAGTGAAATAATCCCTCCTTTTTTGGAACTAGATTCCAAGGGAAATATAATTTTGAATGTCAATTACGGATCCTTCGTCAGTGGCTACATTTTCAGAACAATAACTACTGATTTCTTTGATTTTAGGATTTTTCAGTTCCGGTCTTCAGCACACACGCCATCCTCAAGTTACACCACGGAGTAAAAATCGGCACTCTAATTCTAGAATTTTTAAATCATTAAATTTATTAAACAAATAAATTGAAATAATTAATCAATCAAAAGAAAGAACTTTACATCAACAAATTAATTTTCACAAATATTAAACAAAAATACATTTTGGCTGTCGGTGACACGCAAAAGAATGGCGACCAAACGATTCTACCGGATCGGCATAAGTGAAAAAGAGGCATGTGCGGAAGGTACTTCTATTCATCATCCTATTATTACCTCCCTACTTACGAAAGACAGACCACTATCCAGCAGTTTCCGAATCCGAGATAGCTTTGACGCTATTTTCACGACTTTAAACAAGACAAATAAGACATTAAATTCAAATTCAAAAGAAACGGAAAATTTTACATATTAATAATTTCTTTGATCCCTTCAAAGAACTCTGCAATTCTCTGTTATTGTGGCATGGACCTTCTTGGCTAATTAAGGACTCAGATTAATGGCTTGTTTCAACATCTGGGATTGACGCAAAAATCACTTTAGAGGCCCGTACTAAATTCCTAAATAGAATTGAAGATGTTCAACTTAATCTCGTAAAAGAGAGGAAATCCCTGACCTACTTGAATGATTTTCATTTCTAATAAATCTGATCAGAGTCACCTCGTACTGTTGTCGCTATATCTACAACTGTCAAAAGCGTATCTCTAATATTCCAAATTACCTTTCTTTACAAGAACAAAAAGAAAGCCTCATTATCTGGGTTAAAATAATTCAGAATGTACACTACTCTGAGTTTATATTCAATTGCTTAAGACTATAAGCCATTGTCTAAAAAACATCCTATCGTTAAAACTGACCCCATTCTTCGAGTTAAAGGTCGGATTGATAATTCGTACCTCTCGTATGAGGAAAAGCACCCTGCCATCTTATCCAAGAGTTATCGATTCTCCGAAAATGGACCTTCATGGAAGTCAACAACTCACGTTGAGCAGAGTATTGAGGCAATTCTGGATCATCAGTGCCAAAACTCTAGTCAACAAAGTTGTGAGAGATTGCGTTAAATGCATTTGATTCCGAGCGGATAAGCATGATCAACTTATGGGTCAATTGTCGGTTGAGAGAACGACTTTCATGAAACCCTTTACCTTCACTGGATTGGACTATGCTGATCCTTATCATATCCTCCCTTCTAAAGGCCGAGATGTTAAATTTAACACATTCATCTTGCGTCGTGATGAGTTCTCCAAGATATTTAGTGATAATGCCCAAAATTTCGTTGCAGCTGAAAGGGAACTCAAGAAACTCTTTGACGGTGCAACCAAAATCTTTCCGGAGGTCGCGAAATCGCTTGCTAATCATGGAACCACGTAGTCCTTCATTCCACCTCATTTCTTTACTTTAGAAGAATTTGGAAAGCTGGCGTTAAGTCGATTAAGTACCACCTGAGACGAGTCATTGGGGATACTCGATTGACTTTTGAAGAAATGACTACGGTTTGGTTCCAAATTTAAGCCTATCTTAACTCCAGACCACTCTATCCCAATTCGGCAGATTCTCAGTCTATTTTAGCCATAACTCCTGGACATATATTGACAGGTGGGACAATTGTCACTGTAACAGAACCAGCACTCAACTATCTTACCAAGCAGCCTAATAACTGTTGGAAATTATTAACCAAAATGCGGGATGAATTCTGGACTACCTGGTCTCGAGAATATCTACATCATTTACTGCAACGTCCAAATGGTTGACTGAAACAACCCCTATCAGTGTTAGAAATATTATTTTAATAAAAGAGGACAATCTTTCACCAATTCGTTGGACCTACGCCGGGTAGAACAACTCCATCCAGGACGAGAGGGCCTTGTAAGACTGGTTACTGTAATGACCGCTACTTCATGTAATTAGCGTTCCTTATCCAAATTAGTTCTCCTTCCTGTCCAATCAAACGACGACGATAACTAATGTAATCTGATTTTCAAGCACTCTCCTTTATTTACATTATCAGAATCCTGCATTAAACAAACGCACCCGGACAGTATGTATAATATTTGTTATTGAACTTCAATTACGTTAACTTTTTATTGCTTATCGCAATACTGTTTAAGCACCTGTAAATAGACTAAGCATACACAGCCGACATCGCTGAATTTAAATTCTATTAATGAATTAAAGAATATTAATTGCGCAGGTCAAGAGGTTCCCCTTTTCTACTTCTCTTGACTTACTATCTTACGATTAACTCAGCCCTTTTTCGCTAAACATGTACTCTTAAATTATTTACAAAAATTTATATTAAATAAATTGTTATTTTTAAGAAAGTGTTGTGAAGTGATTTTCCCATATGCTCACAATTATATTAAAATCTTTTATAACCGACACAATTAGTGAATTTAAGCTTAACAAATAATTAAACAATTGTTATTATTATTATTATTAGTATTATTAACAAGAGTATTTATTAAAATCAAACAATTTCAATTTCCCATTCATTAATAATTCAAATCAAACAATTTAAAAGTTACTTAAAATGTATTATTAATTACCTATTTATTTTTCAACAAACAAATATTTAGGGTAAAATCATAATTATAATGTAAAAAATTGAAAAATTAATATATTTAAAGTATATAAAGCCTGACAAATATACTTGTAAAACAGTAAAAGTATAAAATCTTAAAATAGAAAAATTACTAATTGTAATTGCAAATTGTTAAAAAAGTAGGATCATTAGTGTTGATTAATTGAAATAAATTACTGATAGTTAAATTTAATTAAATTAATGTAGTATATTTATTGCAGTATAGTTATTGTAGTATAGTTATAGAGTAGATTCCTCATGCGTTCGAGCAACCCAACTCACCCCGGCGGTGTTTTTCACATATTTAATTTTTTTCTATCGATACTGCAAATTTAAACTAAAATCTCTTCATTGTCCTTCAAAAGCAACTATTCAAAGATTAAAGTTTGATAATTAAACTTTTTCTAAAACTATTACTCAGGAAGATATACAAAAAAACCAAGTGGGTAAAAATTTACTTTGGAGTATGAAAATTAGTTTTTTTTTACATCTACTCCACATTTTGTGAAACTATATTATTTTCGGTTTAAAAAATTGAAAATTTTAACATTGGAATAATAATTTTCCTAAAATTCAGAGAAATGTCACTTAACCACTTTTGTCCAAAATCTAAACAAGTATGTCACGCTCGACAGTATAAGTGACCTTAGCTCCAAAAAATGTATTTTGGATTCTAGATATTAATCGATAGTTTTCAAGTTGCTTTTTAACATACAAAAGTAAAAAATATTTATGACAATTACTTCTTGATTTATCAATCAGCATTTAATATAGACAGTCATGCACTCACGCATGTTCTTTCCCTTCTCTTGTTAAATTTGCCTTTTGGAGCTAAGGTCTCGTTACACCGTGGAACATCAAATAGTATCATTTAATAAATAATCATAATCGGAGGTTTTATTTTTTGCAAAAAGTGCATTTATTGTATTTCGAATGTAATAAAATTTTTAATTTGTTCATTTCTAGTCATATTTATTAACATAATTCAAAATCTTTGACACATACTTTAATTCTATCATATCACTTTTTAGTTTAAGGGTATTGAACTTTGTTATTTTTTAGGGGCACTATCGTTATGCTCCCTTGGTGCCAAATACCTTATGAAATAGAAAATTTAAATAGCGCACTTCATATGTCGTCTGTTCAATAAGTGCTCTTTTATTCGTACATGAAGACATTGAAAATTTATTTGAATAATGTTAGTTACTTATGGTTTAAATGCATACCTTTGTTGAGAGGAAAAGATTGCATCCAATTATTTGTCGATTGAATTTGCACAATGTAATGTTCAATGGCTGTCGAAAATAAATGTAAAAGTATAATGTCCACCGCTTATTATATATCATTTTATATAGGATCATATTTGAACTTTAGTCAATGTCGCTTTAATACATCATGAAAAAGAGAGCACTAAAGAAATTTTTAAGTTCGATTTGGCAAAAACCTTTAATAAAAAAAAGATTAAATCATTCATTCTGAAAAAGAGGGTCAGAGAGAGCTGTACAAACCAGAAGACTTTAAGACATGCTTAAAGTGCACAATTAAAACCTATATCATTTTTAAGTTTACGTATTATAAATATAAAAATATTTAATTATTAATATCATGGCTTAACATTTTTAATACAATGGCTAACATAATGGCGTACTTTAAATTATTTCTGTCAGTTATTGAAATAATGTTATATAAAATTACCGTTGATTATACCTATATTAAAATAGTCTCAAAGTTTTTTAATTTAATACCTATTATCAATATCAGATTCTTTGATAGAACGGTTTCTAGCTGCATCTATCATTTCTCGTTTTCGTTTCTCCTTTTTCTTTTTAATTGCTTTGGAGTAGCATGTTGTGATCGATACAATACATATCTGTGAAAAAATGTTATAACCGTATTTATTTTGATTAAATTAATCTTTTCCATTATTCTTTTGCTGTACATAATTCAAATATAAATATTTTACACGGAAAAAAATTTATTGTATACAGTCGAACTTCTCTACAACTGAAAATCTTTGGTCTGTCTGTTGTAAAGAGGTCCGTTAAGTGTTATTAGTACTTTATATTTTCGGTTATCACACATAAATATTTCTAACTCACACCTAAACTCATATTGAGTCCATTTTGGATAGTAGTTTTGAGACGCAGCGGAAATGAGATTTCCTTTCTTCTTGTTAATTTTTTAATCCAAAAAGAGGAAAGAAAATCTTATTTCTGCTGCGTCTCAAAACGAGCCAAAACTGGCTCAATATGAGTTCAGGGTTTTTCTGTGCTGACTTTGTCCCTCCAAACCTCACGCTCCTCCTTACCTAAAAATTTTCAGTTTTAAAGAAGTCCGTTGTAGAGACTTATTTATTATTAATGACAAATAATAGTATATTAAGCATTCTAAGACAAATATATGTTTTCTTTGGGTGTAGGGTGCCTGTAAAATGTCGAATATCAAATTTTGTTTACACCACCATTAAGTTTGGTTCCAATATATATTTCTGCAAACTCTAAGACTGATAAATCAATATTAACTTGAGCTAGAGTTAGTCGAAAGGAGGAGAGCCCCTAAGGCCTGTTTTCGGCCCCCCTTAAATTTTAATTTAAATTATCAAATTCTAATTATTGACAACAAAAATATATTTTTTTTAATGATTTTGAGTAAAAGGGGGTGTTTTTGGCAAATCAACCCTGTGATTTGTGGGGTAGCATGCCAAAAAATATGAAAATTGATTATTAAAAAATGTTTTTAGATTAAGGTAAGGGTACCTATTATAGAACATTTTCTTAATCATGTCCCTATTATAAAACAGTTTTAAAAATTTTAAAGTGAATAAAATAACCCTAATGATAATCAAATTCTATTTATTTTAATAAATTATGTAACTAATGATAGGCATGGTTATTCATGTATATAGTTATAAATTCAATTATAATTGTTTAAGAGTATTTAAACATTTAATTAAGTAACCAAGTTTTTTTTTAAAAAAGCGTTTCATATTGGGGTACACATTTATTTCACATGTCCCTATTAAGAAACACTCATGAAACACAACTGCAAACATAACCTCAAATATTTTAAGAACTTCTACATTATTGTTTCATTAGAAAAATTAGTTGAATAATTATCTTCTGAAATAAAATTTGTTTTTCGAACATCATTAGTTATAACTAATATTTCAATTATTCCGAAAAGTTAAGAGAATTGAAATTATTTATTGATTTAAAAACCCTGTTTCATAATAGGGACGTCAAAAATGAAACAGTGGTACATGTTGTCAACCAACGTTTCATAATAGGTACATGTGTTTCGTTCAACATTTTTATTTATATTATATTCTGTTCATAATAAATAACCATTATAGGACTTAATATTTAATTCAGAAAGATCACTCTTTTAAACTATACTTCATTTGTCAGCATTGGCACTCTTCATTATGAGAAATTTAACATCAAACTTTAGACGTCTTAAAAAGTGTTTCATAATGGGTATAGTTACCTTATCACTGAATTAGCTTGAAACTTGTTACTCGGGGGTTTCTTTGGTCGCTAATTACAAATCTCAAGTCAGATTAAAAAAATTCTAAATGGCGGACGATTTTTTAAAAAGTGATCAAATTATCTTGAAACTTGTTACACGGGGGTTTTCGGGGTCGCTGATTACGAAACTGACGTTGGATTTGAAGAATTCAATATGGCAGATCCAATATGGCGGAAGAATTTTTTAAAAGCCATCGAATTATTTTGAAACTTGTTACTCGGAGGTTTTTGGGGTCGCTGATTACGAATCTGAAGTCAGATTTAAAAAATTCAAAATGGCGTATTCAATATGGCGGCCGAATTTTTTAAAAGTGATCGAATTATCTTGAAACTTGTTACTCGGGGGTTTTTGGGGTCGCTGATTACGAATCTGACGTTAGATTTTAAGAATTCAAAATAGCGGATACAATATGGCGGACGACTTTTTTAAAACTAATTGAATTATCTTGAAAACTTGTTACTCGACTCTAGCACGATATTTAAAGTCGTTTACGTTTCGGCATTACAATGTCAGACGTCCCAGATTGTCCTGATTGCAATAAATCTCAGCATTGTGAATTCCATTATTTTTTCGTTCGGAAGATCTTCAAAGTCTCATAAAACTTGAATTGTTTGTAAAAGTAAAAATTCAATGGTCATTGTGCCTTCTGAAGCTAAAATGCTAATCTTTATTGACATAGGGATAATGCAATGAAAACAATGCATAGGCCATTTAACTTCGCTCCTGGTTACGAGCGGAGCCCATTAGGATTTAAGGGTTACTTTAAATAGGATCCTGAATATCTCCATCAGAATTCTCAGTTACAGTAACTCTTAATTCCTAGTAGGCTCTTCTCGTAACTAGGAGCATAGTTCAATCGCCAAGGCATTTTTTCCGTGTACTGCAAGGAAATATTCATTGTTGTAAAATACATTCGTCAGGTAAGTTTTTAAAAGGTAATGAAGTTCATCGACTGCTTCCGTGATTCGCTAGCCTGGTGTTTTTCTCTGCGATTGAGACATATTAATGATTAAATAAACTATTTAACGAATTTTAAATCCAATGCCCAGTTGGTCAGTAATCAGAGACCCCAAAAAACCCCAAGTAACAAGTTTCAAGATAATTCGATCAATTTTTAAAAAACCTTCCGCCACTTTGGATCCGCCATTTTGAATCTTTAAATCTAACATCAGATTCGTAATCAGCGACCCCGAAAACCCCCGAGTAACAAGTTTCAAGATAATTCGATCACTTTTAAAAAAATCTTCCGCCATATTATATCCGCCATTTTGAATTTTTTAAATCTGACTTCAGATTCGTAATCAGCATCCCCAAAAACCCCGAGTAACAAGTTTCAAGCTAATTCAGTGATAATCTAAAAACATTTTTTAATAATAAATTTTCATATTTTTTGGCATGCTACCCCACAAATCAAAGGGTTGATTTACCAAAAACACCCCCGTTTAATTAAAAATCATTCAAAAAAACATATTTTAGTTGTCAATAACTAGAATTTGATAATTTAAACTAAAATTTAAGGGGGACCGAAAACAGGCCTTAGAGGCCCTCCTCCTTTCTCATTGCAAATAAATGAAAAAATTTACATTTAAACAAAAAATTAATAATTTTAAAAATAATGAATTTATCACTCAGTCATTTAATATTAAAATAAGATGTTAGCTATCAGTCCAAGTCAAAAGACTTTTGTTAATGTTTTTGCTAAAATTTGCCCAGAGCAGAAATTACTTTATTTTCAGTTACACTTTAAGATAGCATTGTAAAAGAATTAATTTAAAAAAAATTTAATAGTTTTAAGGCAACAATCACTACCAGATTAAAACATAAAATGTTAATACAAAAATGAACAATTTATTAACATTCCTTCATAGTAAATCATACCTGTAAAACTACAGCTCCAAGCGATGTCAAAAATACACATAATAAGACAGATCGTGTATTCTGGAAGGCTGAATGAAGGCATCCAATTTTATAAAATGATTCTAATTGCGAATTTTGTGATTCTTCTGTTAATGTGGCTTTATGACATGACCAAGGAACTCCTTGTTTATCAGCATAATCTGCAGGTCCGTACAAGCCACAGCATCCTAACTGAAAAATGTAAGTTAATTACAATATAATGACTAAGTTATAAATTAAGTAACATAAAGTTATGAAACACTGGTGGTCGGGGTTTTCAAGTAGGGTAAGTCCGGGGGAGATCGACATAGTTTCTATAATAAATAAATAAACAGATCGAAAATTTTTAGTACTGGAGTAACAGACAAAATAAAAAAAAGACCCGGTAAAAAGGGAGAAATAGAAAATAATTCAGAATCTGAATTATTTCCAATGCGCGATTTTTCCATTTTTTGAGATTCCATTATGAAACCCAAGAAATAAGAAAATTTTATTGCTTTCCATTGACTACAGAAAATTTCAAGAAGCGAATTGAAGGCAATTGAAAAGTTGGAAGATATGAAAATAATTTCTATTGCTTTTAATTAACTACAAAAAATTTCAAGAAGCGAATTGAAGGCAATTGAAAAGTTGGAGGATATGGAAATAATTTCTATTGCTTTCAATTGACTTTAGCGACATTTTTATTGCTAATGCTCTTATTATTTGTTTTTTATTATAAAACTTATACTGAGAAAAAATGCTATTAAATCTATTTCATATTTGTTTGATGTAACAAACAGCATATTCAATATCCTTCGAATAAATATGTAATGGCTTTAATAATATAAAACATAATTGTAAAATAAAAAAAAATCGATCTTTCTCTTATTCAGCTTTAATTTACACCGGTTCAACCCCTCCCTCCTCCTGTTGAATGTCTGGAGGTCTGGTCTATCAAAGTGTTGTTCTTTTTATTTGAGAGTATATTTCAAATTTAAGTGAAAAACATGTGGCTGTAGCGACATCACGGAGACTGTCACCCAAGTAATCTCTAAGCTCTAACCACGCTCGATCTTGCTTAACTTTCGCGATCGCGAGCCACGGCATTTCGCTACCTGGTATCGACGGTTGGAAGAGAATTTTATGTATGTTTAATATAAGCTGACTGTTCCAAAATATTACTCATATTACTTTACCATGTCCTCCAGATTTTCTTAACAATTATTTAATAGTTTATAAAAATGTTCCTTCATATTTCATATTCAAGAATATCGTTTTTCCTAAAGATCCTATAAAAAATTGTATATTTGAAATTGCATTTTCAATTTAAAATGCTAAAATTCAGTTTTCTAACCTGTCCTTTATTTATTTACTAACAAAATATATGCTCCCTTGCATTTTTTCATTGGCCAGTATATAGTTTAATACAAAAAATAAATTACGAATTAATTTAGATTAAATTAATTGTTATCAGAATTTTTTTGTATTGATTGACTTTTTTGTAGTCAGGGAAAACCTGAAAAACCCTAAAAAATCAGGGAATTTTATAAAATATTGTTTTAAAAAATTAATTACATTAATTTGTCTTTTTATGATTTCAATTAGTGACTTTTCATTTGTAATAAATTGAAAATTGCTGAATTAGCAGTTATGACTTTTACCTGATTGATCAATAGAAAATAACTGAAATTTTCAATGCTGTTACTGAAATTGAAAATTATTTCCATCTATATCAATAAGTGAAAAATTAAAAAAAACAATTTATAAAATAGATAAATAAATAAAATAATAAAAATTTTTATCAGTGACTAAATTGTCAGTAATTTTTCTGACAATTTATTCATTTCCAACTGATTTTCAACAAAATTTCATTGATTGAAGTTATGAATAGAGAGCGATTTTTAAAATAAAATTGTTTTCCTTAAATTTTATATAAGTATTATTTAATTTGTTTGTTCTGTTGTTGATTGTTCTCGGCATTTGTCAAATTTATTGTCATTTGTCAATTTTTTTTTCATTTCTCAATTATTTTCTTTAATATTCAGTTATTTTCATCATATTGTAATTTTTCCTGCAATTATCAATTATTATCTTAAAACCACAATTTAATTCGTTAATCTGAAATTTAATTCTCCAATTTTTAATTATTTTCTCCTATTTTCAATTATTTTATTCGCAAACATAATTGTTTTAAAATTCTAATTCATTTCTTCAATTCTACAACTAAATTATTTTCTTCAAATTTCAATTCCATTTTTCAATTTTCAATTACTTACTTAGTTTTCAAACATTTTTTACCTTTTTCAATAATTTTTTTAGATTATCAATAAGTTTCTTTAATTTTAAACTCAATTCAATTATTTTCTTTACCATTTAATTATTTTCGTCATTTAATAGTTTTTATTTTAATTATCAATTGTTTTGTTATAATTTCAATTTAATTCTTTAATCTTCAATTTATTTATTTAATTTTTAATTATTCTCTCTAAGTCTTAATCATTTTCTACAAATTTCAATTCCATTTTCCAATTTTCAATTATTTCCTTTACCTAATATTAAAAAATTCTCACCTTTTTTCAATTGTTTATTATTTCGATTATCAATAAGTCATCTTAATTTTAAATTGAATTGTTCAATTCTTTTCTTCAATTTGCAATTATTTCCAGAAATTATTGCTATAATTTCCTAAAATTTTCATTTTGCAATTATTCAGTTTAAATTTAATATTTATTGTTTAATTTTGCTTTCCCATAGAAGAAGTACTGTTTTAAAATTATTTTAACGAATTGTGTATTAATATAGCCATTTTTGTTTTCCATTGTCAATTAATTATGTTACTTTTCAGATATTTTCTACAATGTTGCAATTATTTACATTATTTTCCAATTATTTCTTTCAATTCTTAATCATTTTCTTTAATTTTCAATTATTTACTACAATTTTTTGAATTTTCGTTTATTCTTTTAACATTTCATCGGCTTAGAATTATAGTGTGCCATGTCCACTTTCTGTCAAATCGAGAAAAAGAGGTTCAAAGTTTACTCACTTCATACTCATTTATAAGCTTTCTTAAAATTAAAAAGTATTTATTGATTATAAAAGATGCTTCTTTTTTAATTAAATTCACGTAAATTACCACAACGTTTATATTAAAAGTTAATTACATATAAATTTTGTTGCTTAAAGTTTTCATTATCACGTAAAACACACGAAATCGTAGACATATAATTCTAATCTTTTGATTACACAAAATTTTTAATTTATAATTATGATGAATTAAAAGCAGTTTTTGAGTATATCTCTTTATAAAAAATCAAGTTCAACACCTGTGAAATATGCAATACTATAGAATAAATTTTCAAAAAATGTCCATGACGCAGTATAATTCTTAGCCGACGATTTTATAATTATTATTAACTTTTTCAATTATTTTGTTCCATTGTCAAATTTTCTCGACAGTTTTCGAAATTTATTTTCAATTGTAAATTATTTTCTGTAATATTTAATTATTTTAGTCATTTTAAAATTTTTTTTGTATTTATCCATTATTTTCTTACAACCTCAATTTAATTCTTTAATCTTTACTTTATTTCTTCAATTTTTATTTACATTCTTCAATTCTCAATTATTTTCTACTAATTTCAATTCCATTTGTCAATTTTCATATATTGTCTTTAATATTAAAAAAATTTCTTCTTTTTCCAATTCCTTTTTTCGATTCACAATAAGTTTCTTTAATTTTAAATTCAATTTGTTACTTACTTTCGTCAAAAATAAATTTTTTTCAAATTTTAATTAAATTTTTCAAGTTTTTAATTATTTTCTTTAATTTCAATGATTTTTTTTTTATTTTCAAAAGTCGTTCAATGTACAATTATTTCCAACAATTCTTTCTATAATTTTCTTAAATTTTTAATTTGTAATTATTTCCTTAAAATGTAATATTAGTTTTTAACTTTTCACTTTTGAATTATTTTTTTCAAGTTTAAATTCCATTCTTTAATTTTTAATTATTTCATTCATGTTCAATAATTCTCGCCTTTTTACACTTATCAATTATTTATTAAAATTTGAATTTAATTCTGAAATTTTTAATTTGGTTCTTCATTTTATTATAATTCTCTTTCAATTTCAATTCCATTCTTCAATTTTCAATTATTTCCTTCTATATTCAATATTTCTCTACTTTTAATTATATTATTATTTTCTTCAATTTCAAGTAATCTTTTTTGATTTTCAATTCAATTGTTCATTTTGCAATTATTTCCAAGAATTATTTCTATAATTTTCATAATTTTTCAATTTCCAATTATTTTCCTATAATTTAATATTTCTTGTTTAATTTTTTTTAATAATTTTTTACAGCTGTTTATTACCCAGGCGCGCAGGGACGATGATTTGAGGCTTTATAAAGCTTGACTGAGGACTGGTCAATATTGACTGAGGATTGGTGAGTCGGAGGAAGCAAGACTCGTCCAAGCTAGAATGTAACAGCGATTCAAGCCTGACGCTCCAAGCTTGGTTGAGGATTGGAGTCCAAGACTCAATCAATGTTCGGAAGTCCGATTATAGCTTCGTCAAGCCTGATTCCACTGTCGCTTACAGAAGACAGAACGTTAAATAATTAATAATATAATAATATTCTTGTTGCATTATGTTGTTAATAATGATAATTCTTATAATTATAATAATAATAATAATATTATTATATTATTATTATTAATTATATTATTATTATTAATTATATTATTATATTATTTATAATCATAAATACAATAATAATAAATACAATAATAATATTATTATTATCATTTTTTCTTAATTACTGTACTGCTGCAGATTGTCATAAAATTAATAAAATAAAAAAATTTTTTAATGTTCATCTATAATTATTTAAATTGATATTCTTCAGATTGCTTTTTTTATAATTTAAGATTAAGTGCACATTTACACACTTAATTATTATCGACTTAAGATTAATTAACAATTTTAATACATATAAACACTTAACCTATGAAATAAAATTTCGCACGCTCAAGGGGGGATCGAACCCACGGCCCTATAGACGAATTCGCTCGCGGTGAACGCACGCTATTAGTACCACTCGGCTACGACGGGTAGTTGAGAGTCAATCGAAATAACTTAGTGAGTTTCAGACCTGGATTATGTGCTATTTACATTTTAATAGTTCTGGAACATATTCATTATCAAAAATAAATAAATAGAATTTATTTATCCTTCGTTTATATACAGTTTATACAATCCAATCTCCTGACTTGTTAATATTTTATAAATAAATATTCTTATGCAATATTTGCAAAATATGTAAACAAAATTAACTAATAATTTATCATTTTTATTTATAACTTTAATTTAATAATATTATTTGTATAATTAATTTCAATAATATATAATACAAAAGTAAATTATAAAAATTGTTTATATATAATGTATTGAAGGGCACTTTTATTTAAATAAAGAAATTTATTCAATTTGTATAATTAAAGATTTTTTGAAATGAATCATTTTACAAAATTACGCTATCGAGCACGTAATCATATCTTCAATATTTTTCAAATTTGAAAATTGTCTTTAAATTATTTCGTTTGGTTATGATTCTTTGAAATTTATTTTTTAAAATAAGAAAATAATTGTTTACAACTTTAATTTACTTCTAATATATCTTACAATTAAGTAAAATTACATAATTTTTGTTTGTTTATTTATAGTTTATTTTATACAAAATTAATAGTAAATATTCATAAAATTACTAAATCTGCAGCAGTTGTAATATTTATTATTTAATTAATAATACTTTTTATATGTATATACTTTAATATATAAAAAAATATGTAATATGATAAGTTGAGCAATTGTGTCACAGTTGATTCAAGCTTGAATCTAGATTGGATGTTCAAGTTTCGCGCATGAGGATTCAAGCAGTCTTGAATCAAGCATGGAACGAGCATTGGTGTCCAATCTTCAACCAATATTGAACGACAGTGATTTAAAGACTGTTCCCAGTCTCGGTTACCCACTCTGGGTGTCAAAGCTAGAATCAAGCCTCCACCCAGCGTCAGCATTGGTTTCTCGCGCCTGGGTAATCTAGTCATTTTTCTCATTTTGTTTTCAATTTTCATCATTTTTCGAATAATTTTTTTCAATTCTTCTAGTTATTTTTTAATTATTTTAAAAATAGGAACAAATTATAAAGAAAGCATTCATAAACCTTAAAAAATGTTGGAAATATTAATATATAATATTAATATATAAATTTCACGCGCGTATTGAAAGCAATAGAAATTCAAACATTCATTATTTTCATATTCTCTAACTTTTTAATTGCCTTCAATTCGCTTCTTGAAAATTTCTATAGACAATTGAAAGCAATAGAAATTGTCGATTTCTCGTAGTCTCAACTGGTAGTCATTGGACCCTCATATTCAACTTATTCAACTTTTCAATTGCCTTCAGTTCGCTTCTTGAGAATTTTTGTAGTCAATTGAAAGCAATAGAAATTGTCCATTTTTCGTGGTCTCTACTGATAGTCACTAAAATCTCCTATTCACATTCTCCATTTTTTCAATGGCCTCCAATTCGCTTCTTCATAATTTCTGTAGTCAATTGAAAGCTATTATACAATTTTCTACTTTTTAAAGTTTCATTTCGAACTCTTTGCAGTTACTTGTATCGGTGACACATTCGCGCATTAAAAATAATTCAGATTCTGAATTAGTTTCAATGTCTCGTATCTTCCTACTAATAGAAAAAAAATTCATTTTTCAGAAATTCTATTGCTGGGAAGGGATATTTTAAAAATGGAAAAATCGCGCATTCCAAATAATTGAGTATTCCCGTATTTCTAGCAAAATTTCCAACTTTCCAATTTTCTTCTATTTCTCCCCGTTTACCGGGGAAGTACCTCTTATATATGACGATTATGACAGATTTTTTACCCCGTGCAGAAAATTGTAATGGCGTTGTACAGTCCCAATCTAGCTTCCCTAGAAAATATACTGGCGCTAGACACTTTGACTATATAGCGTCTAGACAGAAATGTAACGTTCGTATATCTTATTGGCTAGATAGTGTGTTTAAATTGGCGCTATATAGTCGTACTAGATATCTCTAGAAAGGTAGAAAAATAATATCTATTTTCAATTGCAAATTCAGTTTGTTTAAACACACTTTTTCACATACGGTTAAACATTCACTAGACTTAAACAATTGAAACTATCTTATATACATAAAATCGCACGACAACTGGGATGGAACCCGGGACCCTTCAGACGCAAGTTGTACGCTAAACCCCGCAGCCACGCTCGCTTAGTTTAAAATATAAGAAACCCTATATTTGAATTACAGTTCAGTTAAGGGTAAGACCATTTACTTTTTTAAAAATTATTTTTTTAATTGTAGGTATTAAAATTTGCAAATGCAATAGCAAATAAAAATTATTTTAAATTATATTTACTCAATGTCTTAATGACTCAAATATAAAATAGCTACTAAAGTTAATGATCGGAAAAAAAGTGTCCAACACATTTTTGTTAAATTAGCGTTTTCCTTGTTTTAAATCGTTATAAACATTAAATTTTATATGTAAAAAAATATTCGGATTTTGGACTTAGAAATTTTTACTTGACAATCGCATAGTACGATTTTAAAAAAAAATCATTTTACACTTTTTTCAAATGCTTTTAAATGCAATTCAAAGCATTCTAAACAAAATATTCTTGAAACAAAAAAAATTTTAATTTGATTTAGAATTATTCTATTTAGGAAAAAAATTTCATGAACCTACTTAATATTTATTTATTTATTCGTTTACGGGCTTACAAAGATAAAAATATTAGTACAATCTTGAAAAAAATCACTTAATGTTTTATTGAAAGTGTTTTGAAATGTCATTAAAAGCATTTTGAATAAACTTTTTTTTTTGATTTTTTTTTTAATTTGACTTAGAAATATTTTTGAGCAGGAAATATCGGCATAAGACTGAATTGAATATGTTTTTATTACTGCGCCGGTATTGCCTTGCCAGAGTTTGGCTGAATAATGTCATGAGCCCTGAATCTGTACTATGCCGTTAGTAAACATTACTATCGCATCACTCAGGCATTTCCCATTGGGTTGAAGAAAATATAAACTGAAAGAGTTTCTAGCACCTAGATCACGCCAGTATAACAGTCCTATGAATGGGAATGCATGACGTAACCTACACTGCAAAAACAGGTGTCTTAAATTGTACAAAAATGTCTTAAAATAAGACATTTTTCGTGTCTTAGACACCAAAAGTATCTTAATTTAAGCCATTTTTGGCCAATTTAAGACACTATGTTTTTGCAGTGTATATACACGGAAAAAAAAAGTTTATTGATATTTACAAAACTTTTTTTGGACTCTTGGATACATGAAAAAGTTTTGTGAAAACTCTTATAGCAAGGTTTGTATGAATTACTAAATTTGTTCATATATATTATACCTAAATTCCGTTAATTATACAAAATGAAGCAATAGTATTTCTATCGGGGAGTTTGTAAGAATTCTAGAGGAGTTTTGTAAAACAGAACCATGCAGAAAAGAAAATAGAATGACTCATCAGTTGTCTGATGAGACTGTGAACGCTTCCCCTTCTCTGGTTACTAGTAGGTGTAGTATTTTGACTGTTGTTGGTGAGATGCAAGGTGATTGGTCGAAAGTTGACGATTCGCAAACATACATACATACATAATTAATTTAATATTTTATTAATACCTTAAACGCAAGTAAACGCATAGAAACGAATATTTTAAAAAATCCTAGCGACGCTGAGATTCGAACCCTGATTTTCTAAACCGAACGCATATAACGAGTCAGACGCACTACCACGGGGCCATTGAGGCTAATGATTTGGATTTCCAAGTACTCGGTGACCTCTAGTTCTGGCATGTGCCATTTAAATAAATTTTCACCAAACGAGGAAATGGCAATTCCTTTTGAGTATCTTTTGTTAATTACTTATTTTAGAGATAAAGATATTTTTTAGAAAAATAATATTGTAGAATCTTATAAAAATAATCAAAATAAATATCAAAATTGAAGTGAAATAATATTTGAATTCAAGAGGAATTTTTAGTTTTCATCTAATCTTTGTAAAATTATGAAATAATAAGAACTAAAAACATTTCTATTATTTAAGTTTAACATCTCATTTCAATCATGTGAAACAGTAATAACTTATTTTTGGTAAAAATTGACAAAAGTTTAGTCTAGTTAAATTTAGTATAACAATAGTTATTAGCAAATTATTAATAAAATAATTAAATAAGTTAAGTATCTCCAAAAAGTTGTTTTTCAAAGAATTTTAGACGACACGTATTTTTTTGTTTGGCTGAAAAAAAAATTTTCATGAAGTTATAAAGATTTTAATTTTTGAAACTCTCGTTTACTTGAAATTTAAGAAAAAACCTTTTAAGTGTAATAACTTTTTAAATAATTTGGATATCTTTTTTTTTTTCAGGATCGGCCTGAAATAGTTGTTAGTTGCTCCTCTTCAAAAGATGTAAAAAAAGTTGCTCTTGATATTTTTCTATATTTCTCGTTTTTTCAACAAATTCCGTTAAAACTCGATAAAAAGCTAATTTTTAGAAAACTTTCCAGTGTTTTTGGGTGAAAATAAGCAAATAATTTTAGAAAACGTGTAATTTATCAGAAACGTTTATATCTTAAACGTATCTAATTTTTATTTTAATTGAATTTTTTACATATTTTTTTAACTCCTTTCGTTAAAAATTCAAATTAAGAAATGGTTTTAGCTGAATAAAAATATTATTAAAGTTAATTTCACCAAATTTTGAATTATCAAGTTTCACATTTCTTAGAAAAAATTATGTTGTGTCAAAATTTGTTGTCAAATAATAATTATTTAACATTTTATGTTTTTTCTTTGAATCTAGTGGAAATATGTAATTTCTATCCAATCTTGACAAATAATAGCTCATTTTTCTCTTTAAAACGTTATTTGTTGGCTTTTGTTGAATAACATTGTCTTTAAAAATATATCTAAATCAAATCTTATTTATCCAATAACTTTTGAATAAAATATTTTAAAAAATCCAACCAATAAACCAATATTAACCAACATTAACTGTTTATCAAAAGCAAGTGACTTTTAAAAAATTAAAGATATTGTAAAGTTTCATTTTCTGTTTTTCCGTAATTTTTTTTCAGACATTCTTTGAAAATTACTTTTTATTTAAACTAAAACTAGAATATTAAATATTAAAAAACAAAATAATTAAAGAAGACATTGGATTAAAAATTGTTTGTATTGGAAGTATAAACAAATCATAATTTATATTATGAATACATAATATATGTAACAGATACTAATAACAATAACATTTTCTATGTTGCATTGAAACATAGAAATCCTTTGAAATTCAACTGTGATAGACACACGGCACACTGTTAACTGCGCGCGCGAGCGCAGTCAAATATTTTACGAAACTCATTCGTAACTCGTACAAATGGACATTTTAATATTTAGAACGGGCAAGTTTAGAATAAATGAAAAGTATATATTTGAAATTGTGTTAAAATAATTTATCAAATTAGATTTTCCAAAGAAAATAAATCTATTTTGTACTTTCCACAAAATAATTTGATAACTTTTGCTGAATTAGTTTTATATGAATTACAGAAGTTTTTTTTACAGGCCTGTTTTATAAAATGTACAGAAAGTTTCGTAAATAGTTTAGAAAAGTTTGACATTAAGAGCAGAAAATTTAGTAAACAATACGAAACTTTGTTTTGTAAAGCGATTTATCCAAGACTACTGAAATAATTTTGTAGTATTCGAAAAACTTTTTTTTTTCCGTGTACTAGATTTATACTCTCTAAATCTGAATTAGTAGTTTTCTACTAAGAATTAGTAGTTTTCTACTATGAATTAGTCAAATTCATGGCTCATTTTTCTCTAATTCATATAGTATGAAAAAAACTAATTCTTAGTAGAAAACTACTAATTTTTAGTAAAAAACTACTTATTCTTAGTAGAAAACTACTATTTCAAATAGTGAAACTTTACTTTTAAAAAAAGTAGATTTTTTTACTAATTTAATTAGTAGTTTTCTACTACAAAATTAGTAGTTTTCTAATAATTCTTAGTAGTTTTCTACTAAGAATTAGTAAAATTCTTACTATTTTAATAGTAGCTCACTTTTCGCTAATTCATTAGTAGAAAACCACTAATTCAGATTTAGAGAGTAAGTATAT
Organism: Ganaspis brasiliensis; assembly: GCA_037103525.1. NCBI lineage: Eukaryota > Metazoa > Arthropoda > Insecta > Hymenoptera > Figitidae > Ganaspis > Ganaspis brasiliensis. Next base: position 2,082,369 of record JAZKLR010000502.1, read on the forward strand.
CTTGTAAACTAGACAGAATCAAGACCGCCCCAGTCTAGCTTTACTGTAATAGCAGCGCGTGACATAACCTGGATTAGATTTATTAGTGTATCTTAGAAACTAGATAGAATCCAGACCGCCCCAGTCTAGCTTTACTATAAATAGCAGAGCGTGACAAACACTATACTGGCAAAAAATCAATCTAGACTGCCATGACAATTTTCTACACGGGACGCTCTTTCACGTGGTGTAAACTAAAAAAAAATTTTTTTAACACGTAAGCCCCCTTTTCACTGTCTAGGTCACATATTTAGTTTTTTATTCATTTCGACAAAATTTTGTTTTTCTTTGCCTCTAGATACAAAACGAAGAAATTTAGTCTAGAATAAGGGACTTTTTGAGTCAATTTCTATAAAATATTTTGTAATTCACGAATGTTGTTCATGCTATTTTTAAAAAGAGCTATTTAATATTATTTATAATCAATTTTTCAAAAATTGGAGAATTGTTTATAAATAATATATTGCTCTTTCAAAACAAAAATCCTATGCGAGTACCACTTGAGCCACTCTTCTATTTCTAAAAAATGGATCATTGACATTTTTTCTGTCTTTTAAGATTGGAAAACGTCAATCTTGAAATCAGGTAAGAATTTTTCTTCTCGGCCTCGATCAGTTTTTACCAATGACTTGATTTATCATTATTTTAATAAAAAATGTAGTGACAAATAATAAAATATGCTGTTCAAAAATACTTACTCTCGATTGCATACGATCCCAAAGTTTTTTATTATCTGTGGTAGCTAGAGCAAAAGCCTTCTTTGCTTCGAAAGGAGATAATTCAGTTATTTCTTCATGTTTTACAAAAGCCCAAATCCCGGTAGAAAATTCAACTAGTGTAAGTAATCCAAGGAAGAAGGTGAACTATAATTAAACAAAAAATTTTAAAAAACAGAAAAATATTGAAACGTTTACTGTCAATAAAGAGTTTCTGGAGAAACTTTCTGTGAAAGGGTCCAACCACTAATGTGGAATATTAACGAGGTTGAAATATATAATCTATATAAAAATTCATTATAGAGCCTGGCTTATTTTAATATAATATAATAATAATATTTATATTGTAATGTTTCTATAACATTTGTCAAGAAAATAATAATAAACATGTGTTTGAGATAATTAATCATTCTGATGATTTTTTTTTAATTTAACGGCAGCTTTATAAAATTCAAAAATGTGGAATCAATAAGACCGTTGATTCTTTTTCTAATTTACCGAATTTCATTAACTTTTCTGTTCCACTTTTTATAATTTTGCACACACTGATTCTATTTTTAAATAAAACAGAAACTCGTGCAATTCTTCATCATACACATACTTACAGTGAATGCTTGCGACAGAGTATTATGGTCCAAAGAATAATATGCCCACCATGCTAGGAGGGATGATAAAATTCCTACTCCTAATAAAACTGCAGCTGGTCCACACACTTTGTTTGGAGTAAGAGGAGCAAATTCATACAATCGATAAATGTAATATCCTGAACTAAAACTAACAGCTATTCCCGTAATCTAGAAAACATTGTAAATTAAAAATTACGTTTTCAGAAATATTTCAAATTTTAATTACGTTTTGCGATATTAAGATATTTAAACCAAGTACACAGATAAAATTTTTTAGGTAACTTTTACCATATTTATGATAGTCCACGGATTATAGTCACAAATGCAGAATATTGAGTAGAATAAAATTATGTATTTGTGACTTTTATCTAAAGTCTATCATAAATTATAATTTACCCACAACATTTTTTCCGTGTATAGTAAACACGCGCACATGTAATTTGTTTTGATATTTTTTATTTATTAATCAGTTTGCATTGCTATAGGGTAAATAATTATATTACTTACTATATTAGTGAATAATTTTTACTATCATAGCTCTTAATTAAAAATTTGTTTCAAGCAAAAATATTAATTTCTCAATGCATGGAAAGAATTTTGTCTAAGAAAATTAAATATGTCTATCCTGAATTCAAAATTTACTATATTGGCTGTAGAAGAGCTTTTATAGTAAAAATAAAACAATAAAATGTAATAAATAATATCTAAAGTCTTTTAGTGTATTAAGTTAGAAAATTGAAATATATATACTGAAAAAATGGTATTCTACTTTTAAGAATATTTTTTGGATCCTATTTAAGAACAAAATATGTTTAATAATTAATTAATTAATTACCTATTCTTAAAATAAGAAGCTTATTTTTAAATCAAACCTTTATTCTTAACAGAAGTTTGAAAATTTTTAGCTTGATTTTCATGACTCTAGGTATTTGTTTTTGATTTCTGACAAAGAATTAATCATTTAAATAACATTTAGTACATAACTAGATATCAAACAATATTTACACCAATCGGTGAATAAAAACATTTCAATATAAAAATTTTATGCAATGTGAACTTTGCTTGAACAAAATAGACCTACTTGACGGTACCATTTTTTCAGTGTAAAAATAAGGATGTCATATAATATAGAGTTGAAAAATCTTAAAGCAACTTGAAAATATAAATAATTGTTGAATTTACAAAATGATTTTCAAAATAAGGGTCATCTATTCTCACTTTACCCTACATAATAATATTATATAGGTATATAAAACAGGAAGATTTATCTGTTTTTATTTGATTGAAAGAAAATAAATTTTGAAGTAAAGAAATGTTTAATACAAAGAATTATTTCTTTAGTTCAAAGCTCATTTTTAAAAATACGTAATTTTCATGCGTTATCTTTAATATATGCATAGAAATTATGTTTCAAAAAAAATTTCAAAATTAGACTTATTATAGATTTTATTTATTTACTTCTTGCAACTACAATTTTATTTTACACAAAATATAATCCAATACTGTCCTTCCAGCCCCTGAACAAGAACTGTTTACTTGCATTGGTGTATTTCAACCATCATTTACAGTCTAACAAAAAATGAGACAGGAAACATTTTTTCTTTAAAAACAGAACCACTGATTCGATTAATTATAAAGGGTTTGATATGTTTTTCAAATCACTAATTTTTAGTCAGTATCCCCGTTTGCTATTTTTATATATATTAAAAAAAAATTTATAAATAACTCCAAATCTATTTTCAAATCTTTTTTCAATTATTAAATAATTAATTAGTAATTGTTTTCTTTTCTGTTAGAGGCATAATATTTGAAAAAATAATTTATTTAAATTGAAAATTAGAATAAATTTTTAGAACTGTAGGTACATAGAAAAAAGTTAGGTATATGTTACATATATTGATCACCATTAATTTTTATGTTTTATAGACTTCAAATTATTTTTATTTTTAATATGGGACAAAATTGTGATTTTTATACAATATAATAATTTTAAGAAAATAATATCTTTTTCTACTATATTCTTTGCTTTTGATATATTACGCGTATAGACATGCTTATATTCGTTCAAATAACTCTCATATGTGTTTATTTTCCTTACTTGACAAAAAAATAAAGATTAAAAAAAGATTTGTAGCGTTGCAACATCTGTGTTTAAAGACATTTCCGTTCTTTCTTCTTCCCTAACCTTTTTTAAATCGTTAGTATGTATACATATGCGTATTCTCAACCAATATATTTTATAAAACATGACGTATCATAAAATCTAAAAATACTCTCTTCAACAAATTTTATACAAAACAAGAAACATATTTTAAGAATGAAAACTTTAATTCACTTTTTTTTTGTCTAAAAATGTTTTTTCAATTTATTAAAATCTTAAAAAAAATTATTTTTTAAAACTATTTATTTTAAAATCTGAAAATTAAACTTGACATGTATATAAAAATTAAATTATAAATAAAATACTTGTTGGATTTAAAATTTCTGTTGCATTGGATAAGAATAGTTGCAATACAAAAATAAAATTTTGCTCAAAATGAAACTGAAAATGATTGTATTAATGGTGATACCCTATTTTAAATTTACATTTTTTTATATTACCTATTTTACTTTTTAGTTTAATTTTATTTTACCAACACATATTAATTCAAACGTTCGTACCTGATAAAAATACATAAAGTTGTAAAATTTTAACATTCATTTTAATGACAAATAATATTTTATTCTTTAAATCAAAATTAGGGAACTTTGAAATTTTATGCAACTTATGAAAAAGAATTATGATTAAAAAAATCTTAAAAAAGCTCGTTAAACATCTAAACGTTTAAACTAATAAATAAAATCATTGAATAATTAAAGTTCTTCTTTAATTTTCTTTTCAATTTTTCAAATTAAAAACATTTACAGTTAAGGCATTGTTTTAAAAAATTTCTTTCATAAAAGTTGCCATTGTTATTTGGTTAAAATTATAATAATATAGAAATTGCAAGTATTGAACGTCAAACACAATTGATGCAATTCTCAATATAAATAATTTCATTGTAGTGAAAAATGCGTAAATTAAAAATGTTTGTTGTTGAACATAAACAAAAGCATTGACATTGAAGTTAAAGAAGTAAACTATCAAGTTCTCATGAACAATGAAAAACTATGACGTTAAAGATATACATGTATTTATTTAAAGGATCTGCAAACAAAATCGTGATAATTATATTTTATGGTTTTTTTTCCGTCTAAATTAAAAAAAAGATAACTTCAATATGCAATTAAAAAACTTTTGTGTAAGAATTAGAAAATAATTCTATAACACAAGCACCAGGTATTTCCTAAATTCCGCTCAGGTGCGGTGAATGCAATCAAGTCGCTTACCTCTATAGTGTGTGTAGTATAGTTTAGTAAAAAGACTATGGAGAAATGATAATATTTTCAATTAATCACAAAAGTAAAACACTTACTCCAAGAAGAACTACACAAGAGGAAAGTAAGTAACTCAAGCAGATGAAACTTCGTGCCATCACAGGTTTAGTAATGAGGTAAAAAGTATAATATCTTTGTTGGTGCACACTCAGCTGCACGCTCAGTACGGCGAAGCGGAGTTGATGGGATTCATGACTGGTCGCCGAAGAAACTTGTGTATTGTAAGAGACAGCCTCGTTTATTCGAACCTGAGGATAGTATACATTCACCTACTTGTTACTCGATCCTTATCGTCACAGTGCTCCTAAACAACACTCCTCTTATAAGATATATTTTTCATTTTATAGACTTAACTTTAAAAATTTTTAAAAATGTGTATTATATTTATATTTTTTATTTATTTTGATGTATAAATGCATTGTAATAAAATAATTATTATAAATAAAATAATAATAATAATAATAATAATAATAGAATAATAAAAATATAATATTTTTTAAATTTAGCAGAATTGTACACTTAACAACTATGTGTACATTATTACACTGCTAAAAATTTGGAGAGCACTGAGAAAACGGTATTCTTTATTTGAGAATTATTTTTGGCGCATATTTAAAAATAAAATGTTCTTCTATTAAGGATATAATATTCTTAAAATAAGTATCATATTCTAAAGCCATAAAAATATTCTTAATTTAGGAATATGCTTCTTATTTAAAGAGTATTGTATTCTTAGTAGAAGAATATTTTATTCTTAAATAAGAATACTTCTGAAATAAAGAATACCGTTTTCTTAGTGAGTTAACGGCTGCTGGTGTTGGAAGTTAAATTTTTTGAGTTAAAAATTAACTCCTAAAGACAAGGCCGTAACCAGAAAAAAATTTCGGGGGGGGTTTTGTCAACAAACAGTCAAAGTGATGACCTTTTTTTTTTTTTTTTTTTTTTGAAAACTTGAACAGCTGTCAAAAAAATGTCGGGGGTTCAAACACCCCTATCACCCCGCCCTGGCTACGGCCTTGCCTAAAGAGAGTATAAGGATCATACGCGCCGCGCCACTGAAAAGAAGTGTGGGGACTAAAGGAATAACCGTTAACTTTGTTTGCTTTAACTTAAAAAGGAAATTGGGAGTTAAATTTTAACTCCCTTCTAAAGAAGGGAAGAAGGTTTCTTGTATTTACTAAACTCGACATTTAATTTTAGTAAACTGACTATCAAAATGGGGAAAAAGTGGTCACTACACTGCAAAAACAGGTGTCTTAAATTGTTCAAGAATGTCTTAAATTAAGACGTTTTTCGTGTCTTAGACACCAAAAGTATCTTAATTTAAGACATTTTTGTCCAGTTTAACCCTTTGCGGCACGAATTTTTTGAAAAGAGAAAAAATATTTTTTCTGGCATAAACATTAACTTTATGAATCAAAAAAGTAAAAAATACAAAATTTAGCAAAACCTAAACTTTTGACATATTTTAATTTTTATTTCGTAACCTAACAATGTTAATTTCCTTCATAATATGCATTTGAGATCTGAAATTTACTGGAGAAAACAGAAAAAATTTGATGCTTTGATAAAATTAAGCGTACTCAAATTATACAGAAAAAACCAAAAATTCAAGGTGAGTTAAGACAAGTCGTCCGCCATATTGGATCCGATATTTTGAATTTTTTAAAAATGACATCGGATTTGTTTTCAGAGACCCCAAAAACCTTCGAATACGGAGGGTGGAGTTTTTACTAGTATACAATTAGTGACAATTAAATTAATTCTAATTTTTTTCAATATTTTATAACTAATTTGTTATTAACAATAAACTGTTATTTAAATTGCAGAAAATAGACACAATTGTCTGTTAAGTAATGTATTAGGATCATAAAATGCAAAACACCATGTTTGTATTGTTTTTTTACGTGAAAAACAGAAAATATCAGATACAAACAGGTGGGACTCTGGTGTCCCGCTGTGCTTCAAAGGGTTAAGACACCTTGTTTTTGCAGTGTAGACAAAATATGGCATTTAATATAAGTTTATTAACAACATATGATTTCTTTCCTACCAAAATTTAATAGTCAATTTAAGAAAAAATCGTCCATTTTGTATGAAAGAATTAAGTTGAGAAAAAATTATTGTAAAGAAGTATATCACTGAGAGAAATAGATGGTAAGAACTTTAGTATCTTTGATGGTAGAGAGGTTATATTACACTCCCGAGTCGAAATTTTGAGGCTACTTTAACGCTACATAGTCCAAAATTTTTAGGAAATAGAGGTTTAAAGTAGAAGCAAATTCAATACAATTTAGCTTCTACTTTGGTGCTATTATTGGAAGAAATTTCCTGTTTCCGCGATGAGAGCGTTAAAGTAGAAGCTAATATTCAACTATATAAAGGCCTCTTTTAACGCTCAAGACCCCCTTTTTATTGATCTTCTAAAGTCTAAACAAAGAAAGAATCTGTTTTTGCGAATAAAACTGAAATTAATATGAATGAAATTATAAAAAAAATATACAATAAATATTCAAAATTCATGCACTTTTAGAATTCGTCACACTTAATACACACAAGCTGGAAGTAGTCTAAACTTACTAAATAAATTATTATAACGCAAGTGGGGATTCGAACCCACGACATAACGACCTACGCACTTATAATCTAACGCACTAACCACTACGCTACCGACGCTTATGAACTTACTATTTAATTTTCTAAGTGTCCTTATGATACAAATTACGAATAGTTTTTTTAGGACTTTTCAACAAAATTGTTACATATCGCCAATTTCTGAATGTTTACGGAGATTTTTATGTATTTTTCATTTGTTTAAACAATTTATTATTGTCAAGTTACAGGCTGATATTGATTTAAATCATTGAAGCATTTGCATTAAAATCATGATTTAAATAAAAAAAAAACCTTTCCAATTCTCCGGATGTCTAATACTGCATGTAAAAAATCACAAACCATAAAAAAAACACAAATTTTTGGATAAATCTTAAAAATTTCAATTTTAATATTTTAATCTTTATAAAATTTAAATAATTGGGCTAATATAGATAATCAAAATACCTACGATTTACAAATTTTTGGTATGAAGATAGCAAAAAATAATATCAAATTTTTATATCTTTAGGTCATTATAAATTAAATAAATTCCAAACGTCAATAAACTCATATTCCAATTTTTTCAAACTTTTAAATGTCAATTAATTCAAATTTAAAGACACATTAGTTAATGCAAAATAATTAAATAATATTAATTATTTTTCATATTCACAATAATCCTTTTTTTAAGTCTTACAATATTTGTAATTCTTCTTTATAGTTTCTAATTCAGTTTCTTTTTCGAAACTGTTTAAATTTTATCTTATAATTTCTTATTTTTACAAAATTTAAAGATTTTTTCTCCTTTTACTAATGATATTTTTTGTTGTTGTATTTGTCATTTTATTTTATTGATAAATAAATTATAAATAATAAATAATAATTATTATTTATTATTATTTCGTTGAGTTTCATAAGTTTTTTCATATTTTTAAAAATAAATACGCTTATTTTTTTATTAATGCACCTATTCAATTTGTTTTTAAATCTTGGATAGCTTTGCGAGGTTTTTTGCAAACTTAGTACTTATTCTTTTATAGAATTTTTAGATTTTCTTTATTTTTCTAAATTTATTGTTGGACTTGCTTTCAGTGTAATATTATAAAAATGTTTTTGGTTTAATTTGCCCAAACTTTTTTTTTCTGAAGGATTTTTACTTTTCTTTTCTGGACTTTTTATATACATTTTTTTAATTTTATTTTCATCAATTTTAATTTTTTAAACAAATTATTGCTAGTAATTACTAATTCTTAACAAATACACCTAGGAAGATACAATTTTTTCCTAATTTTACAAATAAATTACTGGGCTCTGGTTAGAAAAATAAAAATTATTGACCATAAATTATTATTTTTATATTTTAAAACAATTTATTATTGTTAATTTATAACATGTAAAAACACCTAGCAAGTAGTAGTTTTTTAATTTGTTTACTTTTTATATTGAAAAAATAAGATATTTATCAAAATTAACAACAATCACCACTCAAAATTGTTTAAACAAATTATTGTTAATAATTGTTATTTTTTTACAAGTGCATCTAGAAAGATACACATTTTCCCTAATTTTACAAATTATTGGGTTTTGGTTATAGATTAAAATTTGTTCCTCTTAAGGGCTAATCAGAGGAACAATAATTGAAGAAAAAGTTAGTTTAACTCCCGTTTTTCTTATATGTTAAATAAAAAAGTATATTTCAATGGAAAAAATGACTGAGTTTCACTTGCAGGTTTAAAGTAGAATAAAAATTTTCATTTCTTTATAACTGGGAATGTGGAGCTTTAAAAGAGCTGCTAATTTTAATGATTGGAAAAATGAAACATGTGTATAGACGTAAAGTAGAAGGAAATATTATTATTAGAAGTAAAGAAGAGGCTAAAAATTAAGAAGTCGTTAAGTAGAAGCTAAAGTTCCTCATGAGCTTCAAAGTAGCTTCAAAATTTCGACTCGGGCTCTACCATCAGAAATGCTACACCGTACCATCTAGATGCTACATCGTACCATCCAGATGCTATCAGATGCTAACCCGTACCATTCAGATGCTATCCCGTACCATCTAGATTCTTGTCCGTATATTTAAGATCAGATATGGTATCTGGTACCATCTAGATGGTACCCCGTAGCATCTATTTCTCTCCGTGATATTTTCTATATTCGTTAGAATGATATTTTCTTCGCTAAATGTTTGAAATTTACTAGTGCACTCACTGCAAAAACAGGGTGTCTTAAATTGGACAAAAATGTCTTAAATTAAGATACTTTTGTTGTCTAAGACACGAAAAATGTCTTAATTTAAGACACCTGTTTTTGCAGTGCTCATACAGACGAATTTACTGTTGCATATTACTCTTGCTGTGTGTAACAAAAAATAACCCTTGGGCAGCGTTCACAAATGACGTCACGCATTTTTTAAAACTTTTTGACCCCCCCCCCTCATGTCACGCTCTGTCACGTGAGAGTAAACACGTACCCCTAAAAGTACGTCACGTTTCTTGCCCCCCCCCCCTTATTTTTATGATAATTTTATTTTCAACGTTAATAACAAAAAATTCAATAGTAATAATTTTCAATCGGTTTTATTATTCTAAATTTGCAGTCATTTGGGTTTATTACTGATATTTGGTTAATAAATAGATTATTACACTGTGATTAAAAAATTTTCTTATTTTTCGCACAACAAATACATTGAGGACTGTTTCAAATCATATACCTCGAACTTTAAGTATTAAATACTTCATATTAAACATAAAAATAAAATTTCGTGACGTCACGTTTGATCAAGACTCCCCCCTCCCCTCTATAGCGTGACGACATATGTGAACGCTCCCTTGTACAAAAGATTTAGAAAAGAGACCTTAATTTGAATGAAAGTTATTTCTGTTTTTTTAAAAATTTGACCTGATGATTAATAATATTTAATATGACATATTTTGAGAATCTTTTTTGTGCGTTAAAAACAATGTTTATTAATAGGAAAAACTGATCTCACAATAAGTGGTAGTGAAAAAAGAGGTCGAAAATGCGACCTTAAATGTGTGATTTATCCAGCGGTAGCAAATTTGAAACATTATTTGATGCCTTATTTGTGCCCTCATTTGTTCTTTCCTTTGTGGTCAGATTTGAGCCCAGTTTGTGAACAGATGTAAAAAACATGAAATAAGAAAAATATTATTAATCTTGTTTTACACTATGTTATTTACAAGTGGTTGCCCTAATTAGATTTGGAAACTTAGTATTACAAAGAAAATGTTGAAAATAAGTTTCGGGGTACAGCACTGTAAAAACAAGTATCTTATTTTAAGAAAATTTTGTCCTCACTTTTAAGACGTTTTAAAGTGTCTTAATTTTTAACCAATGAGAAAGCATCTTTTAAAATTATTAACCAATGAAATAGCTTGAAATAACCATAAGACGCTTTTTTAATATCTTGTGTCTTTAAATAAGACATTTAGAAGACAGCAGTTTTTGCAGTGAGGGTGTCTACTGGAAACCTAATTTGAAATTCCAGGACATTTCCAGGACTTTTTCAGAACAGTTTTTTTATTTTTCTAGGACATTAAATTCAATGATTTTTATAGAAAGCACTTTTCCTTTACAATAAAACTAAAAAAAGGTAAAAATTATATTCAAGGTGTAAAAAAAAAAAATTCTGATGCTTTCCACAAATTTTGTTCTTAATAAAAAAAATGAGACATGTATTTTTTAGAACCCTGCGCCGAGGATCAATATTGGATCCGCCATTTTGAATTTAAAAAAATTATGAACAGTTTCGTAATCTGTGACCCAAAAAACTCTATGTATTAAATTTCATTAATTTTAATATAAAACTTAAAGATTGGTCCAACAGGTATTAATTTTTTACTTTTTTTTAGTACACATTAAAAAAATGTTTTCGGTAAGAAATAATTATTATAAAGCAGAAGGTTGTCGATTTATCTGTACATTTTTTCAAAAAAGCCGCCATATTAGTTTTGCATATGAATAAAAATGAAATCTGAGCCCGCAAGCTTGTAGAGCGATCCTAAAAACGTAAAGAAACTCTATTCCCCTATTTAAAAAAAAATGTTTTTACTTGTAGTAATATTTCAAAGTAAGGCTACGGTTATAAATGTCATAAATTCAAACATTCATAACTTCTTTTAAAATCATTGTAAATTAATTTTGATAAAAGGGTTTTAAATCTCGCAGTGCGTACTATATGAAGCCAATATAGAAAAGTAAAGAAAAAATTTCGGGCTTCCAGAAAAAATTTACAAAAATGTCGAAAATAGACATTTTTGAGACATTTGACCTAGAACTACTCAAAATCCTGACCTGGCTGATTATTTCTAAAAGCAATTTCACTGCGAAAAATGGTTAAATACTTTCTTTTATGTTTTAAATTCTAAGAAAAAATCAATTATGATGCAAAAAAATAATTAAAATCTCAAATTTAGCTTTTACGAAACAACGCCGATGAACGCCGATACGCCGATCCCGTGAGAAAAATTGAACATGGCCCAGACCTCGCCCTGACCAGTTTTCCTGAGACTAGTTTTGGCAAAACTAGTCTTGGCCCAGACCAGTAGTGTAACGTTTTTTTCCATAGAATCAACAAATTTTCCTGAACTGGGCCAGGCCTGGCCCAGACTAGTTTGACTAATTTTATTTCTGGCTACACCAGGCTTGGCCCAAATTAGAATTCTAATGTTTTTTTCCTGAAAATTGCCTAAATTTTCTAGAATTTGTTATGTTATGAAAATAAAAACATTTTTAAGTTTTTTGGATAACCCTTAGAATCGGATCGACTTTAAGGTACAAAAAAGTCGTTTTCTCGGCATTACATTTAAAAAAAACCCAAAAAAAGTTTTTTTTTTTTTATAAACATTAATTAATAATTTTGTAAATTAATGTTTCCTATTAGATATTAAACAAACATAAAGTTTTCACGATTTTGAACTAAAAAAATGCAATTTTTATTTTCTTAAAAATTATTTAAGACTGATTAAAATAAATCATTCTAATTCAGATGACCCATTATAACTTTTGAGTTAAAATCATTAAAAACTTTTGAAGACTTAATTTAAATTTTTATTTAGATTACTTCAACCTAGGGAAAATTCGACATTTCTTTTTAAATAACTTTATGTTCAAAATTATTTTTTCTACATACATATTTAAAAAGATTGTTTTTACTATATGTCCAGTCTATATGTTTTATCTTGTTGTATTTCTGGGAAAACTATATTTATCTTAAAAAATTTAAATTAGTATTTTTTAAACACTTTTAAAAAAGATTTTCTTAAAAGAAAATTATTTCTGGTCTACCTGATCAGGGTCAAAGCTGGTCCAGACTAGGCCTTCCAGATCAGATCATTCCAAGGGTTTCCGAATTTTTTTTTTGGCAAATCTGATCAGGGCCAGATCTGGACCAGATTCGGCCTTCCAGATCAGATAGTTACAGATCAGGCCCACTTCTGGATTCAGGCTTGCCAGAAATTTTTTCCTCACGGGATAGTCTATCGGCGGCGCGCTGGTGTACGTAGTAAATGAGCAGCGGCGTCGGCGTGGCGCGGAGGCGCAGGGTTCTAGTATTTTTATATTTTTTTTATTTAATATTTCAAATAATTAATATTTTCAATTTTTTTTTCGTAAATCTGATATAAAAAATACAAAAATTGAATATATTCAATATGCAAATCTTATTTCTTTTCAAAAATGTCTTGAAAATGAAACTCGATGCTTTATTTGTCAAAAATTATTTTAACCCTTTAAGGACGGGGCGGACACTTTTTTGTACTCATTTTCAACGTTAATTTTGTCTATTTTTGGAGGTATACAAAATTATAGGAATCACCATTTCTGAAGTATTTTTATCGCTCTTTCAGAATCTGTTATCAAAATTTCAAGAAAAAAAAAATTTAAAAAACTTATCAGCTCTTTTTAAAAAAAAATGTGAAATTTTGACAATTTTGTTTCAAAAATGATTTTTTTTCATATTTTTAATTATCGGAAAAATGTTTCAATTTAAAATATCGCGTCCGTAATATCCAAGCTTGAAAGTGACGAACCGTACTTTTGAAAATTTCAAGATGGCGGATCCAAAATGGCGTCAAACGAAATTTTTTTTTCAATGTATGAGCACATAGTGTAAGGTTTATTAAAAAAAAAATTTTTAATTCAAATTTTCCCAGAATTATGACGTCGAACATTTTTCAGTCGCAAGCAAGTTGTCCACTTGGTTTGTGTGACGAAACCTACTATACCGACTTTTATTTCGACAATTCTAGGAATATTAAATGATATTTAAATCAAGTTGAAAATCGTTCGGATTAAATTGTTAAAATTTGAAATCTGTGAAAAAATATCGGACATTTAGCTCCGCCGGGATTCGAACTCGGGTCTCTCATTTGCTAGATGACTGCTCTAAACCAACTAAGCTACAGAGGTTCATGTCGGATATAATTTCACAGATTAAACGCTTCATTCAGCTAATTTTCTATTTCAAACTCAAATCATCTAGCAAATGAAAGACCCGAGTTCGAATCCCGGCGGAGCTAAATGTCCGATATTTTTTCACAGATTTCAAATTTTAACAAAAAAAAATTTTATTTATATGACACTAAGTGTCTCCCTATCAGTACTCTTGCCAGAGTATAAAAGGCACCACACGGGAGACCGGGTTGGCCCGAGGATTTGTCCTCGCCTGGTCAATTGGGTTGGATTCGTGGTGGCAGTGGTTGAGAGCCCATATCGCTTAGGGCAAGTGGCTCCAGAGTGGGGGGATCCTTTGGATGTCTGTTGACATCAACGGGACGACTCCACCTCTGGAGCCACGATGTGTGAGTTGCGGTCTCAACTCGGGTGGCGGCCTGCATAGCCGTCAGGGATAGAAAAGGTCCCGACCCTCACCAAGGGTCTGCAAGGTTCTTGCCAAACCTTGCAGAAATTGGTAGAGCTCGCGTTGGCCGAGCGTATCTCGGCTCCATGCCCGATGGCGGGCCGTGTGGTATAGACCTGTATGGGTGGGCACCGCACGTAAAATCACGGACGCGCCTGATACTAAGTGTCTAAATGTTTTTTGACTCTCCGAACACGAATATGAAGTCAGATTTCAAAAATTCAAAATGGCAGATCCAATATGGAGGACGATATTTTAAAAATCGATCGGATTTGTTTGAAAATTGATACTCAGGGGTTTTTGAGGTCGCTGATCACGAATCCATGGTCAAAATTTAAAAATTCAAAATGGCGAATTTAATATGGCGGACGATATTTTGAAAATCGATCGGATTTGTTTGAAATTTGTTACTCGCAAACATTTTCCGGGAGAGGATGGACATGCTTTTTCCCCCCCCTGGCGAGCATTCTTCAAACGCGGAGAATTCCTCGTTATAATAAACCTTATAATTCCGGACTCCCCAGCTGTCACTTTGCTACCCTAGTTAAGCCTCCTCACATAACTTACGAAATAATTAAGTAAAATAGCAACAATTAGATAGATTATGTCTTCGATAACAGCTGAGTGGTTATTATTTAAATAAAATAAAAATAAAATAAATAAAATTATGCATTAATTTGTGATTAGGATAATAATTTTCTCAATACAGATTAGCTAACTCAAACTCAGGGGCAGGCGGAACTACCCCCTGTTACTCCTAGGTCAAATTTCGACCACTAAGACACACCGAGATTTACCAGTGGCCTTTGGCCCTGCTCCAGAACCCCAAATTTAGTTCGGCAATAGTTAATAATAAGTTAGTTCTAAGTGTTTATAGCATAAGAATTTCTATCTGGACGTTTCCCAGAACTCTAAGATAAATAAATCTCACTACGCCTATTTCTCGAATAGTAGTTTTTGTTATTCTAGTTCATCCATGGCTAAATCTAAGCAATTTGTATATAATCCTAGAATAGTTCGTTTTGGCATATGGAATGCAAGGAGTGTTCTGAATAAGAAAGCACAGGTGGAACCTTTTCTTTTCGAATACCAGTTTGATATTTTATCCATCTCTGAGTCTTGGCTCAATAGCTCAATACCTAAATGGTCGATCCAAGGATACAATATCTACCGCGATGATAGGGATGGAATTAATCCAGGGGGAGGGGCCCTTCTCATCGTTAGGAACAACTTACGGGTAACTCCTATGAATATTAAGGGTGACTTTTCAAAGTGGCTGAACGTCACTGGTATATCGTTTACAACATCCTCAGGAAAGGTCCAATTTATTACAGTCTACGCCCCCCTAACCCTCCCATCCCTGAGACATGTTGGAACGAACTCCTTTCCAAATACGAACCCTCTGCTCACATAATTCTATGCGGTGATTTTAATGCTCACGCCTGGCACTGGGGAGGGAGCTGTAACTCCCCTAGAGGCATTCACTTGGTTTTTGCTATGGAGGATCTTAAACTGATTCCCCTGAATGACTCAGTCCCCACTTATCAAAGTAACAAAGGAAATAGCTCTAACAGCAACCTGGACTTAATCTTGGTTTCTGAAGATATTAGAAATCAAGCAGATTGTAAGGTCACAGATGATCTAGGTTTGTCGGATCACTTCTTAGTTGAGGCCACCTTAAACTTCGCCCCAATATTGGTAAATTCCAATGGCTCAGATCGACTGGTTATAAAAAACGTTAACTGGACTCAATTTTCCGAAACTCTAGAAGATAACCTTCCTCAGGATTTTTATGTTCCCTCTAGAGACAAAGACGTGATATCTGTCTACTCCCAGTTGATTGATGGTATGCACTCCTCCCTTTCAGGTGCAGGAGCGTACTTCCCACCTAGAACTTCAACCCCCTTCTCACCGCAACCTCTATGATGGGACAAAGACTGCTCTCTAGCTATATCAATCCGCAACTTCATGAGGAAGAAATACCTCATTCATCAAACAGACGAATTTAAAACATGGTATAAGCAGAGCGATAAAGAAATTAAAAGATTTCTTAAAGCTAAAAAATCCTCTGCCTATATTTCGTTTTGTGAATCCCTAGATACTTCTAAAACTACAACTGAGATTTGGAAATCAATCAGAGCTTTCTCCTCCAGGAATGCACCTTTATCCACCAATATTTGCAATAATCCTGACTCCTCAATTTTCCACACACTAAGGGAGTAATTAGTCCAACCCTAGATTATCCCAGAAGAACCTCAAAAATGTTCTTATACAGACAGTCTTGATGAGAATATGAATCTTCCTTTTACATCGGTAGAATTTGCTACAGCTCTGCAACAGTGTTAGTCCAAATCCACCCCTGGTCCTGATAATCTCACCTATCAAGTACTTAAAGAACTGCCTATACGAGTGCAGGAAATTTTATTATCCTTATTTAACAGTTTTTTTGGGAAAGGTGAATACCCCCCCCCCCCCATCTTGGAGCCACACTAAGGTGTTGTTTATCCCCAAACCTAACGGCAAAGGATTTCGTCCTATTTCACTAACATCAGCGGTCTGTAAGTTATTCGAAACACTAGTTCACAAAAGACTAGACTTTCTTGCAGAGAAACACAACTGGATTCCGTTTTGTCAGTTTGGATTTAGAAGAGGTAGGTCTTCCTTGGACGCGGTAGCCAATGTGGTTACTGACATACAACAGGGGTTTCTATGTGATCAGAATACACTTGTAGTAGCCATTGACATCAAAGGAGCATTCAATAATATCTACCCCAGTGCCCCAATTGGCCAGTTAAAAGATTTAAAGGCTCCAGCTAATATTGTCAACTTTATTTTCTTCCTGGTCTCCAAACGAATCCTCTTCTTCAGTGATGATTCACATTTGGGTCGATCTTCTGGTATTGGAGTCTTTCAGGGAGGGGTTCTCTCCCCCCTGTTATTCAACCTATCATTAAGAAAAATATTGCACCTATTTTCCAAATATATGTATAAGAGTGGTTATGTACGCGGACGATGTATTGATTTATATACGATTCAAAGATTTAAACTGGGCTATTAAAGAAATCACCTCTGCTCTCAACGTTCTTTCCCCGTGGCTGGAAACTGTCGGCTTACAAATATCACTGCCAAAAACTCAATCATGTATTTTCTCCAAAAGTAATCAATACAAAGCCAACAATTGTTGGCTTTCCTAATTGGGGAGGTTGAGATAAAAATCGAGACCAAACTTTTATACCTAGGTATTATGTTAGACTCAAAACTTCTGTGGAAAAGCCACATAGCCCCTGATCCTTCTTAGAGTATACAAAAACCTAACCAGAGCACACCTGGAATGGGGTTCCCCTCTTTTTCACAGAGCCAGCCTCTCTAACCTAGAAATCCTGGATAGAGTACAGTATGCTGCTCTCAGGGTGGTACTGGGGTGTATGAGAACTACCCCCTACGTTATCCTGCTCTCCGAGTCTAACGAAACTTCCCTGGAACTTAGGAGTTCGCTTCTTGCCAGTAGATTCATTATCAGAAGTTTATCTTGGAAATCCAACCCACTGAATCCAAAGCTGCAATTGCTAAGTCAAAAAAATCATCAATTAAAGAAAAAGAAATCTTATATAGAGAAATTTTCCTTTTTAAATACGTATGAAACTTTTATAAAATTTTCAAACAAACTTATCAGGCCGAGCAAACCTAACTACTTTGATTACACATGGAAGAACCTTATGCTATCGATCGAAATAGATACATCATCGGGATAAGAAATTAAAAATAGCTCCAACCCTGAAAAGTCCTTAGAAGAATTCCTCACGGACAATTTCTCTGAATCAATCTCATTCTACACCGACGGATCAGTCGATCCCACCAATGGAAGAGCAGGATGCAGCTTTTCATCGACTATCCCCAACTCACAACTCGCAACAAGGCTTAATGACTATTCTAACTCGGATACCTCAGAAATTCAAGGTATTATTTCAGCTCTGAGGTATATAGACTCGCACCAAATATCCAACTCCATAATTATCACCGACTCAAGAACCGCCCTGTATAATATTAAAGACCGACTTGTAAAAAAACCTATCCAATCCTTTAATACACATTGCTGTTAAAAAGATATCTAAAATTATCGCCAAGGGTAATAAAATCTCTTTTCTATGGATCCCGGCCTAACGAAACATTAAAGGCAACCTTATGGCGGATGCGCTAGCCAGGCTGGCTACCAAATTTGAATTTGGCAACTTCTACGGCCTCTCAGCTGCCGACCTGGAACTAGTCGTGCAACGTGACTTTTTGAATTGGTGCAGGATCCTTTGGCCCTACTATAAAGAAAGAGACAAAAATAATATTTCAAACAACGCTTACTTTGCGTGGATTACATACAAATCCCCCAGACCCTGGTTCTCGGATATCAGGGCGCTGAGAAGATTTATAAACTTAATCACTAGACTAAGAACCTCACACATATGTATTATAGAACACTTCATTAAAATGGGTTGGAATATCCCCCCGGAATGCGGCTGCGGTTTTCCTTCCAGGACACTAAATCACTTATTCCGTGACTGCCCTCTTTTGTCTCCAGGTAGACCCGTATTTTTTTCTTTTCTTAATAGCAGAGTTAAAAATTTTAACTCTGATACATTCGATCTCAGAATACTAGCTTTCAACCCAGACATAGATGTGGTAAAAAGCTACAGTGCCTTTTTCCAAAAGGGCAACATAGTTCTGTAATATCGCCTAAAGTAGGCATAACCCGTCAGTGCACAAATCAAAACCTTAAAAAATAAAATAAATAAAATAAAAATAAATAAACTTACAGTTTTGTTAATGAGAATTTCTTTTATAGGTGTTAAAGGTTTTAAATAGTTTTGGGAGGCCTACAAAGGCCAACATTACATTATATACAATAAAAGGCAAAGATTAAATACTTTTAACATTATATGGAACCTTTCAATTACCAAAAGTCAGTAACTTATTTTAATGAATTAATAGCTCGAAATACTTAAAATATGTGCCTATATTTACATTGCTAAATTGGATATTCTTAAATAAAATTCCCTCCAGTTTCCATTTGCATTCCTCTGGTTCATGTGATTACTACAGCTGCCGATTGTGCCTTGATAACCTTCCAACCAATCAACGCTAACTGGATTGCGGATACATCGGAAGAATCGATCTCACACAGCGCCTCCACTTTCTCGAACTCTACTCCGCTTAACAAGTTGTGAAGCATAATACATGAACACACTACCCACTCTACATAGATATATACTCCTGGCTATTTGTCTGAGGACATAAAGCCAATTTCACAAAGAAGAAGAAGATTTACGTGCAGCTCGCTCGAGCATGGTGCTAGCAACCCCTGCCACCACGAGTCCAACCTCAAATGACCGGAAAAAGAACAAATCTTCAGGGCCACCCAGCCGCCCGTGGTACCATTTATATCCAGGTACGGGGTCCTCTTCGAGAGCCATTTCCGCTCTCTCTTTTAGAGAGAAATGTAATACATACACCCACTCGACACCTCTACTAGAAGATACGTCCGCTCAAAAACCAAAACGGAGTCTGCCCGTCAGATTTTACACAGCAAGGCATGCATCACCTGTCCTTTAACCATTCACCTTTCGATTTTTTCAGTTTGACATCAGTCGGTCTTTTGAGGCGTAGATTCATTGTTAAAATCTGCTTTTGCAGTGTATCGTGGTGATCAGGACTGTTACCGCTTAGCCACAACGATTAAATGCAAGCGCCGTTGCACGAATGACATGCATAGGTATTCTTTACAGAGATGCAACAGCGGACTAAAGCTAATCTCTTCTAAATGTCACCACCGGCTTAGCTTAGACACCTCAGGGTTGCTAAACTCGTAAGGAAGATTGCTGAAACACTGTCCCCACCCTGCGGTTTTGCCAATTCATTGTTAATGGCTAAATTGGTTGCACCTCAACGAAGGTCTCTCAACCGATCAGCCTAACATATTTCGTCTTATAAACAGTAGAAAGACTAGTGGATAGATATATTCGCTGTGAGATCCTGCCAAGACATCCGCTTCACAGAGATATACATGCCGATAGAGCAGAACACTCTACAGAAACAGCCTTAACTAGAGCTGTGCATCTAATTGATTGTCAGCTTGAAGTATAGTGTAGTTGATAAGCTGCTAAAGTTACTCACAAAAAACGGCTTCCATGTAATTGGATACGCGGATAACATCTTGTTGATTGCCCGTGGCCCGCACCTGGAGGATCTATTTGGAATAGTACAGCAGGCACTGAATCTTGTCGATAATTGGTGCCGACGTGTCAGCCTGTCTGTCAATCCGAAAAAAAACAGAGGTTGTCGTCTTTACGAGACACTATAAGTGGAAAGCTACACGCACGCTTAGGCTCTCAGGACAAGAACTTTAACTGACAGCGCGAACAAAGTATCTATGAGTCATCCTGAATAGTAAACTGTCCTGGAATGAACACTTAGAAGATAAGTGCAAGAAATTCATGACAGCCCTCTGGCAATGTAAAAGAGCCTTTGGGCATAGCTATAAGGCAATTCTGCTCCCTAGGCTAACTTATGCATCTGTGGTCTGGTGGAGCAGAGTCGAATTGTTGTCGACTATTGATCGACTCGAAATTGTAAGGGGAATGGTCCTGAGGAGCATACACTTATAAAACAATTTCTTTTCGACAACCAAATTTTGTTCCAATCAACCAAAAACATGCTTTGCTATACAGTTAAACAAATATTTGGTTTATATAACCAAATTATTTGATTAGGGAAGAGTGGCCATCAATGTACCGGGTTTTTTTCAAGGTCATAGTACTTATTGAATTTCACCAATTTGAAGCACTTCTTTGTATCAATATAAAACTACAACACTTCTCTAGGTAATGCACACGTATTATACACGATTTATTTTGATTAAATAATAAAATTTAGGATTTTTCTAAACTAACAAGTTATTTTCATTTTCAACAACCTGGGTACACAATGAAAAACCTCTATAAAAACACTACCCTTATGGAAAAATGTGACATGAAAATAATGACACAGATGCGTGTCATTACTTCATAATGTCATTGCGTGTCATCATTTCGCGACCACTCGAAAAAAATGACACGAAAAAAATCACATGACAAAGAATGTACCATTAAAAAACTTATTATTATTGTTAGTTTTATAATAATTTCGTATAAAAATACATTGTGCACCATTTAGGGGAGAAAAAAATTTACTGCGCTGCCGTAGGTGCTGTAGAATAAGTAGAATACGTCTGCGCATCCTGGCATTTTTATGTATGCTTTGCCGTGTCATTTTCTCCCGTGTCATTTTTTTCGTGTGGTCGCAAAATGATGACACGCAATGGCACGAAAGTAATGACATGCATCCGTGTCATTATTTTCATGTCACACTTTTCCATAAGGGTAAAAATGTTCAACAATAATAATATTGCAATTTTCACTTTGTACACTCTTAGTTTCAATCAATCAAATTTGATTGTTTGTCAATCAAATTTGACTGATTCAATCAATGTAGACTCGCTCACTGGTGGACCAATTAAATTGATTGTTTTAAATCAGTCAAACAACGTGATTGATTTGAATCAGTCAAATATACTGAAGAATTCAATCATTTTTGTTGGTATAATAATTCTGCTATAATTTTAATATCTTTTAAGAAAAAACACCTTATTTTTGAAAAATAAAAATACTAAATCAAAATAAACCTTGAATCTCTTTAACTAGTAACATTTTGTCCGTAGTGCAGATTTTTCGTTTTTATTTACTATCCAGAATACTTGTTATTCATTATTGATATTGTTTTATAACATTCTTATATCATATGTTGACAAACTCAACATACACAATTTAATACTAAACGCTCAACTTACAAATTAAAATATTTGACTCTGAGGGGTCTCGAACGCGCGACCCTTGGGCCTAAAGCCCAACGCTCTAACCATTATGCCATACACTCAATATATATATTTTACGAACTGTCGTTATAAGCTACGCGCTACTATTATTTCAAAAATATTGTCTAATAACTGTGATTAGTTATAATAATGGTTATAATAAAAAATACTCAACAAAACATAAGGGTATGTTGAAAATACACATTATACAATGTTTATTGTATTTTATAACAATTATTGATTTACCAGTTAAAATGACTGATTTAAGTTTGTAGATAAATTTAACAGACAAATCAGTCATTCTGTTTGACTGATTATTATCAATCAAATTCAGTTACTGATTGAATCAATCAAAATATTCGATTGAATCACCAATCAACATGATTATTGTGCCAATGAAAATCATTGATTCGACAGTCAAAATCTGTTTGATTGATTCAATCAATCAAATTTTGACTGATTCAAACTAAGAGTGTAATAAAACTTATTTTCTATCAAATACTATAAAAAATTATTACTTAACACTTTTTAATTGATAATGTATAACATAAATATACCTCAAATTTAAGTTAACTAGCTAAAATGGCATTTTAGTTTTACCATGTTGAGAAAAGTACTGATAACAATCGCTGTAACATGCTGTACGCATGCCTAGTTTTTTAATCAGGCATACCACTCTGGAAATCGAAAATACACTGAAATTCCAGGTGGTTCATTATTCCCCGGTACATTGAATCAGCATGACATTTGCAACAAAAATGGTTTTTTTATAACTTAATCCAATATTTCAAAATCTTTATCTCATTTGAATGTAGTTAAGGCCCAAAACAAAATAAATCGTAAATACATTTATTTTTAAATGGCCTTATTTCAATTAAAAAACGTGTTTGTATTTTTGATAAATTTTTTCTTCAGTACATCAAAAACAGTTTTTTTCAGTTTTTTCTGTAAAGAATAAATCCACACGTCGCAAATTTATGGACGTAGTGTGTTTACGCAAACTTCATTTATATTTAAAATTAGGAGAATTTTTATTTAATTGTTTCTGAGAAAATTGAAATGGTTCATTGAAAAAACTGGTACATTGATGGCCACTCTCCCCTATACACATTAATTTGAATTAACCAAATGGTTTATTACAATTGACCAAGTGTTTTGGTTAATATAATCAAAAAGTTTGTTTCACACAAGCAAAAAATTTGTTTGATTCAAACAAGTTAATTTTATTAAATTTATTTGGTTCGTTCAAATAAATATTTTGGTTTACACAATCAAATGTTATTTATTTTTCTTTAATGCTTGAATTTCTTAATTAAATACTTTATTTGTATATTATTAATTAATTTCTAGTTTTTTATTTAATATTACAAAGTTATAACAATAATCATTCAAATAAACTGGAAATTTACTGATAAATATACAAAAATAAAATATTAAGAAATTCAGATACTATAGAAAAATGAATAACAGATTCACATTTTTAGAAAAAAAAATTTCGTTCAAGGCGTTCAAGGTCATCTTTTTACGGATTTTTTCTCCGTATAAAAGTATCTTTAACTTAAAAAATTATTAAAGAATTGAATGTTTTTCTGTCAAAAGTTAAAAGCACAGTAAAACATAACCTGTATAGGTAATCAAAATCTCTTTAACGCTAATAACCTAAAACACTATAACTCACAAATTTTGTAGAAACTTTCCGCGTAATCCAATTTTATAAATAAGGAAACAACACTCACTAAATAAAACACAAGTTATAATAAGAAGAAAGCACTTTATACAAACGACGCGATTGAAATGACGCTTGTTTAAATACATCCCGAGTTTGGCAAGTATATTTATTTGAATCAACCAAACGTTATTGAACGAATCAAAACATTTAGTTCAATAAACCAAACATTTTTATTGTCTGAAATAAATGGTGTTTTATTAAACATTTATTTTAGTCCAAGAAAAGAGTTTGGTCGAATAAAACAAATACATTTAAGTAATAACTTTGTTTCTGTAAACCAAAGCATTTGTTACAAGGAACCAAATGTTTATTTAATCTGATAAAACTTTTTTATTGGGTCAAATAAAATAGGTTAACTCAACGGTTTACTTAATTCAACTGAACTTTTTTTCTGAGTGTAACGGGGTAGTTGGGTACTACATCTATAATGTCCCTGGGTGCACTTCTAGGGCTAGAGCCACTACATCTTACCATCAAGGCAGAGGCGGTTAAATCTACCTTGAGAATAAATGATGGATTTGAGTGGAAGTATGTCAGGGGAAAGGGTTACTTGACACTTCCTGATAGTTTGGTGGAAAAATGAATCTTCAAAATGAGAAGAGATAGAATTTCTCCGGAATACCTCTTCGACAAGAAATATAAAATCAGTTTACCTACAAAAAGAGGATTGGAAAAATGGACTCTTGGTCCTCCGCACTGACGGTAACATCTGGTTTACGGATGGATCCAAAGAGAAAGTGGCTGCGGGTGCAGGTTTATATCATGAAACAACTCTGGAGGGCTCTGCATTTATGTTTGGGTCCGAGGAGCCCTGTCGTGGTAGGAATATATTTTTCCTCTCGGATATCAAGGCGGAATTACTGACCTTGAATCACTACTCAACTACATTTCATCTAGTATGGGAGTGCCATTATGCACTAAATTACCTAGCTGAGGCTCACCGCATCACGCTGCTATGGGTCCCAGGTCACTCTGGGATTAAGGGTAACGAGATGGCGGATCGACTAGCAAAAGCGGGTAGCAGGAGGCGTATTGTCGGCTCTGACTCGCCTGTAAATGTCTCTAATGCAGTGTTGGCCTTAGAATTCAAATAATGGCTACTTGCAGAACACCAAAAGGTGTGGAATGGCTATGCTCGTGGCAGACAGGCTAAGTCACTCCTTGGTTACACTATTAACCTAAAAACAGCTGCAGACTTCTGTAAGTGAATGCCCTTCGCTAACTAGCGAACGACTTCACCTCACAGGAAAACCACTCCTTGAGGAGACAGATATCGCTGCTATGACTCCGGCTCAGATTCTCTCCTTGTGGAGGAGGCTCTGGGTTCAGCATTAGATGGCTCGTGTTTTGGGGGGCGTAAAGGGATTACCCAAGCGCTGTTGGTTGTACTCAAACATTTCCCTCTTCTTAATAATGATAATAATAATAATAATATTATTATTATTGTTGTTTGGTGACTCCGTTACCAAGCAGCTTAAAGATACTGGTCCTACTTGGCTCAGTACTTAGATGACCATTGCAGAACATCGTATAGGTATTTGATTGAGTTGGTAAGGGATTTGTGGTACCCTTTACGGGATATCACAGAATTTCTGAGCCAACTGGGTCAAGTACTTGAATGGCATTTAAGATGGGGTTTCTGACACCCCAATCGGGCGCCTCCCCAAGTGTCGGATAGGGGAAGGCCTCTCAGATATGGGAGGTACCGAGGAAATTAAAATACCCGGGGCGGACCAAAAGTCAGATAGGGGTGGGCACCCGATATAATTGTCCACTCTGTGTTGGGATAACCTCCCACACAGACTATTTGCGGTTACGACAACTGTAACGCGCAGTGCCACCTCAATAGGTCTCTCTCGGATGGAGATCAGGGTTCAGTTGGGCGTGGCAATAGGATAGAACCCAGGCGACGACTAAGCAACGACCAGGGTCAAGCTCGATTAAGGATGAAATGGACGGACCAACTTCGGAAGGACGCTTTGTTGTGTTGGCAAAATAGTTCTCCTAACAGAAGAGGATACATGCAGAGGTTACATGCGCGATGGGTCAATATGCACCCCCAATACGCGGAAATGACGCCTCAGTACTTAAGAGATCAGGTATCCTCTCTGAGAAAAAGGGGATTTGAAGCTCTTCTTCAAGAACAGGAAGACCCCTCAGAGAACATACAAATTTTGTGTGAAACACCAACGCCAGCGGCTAAAGATGGAAACATGAGATCGAGGGAAACCAAAATTCATCTTAAGGTTTCCATTAAAATGGATAAAATATCTGAAGGGAACAATGAACTCTCATTACTCTCAGAGGATGTAGATCTCTGGACATTGAACTGTGCTGTGTATGAAAAAGCTGTGTCCTTAGTTCGCAAAAGTAACAGAAAATCTGTTGCGGAACGCGTTGCTAAGACCTGCCAGCGAATCAAACAAGTGCAGATCAAGATCGGGTTGGCTCGACGACATGCTTCTCAATTGCAGAGTGTGATTGCATATCTCGAATCAAATAGAAGGTTCACGCCAAGAGTTTTGAAAATTGCCCAAACTCTTAAAAGATTGCATCACACTCTAAAAATATCAAAGTTGCAGACCATCAAGCAACACTGGATTGAGAAGATACGTTCTCTTGTTGTAATAAGAGAGCGTTTAGAACGGCGGGTTAAATGGATAAAGCAAAACAATATCATTGCTACTAATCCTTCCCGCCTGTTCAGTGTACCATCACCAACCGTTGCAAGGCCTCCATGTCGCGAAGAGATTGAAAGTTTCTGGAGCAACATCTATGGGACATCCCATTCAGTAAACGATGAAGGGTTATCTTTGTCACTCTTTCGCAGCTTCTGTGTCAGACAGGGGCTTGACCAATTCGCAGAGACATGTCCACCAATTACTGAAGAGGAGGTAAAAAATGCAGTAGCTAAAACTAAGAACTTTTCAGCACCCGGCCAGATAAGATTAATAATCTATGGTGGAAGAAGTTTACTTCAACTCACCAACATTTGGCCCGTATATTCTCTACCTTTCTTACGGAGCGTTCACATGACGTCACGCTATAGAGGGGAGGGGGGAGTCTTGATCAAACGTGACAAAACGTGATTTGGGGGAAGGGGGGGGTCGTCCTAAACGTGACGTCACGAAATTTTATTTTTATGTTTTATATGAAGTATTTAATACTTAAAGTTCGAGGTATATGATTTGAAACAGTCCTTAATGTATTTGTTGTGCAAAAAATAAGAAAATTTTTTAATCACAGTGTATAATCTATTTATTAACGAAATATCAGTAATAAACCAAAATGACTGCAAATTTCCCGTGATTTGGATGACCATTACCGAACATCGTGTAGGTATTTGATCGGGTTGGTAAGGGACATGTGGTTCCCATTACGGGATATCACAGGATTTCCGAGCTGACTCGGTCGGGTATTTGAATGGCATTTGAGGTGGGGTTTCTGGACCCCCATCGGGCGCGTCCCCAGGTGGCGGATAGGGGAATGCCTCCTAGATATAGGTGGTACTGGGGAAATGAAATACCCGGCGCGGACCAAATCCAGAACACTAGTCCGATCGGCACCTAACAGGCAGTACACTGGGCACAGTGTGCCTCAACCAGTCGCGGGTGGTCTGAAAATGTAACAACAAACGGCTAATGTGGAATTGTCCTAAATGGCTCCCAGATTCTAAATTTTCAAGATTTGAAATCCTAGCTGCTCCACTTTTTGATATTTTGAAGTAAGAGTTCCTGATTTACCATGAAAACGTGTAAAAGACTATCTATTCAAGAAAATATCGAAATAAGACGTGTCATTAGGTATTATAACTGTAAATGTCGCTATACACGACTTTGTTAAAGGTGAATTACTCTTTAGCAATGGACACCCCCCCCCTCCAAACCCCCCACCCCCAAGGATAACAGCAGGGACGGCGGAGCCGGGGGGCACAGGGGGCAATACCCCCCCCCCCCCCCTAGAAAAACCTCGAGGGGGCAATGTATGGGCTTGCCCCCCTCTGAAAATTGACTTATAATTTTAATTTTTAAATAAATATGTAAACAACTTTTTAAAAAAGTACAATCTTCTTAGTTTTAAGTTCAATAACATTTTATACAATAATTAATGTAATTATCAGGGTTGCTATGACTTTCTTAGAACAAAATTCCATGACTTTTCCAGGTTTTGCAGACCTTTAATGTGCATTTTTTGGTCCGAGTCTTTAAATTATTTCAAAAATTTTAACCAATCTGATTATTCAGTGAAAAAAAGTAAGTAGAAATACATTACTGTAGTGTCTGAGACAAACTTTTGTTTGTGAGGCTGTGTTATAGTTCTTCGAGACTGTTTTTAATCAAATTTTAATAAATCTGGATTTGTACTTAACAGAATTTTAAGTTTAGCGAATTTATATTTAACATAATTTTTGTTTTACAAAATTTTGTTAACACAAACTTCTTATTTAAAGAATTTCTATTTAACCAAATTTTAATTCAGCAGAATTTTCTTTTCATAAAAGTTTGAGGGTCTTTACATGTCAAAAAAAAGTAAATCTTCAAGTGGTCCTACAATTTTAGTTCTTTTCAGCAAAATTATAGTTCTATACTAGAAGTAATTCGACCCCAAAGGATTTTTCAAAATATTGAAAATTGTGAGAGTTATAGCAGTTTGAACTTTGATGGAACTTATTTTTCATTTATCTATAACTTCATTACTATTAAACCGATTTTAATAAATCCAACGCCAATTATCAGGGAATACTGTGTATTTTATGTTAATTGTAGACCCAAAATTAAATTTTTTAATTTGGACCAGAAAAAAGTGAAAATAAAAATTTATTTGCCTTTTTGATCAATTTTGACCCTTTTTACTTTATTTATTAAAACACAATATTATTCCTTATTCTTTCATCTTTAGTTTCAAAAAAGAAAAATCTTGGAGACTTGATTAGATCTTGAGATATCAGCATTTTCAGAAAATTAAATTCCTCTAATTCATAGAGAAACAGTGTTGAAGTTTGCATCACATTCATTTGTTTTTTATTGAAATATTTTTTGACTCTTTATTTATGAGATTATAAGGTAAAATCATATAAAGAGAACAACATCTCAAGGCCTAATAAAGTCTCCAAATTTTTTTTTTTTTCTAATTAAAGTTGGAAAAGTAAGGAATTATATTGTGTTTTAAAAAACAAATAAAACAAAGATGAAATTGATTAAAACGTAAATAAATATATATATATTTATTTATAATTATTATATTTATAATTTATTTATAATATATTTATAATTTAATATATAATTTCTAGGGGGGGGGGGGCAATGCATATATATATACCTACACAGACATACATATATACACAAATATATATATAATCAGGGTTGCTACGCTTTCTGGAATTACTATTAAAAATGCTTACTTTTAAAAATTTTGAAATTGAATGAAGCATGTTTTATGCACAAAATAATCCTGGTTAATAGTATTTTTTTAAAAAAAATTATCCACTTTTTCGTAAATTACTATATCTTAGCATTTCTTCACTGTCTTACATTGAGAAAAATGAGTTAGCTCCTATTTGGATACAAAGAAAATTGTTTCAGATTAAATTAATCTGCAACGCTCTTTTTTTTATACCAAATGGAATTTTAATAATCTGAAATCGGCTTAAAGAATCGCGCTGCAGATTATTTTAATACATAAAAGTTTTCAGTGTAGCTTTTTTTTTTGCGGTAAAATTAAACCAAATTTTTATTTAACAGAATTGTTATTGAGCAGAATTTTTAATACAACGAATTTTTTAATTTTAGAATATCCATTTCACCAAATCTTCATTATTTATCCGATATTTTAGTTGCATTAATTGTTATTTAATATAATTAATAAAACGGTAAATTTCCATTTTTGTCGAATACCCTGAACTATGTAATATTGTCAAAAAAAGTAAATCTTCAAGTGGTCCTTCAATTTTAGTTCTTTTCAGCAAAATTATAGTTCTATACTAGAAGTAATTCGACCCCAAAGGATTTTTCAAAATATTGAAAATTGTGAGAGTTATAGCAGTTTGAACTTTGATGGAACTTATTTTTCATTTATCTATAACTTCATTACTATTAAACCGATTTTAATAAATCCAACGCCAATTATCAGGGAATACTGTGTATTTTATGTTAATTGTAGACCCAAAATTAAATTTTTTAATTTGGACCAGAAAAAAGTGAAAATAAAAATTTATTTGCCTTTTTGATCAATTTTGACCCTTTTTACTTTATTTATTAAAACACAATATTATTCCTTATTCTTTCATCTTTAGTTTCAAAAAAGAAAAATCTTGGAGACTTGATTAGATCTTGAGATATCAGCATTTTCAGAAAATTAAATTCCTCTAATTCATAGAGAAACAGTGTTGAAGTTTGCATCACATTCATTTGTTTTTTATTGAAATATTTTTTGACTCTTTATTTATGAGATTATAAGGTAAAATCATATAAAGAGAACAACATCTCAAGGCCTAATAAAGTCTCCAAATTTTTTTTTTTTTCTAATTAAAGTTGGAAAAGTAAGGAATTATATTGTGTTTTAAAAAACAAATAAAACAAAGATGAAATTGATTAAAACGTAAATAAATATTTTATTTTATTTTTTTTATATTAAAAAATTTAATTTTTGGTCTACAATTGACATAAAATATACAGTATTCACTATAATAATTTAAGTTTGATTATTAAGTTAAGTTTAATAATAGTCAAGTTATCGACAAATTAAAAAATAAGTACCATCAAATTTTCGATTTCTATAACTCTCACAATTTTCAAAATTTTAAAACATCTTTTGGAGTCGAATTACCTCTAGTATCAAAGTATAATTTTTCTGAATAGCATTTAATTTTAATCGAAAGACCAGTTGCAGAGATCTTTACAGGTAAAAAATAGTAAATGCAAGTGGCCCTTCTTTTGTAGTGTTATTCAGCAAAATGATTAAAAAATTATTAATAATAAAAACCTGGTTTTTGATTAAAAAATTATTCATAATAAAAAACCAGGTTTTTATATGCTTTATTTTACTCCCCCCCCCCTCATCTTTAATTAAAAAAAATTATTTGGAGACTTTATTAGGTCTTGAGATATTGTTCTCTTTATATGATTTTACCTTATAATCTCATGAATAAAGAGTCAAAAAATATTTCAATAAAAAACAAATGAATGCGATGCAAACTTCAACACTGTTTCTCTATGAATTAGAGGAATTTAATTTTCTAAAAATGCTGATATCTCAAGATCTAATCAAGTCTCCAAGATTTTTCTTTTTTGAAACTAAAGATGAAAGAATATGGAATAATATTGTGTTTTAATAAATAAAGTAAAAAGGGTCAAAATTGATCAAAAAGGCAAATAAATTTTTATTTTCACTTTTTTCTGGTCCAAATTAAAAAATTTAATTTTGGGTCTACAATTAACATAAAATACACAGTATTCCCTGATAATTGGCGTTGGATTTATTAAAATCGGTTTAATAGTAATGAAGTTATAGATAAATGAAAAATAAGTTCCATCAAAGTTCAAACTGCTATAACTCTCACAATTTTCAATATTTTGAAAAATCCTTTGGGGTCGAATTACTTCTAGTATAGAACTATAATTTTGCTGAAAAGAACTAAAATTGAAGGACCACTTGAAGATTTACTTTTTTTGACAATATTAAATAGTTCAGGGTATTCGACAAAAATGGAAATTTACCGTTTTATTAATTATATTAAATAACATTTAATGCAACTAAAATATCGGATAAATAATGAAGATTTGGTGAAATGGATATTCTAAAATTAAAAAATTCGTCGTATTAAAAATTCTGCTCAATAACAATTCTGTTAAATAAAAATTTGGTTTAATTTTACCGCAAAAAAAAAAGCTACACTGAAAACTTTTATGTATTAAAATAATCTGCAGCGCGATTCTTTAAGCCGATTTCAGATTATTAAAATTCCATTTGGTATAAAAAAAAGAGCGTTGCAGATTAATTTAATCTGAAACAATTTTCTTTGTATCCAAATAGGAGCTAACTCATTTTTCTCAATGTAAGACAGTGAAGAAATGCTAAGATATAGTAATTTACGAAAAAGTGGATAATTTTTTTTAAAAAAATACTATTAACCAGGATTATTTTGTGCATAAAACATGCTTCATTCAATTTCAAAATTTTTAAAAGTAAGCATTTTTAATAGTAATTCCAGAAAGCGTAGCAACCCTGATTATATATATATTTGTGTATATATGTATGTCTGTGTAGGTATATATATATGCATTGCCCCCCCCCACAGAAAAAATACCTTCCCCCTCTATCTATCAATCTATCTATCAACTCAAGAAAATATCGGAATAAGACCTGTCATTACGTATTATAACTGTAAATGTTTTAGCAATAGACACCACTACCCCCCTACCCCCAACCCCTCCCCCCAAGGATGACAGAATTGCTTATTGAAATGAAACGAACTTTTATCCACGAGAATTGAAAATTTTAATGATGCTCATCGTTGTAAGGTCTTTGACCACCCCCCTCACTCTTATTGACCAGCATATCCCACTTTGTGGCCCTCTATGTAGCCACCCCGACCCCCATCCCCCAACAATGGTAACAGAATTGCTTATTGAAATGTGACGAAATTTTATAAACGATAATTGAAAATGATATTGATATCAATAAAATTTTCAGATATCGTGGATAAAATTTCGATTCAGTTCAATAAGCAATTCTGTCATCCTTGGAGAGGGTCGGGGTGTTTACATAGAGGGCTACAGAGAGGGGGAAAAGGTGTTTAATTAGGGTGAGGGAGTTAGGCAAAAATCCTACAACAATGAGTATCAATAACGTTTGCAATTATCGTGGATAAAATTTCGTTTCATTTCAATAAACAATTCTGTCTTACTTGAGGGGCGGGGTGGGGTAGCTACATAGAGGCCTATATAGAGGTGAAAAATGATCAATGAGGGTAAGGGGGTAGTCAAATATCCTACAACGATGAGTATCAATAACATTTTCAACTATCGTGGATAAAATTTCGTTTCATTTGAATAAGCAATTCTGTCATAACTGGGGGGCGGGGTGGGTGGCTTCATAGAGAGCTAGATAGAGGGGAAATATGGTTAATGAGGGTGGAGGGGAAAGTCAAAGATCCTAAAACGATAAGTATCAATAGAGGTTTGGAGGGAGGGGTGTCTATTGCTAAAGAGTAATTCGCCTTTAACAAAGTCGTGTATAGCGACATTTACAGTTATACTTACCTAA
This sequence comes from Ganaspis brasiliensis, assembly GCA_037103525.1. Lineage (NCBI taxonomy): Eukaryota > Metazoa > Arthropoda > Insecta > Hymenoptera > Figitidae > Ganaspis > Ganaspis brasiliensis. The sequence continues at coordinate 2,115,532 of JAZKLR010000502.1, forward strand.
TGACACGTCTTATTTTGATATGGAGCCATCCATAAATTACGTAAGACGTTTTTTCGGTAATTTGAACCCCCCACCCCCACGTGAGATTTTTTACATACATTAGCGCAATTTTTTCTATTAGTCGTAAGATTTCCTGGAACCCCCTTCCCCCTAAAAGTCTTACGTAATTTATGGATGGCCCCTATTTTCTTGAATAGATAGCCTTTTACGCGTTTTCATGGTAAATCAGGAACTCTTACGTCAAAATATCAAAAAGTGGAGCAGCTAGGATTTCAAATCTTGAAAATTTGGAATCTGGGAGACATTTAGGACAATTCCACATTAGCCGTTTGTTGTTACATTTTCAGACCAACTGCGACTGGTTGAGGCACACTGTGTGGGAGTGATAAGTCCTGTCACGGCGGTTCCAACCGTGGCAGGTACGAGTCTGCTGTGAGCGTAGCTCTGCCGAGGTGGATCTGCGGTAGGGTGTCAGGAGCCAGCCCCTTCGGGATTGATCGGCAAGTGCGTAATGGATGTAAGGGGTCGGAACCTTCATTGGTACTGGCGAGTCCGTTCCGTCCGTGTATTCCGGGAACGGCTAAGCGTGTTGATTGGGCCTCAGGGATCTGGGGTAGGATCGCAGTGTCCGAGGGTACACCCGCTCCCAATCAAGGCGGCCCGCCACTTTACGTACCAGGCGCTGGTAAAATTACAAAGTATGGTAAAAACTATTAGATAATTTTTTAAAGATTTAGCAATGGAAGTAGAGCTCTGCCCTATCGAGTCAGAGTCGTCTACTACGGAAACCGAAACGGTAGAAAAGGCCCCTCCTGAAAAGGCTCTTGGGCCGGATGATAGAGTTGAGCAAGTCTTCTCTAACTTGACCAGACCTCTTGGTAAAAATACCATGGAGGCAATTAGGGAAACTCTTTCGGCCCAGAAAGGGGATTTCAGGGACCAATTCGAGGCAAACGTTGCTTTGCAATTTGCCTTGGTTCCGAAAGTGCTAACAGTCATGCGCAATGCCTGCTCAAGGCAGAAAAACATAACCGCAGACGTGCAGGACGGTCTCTGTGTGTTGGTGGCGGCCTCTGAGGTCATCCGCACAAATGTGCGGTTTTTAGAACCGAAAGGGTCGAAAAACCAAAACTCGGAGAAAGGAAACAAGGTAGGTCGCAAAGAGACGACCCAAGAAAAAGCTGCTTCTGAAAAACCGACGGCGAAAAGGCGAGCTGCCGAAACGCCCCCCAAAAAGTGTTGAAAAAAGGGAAAAACTCGGAGTCGCCTGGGCAGCAACAAAGGCAAACTCCGAGACAATGGCAGAGGTTGTCGCCAGCCAGGTTAATGAGGCCGGCCCTTCGAACAACTTCACAGGGGAAAGCACTAAGGACGCGAAATTCGAGCTTTTCCGAAATAGAAGGAAAGAAGCTCGGATGCGTCGAAAAGCTACAAAGAAGGAAGCGGCGAAGGAGGCGGAGAAGGCAAAAAAGGAAAAAGCGCCTATCCAGAAACTCCGAAACACCGAGGCCGTCAGGATTTCAGCAACGGACCCGAATTCGTACAGTGAAATTCTGAAGGGCCTACAAAAATCCCTGAAGCCTGAGGACATGGGCACGGAGGTTATCAGGACTAGGAGAACTTTGAACAACGAAGTTCTCCTAATCGTGAAAAAAGGAGGTGACACCTCCAAGTTTGCGGGAGCTCTAACAGATGCCTTGAAAGACAAGGCAACTGTTACAGCCCTCCTAAACAAACGAGTTCTAGAAATCAGAGACCTCGACGAAACCGCTTCGAAAGAAGACGTCATCGAGGCTCTGAACGAAAAGCTTGGATCATCCAATCCGGAGAGATCAGTCAGCATCGTTTCACGTTTTTGAGGAACGAAATTAGCGCTGGTACGCCTGCCAGAAGCAGAGTACATTACTCTCATGAAGGCAGAGAAGATCCGGATTGGTTGGATAAACGCGGCCATTAGGGAACACGTGGAGGTACCCAGATGCCAAAGGTGCTTCGGGTTCGGGCATGCGACTCGGCTTTGCAAGGGCCCCGACAGAATGAAAAACTGTCGGAGATGCGGCAATGCGGGTCACATTGCCAAGAGTTGCGAGGTCAGAGAACCCAGCTGTATAACTTGCAGCGATCTGGGGAAGCAGGACCTCACACACTGGGCGGGCAGTATAGCCTGTCCAATATACAAGGAGCAACTGCAGAAGCTTAAACAGGCAAAAGCCTAAAGTTTCTGCAGGTTAACCTGCACACAGCAAAAAAGGCCCAAGACCTGATGCTGGTGACAGCCAGTCAGGAGTGGATCGACGTTCTGTTCCTTAGTGAACAGAACAAAAGAAACGACCTCGCTCCCTGGTACCAGGATTCATCGGGTAGGGCAGCCATTCAGGTCTTTAATCCCGACTTGAGGGTAGACAAGTTCCTGGAGACGAGCAGTGGGTTCGTGTGGGTGGAGAATCCAGGCTGGATGTTCTCGTCACAGGCGACTTCAATGCGAAGTCGCCAGACTGGGGCGAGACAAGGATCGACAATAGAGGAATCCTAATCGTAGAAATGGTCTCCAGGAACAATCTGATGGTTGTCAACCAGGGCCATAAATGGACGTTTAGGAGAGACCATAATATCGGATCAATTATCGATCTAACGATAACAACATCTCTCCTAAACAAGCGCATTAAAGACTGGCACGTCTCTGAGGATCATACCGAAAGTGACCACCAGTATATTAAGTTTTCAGTCTCGGGAGGAGACACACCTGGAGCAAACAAGCAGGTTGCTTCCTGTAAGAAAGGCCCTAGGTGGAACATTAAGAAGCTAGACGTCAAAAAGTTCGGTCGGTCCCTTGAAGAATCTCGCCTCATTGAGGAACTTGGATGGGTGAAGAGACCGAACAATCTGGATGGGGAGGTGCGGCCGGTGATGAACATGATAATCACCGCATGCGACGCGTCAATGCCGCGTCGTAGAAGTACCACTCCCAGAAGACGTAATGTATACTGGTGGTCAGAGGAGCTGGCCTCTTTGCGAAAAGCATGCGTCAGAGCAAGAAGGATATACACCCGCTCTAAGGGAGATCCTATGCTAAAGGACGCATATACAGAGGCCAAGAGGATCCTCAGAAAGGAGATTCGAGCTTCACAGCGAAGGTCTTGGAAGACCCTGATCGAGGATGTCGAGAAGGACCCATGGGGTCTGGGCTATAAAATCGTCACCAAGAAACTGGTAACGAAGCAAAAGACCCCCGGCCTGGACAATCCCGATTGGGTGCGTCAAATAATTAGGGCCTTGTTTCCACCAGCAGAACCATGGCCTAGGATGGACTGGAGTGACTGTCAAGTCCGTGATGAGGAACTCTTCACTCTTGCAGAGATTCACGAGGCCGGCAAAAGATTGAAGCCAGGCAAGGCGCCTGGAATCGATGGGATAAGTAACGAGATACTTAAACAAGTGATCGTTGTTTCACCCCAGATTCTCTTAGATTGCTTCATCTACTGCCTAAGAAGAGGAGAGTTCTTCCGGGACTGGAAACGACAGAGGCTGGTCCTCCTAAGGAAAGGTAACAAACCTCTAGATAATGTCTCATCTTACATGGTTCTGCAGAGAATGCAGCTCGACTTGACTGGAGAGAATAGTCTACCCGACAACCAATTTGGTTTCCGTAAAGGCCTGTCCACAGTAGATGCCATACAAAAGGCAGTGGACCTAGCCAAGGAAGGAAAGGACAAGTTGGGTCCGGAGAAGAAGAAGAGCTTCTGCGCTTTAGTAGCTATAGATATACGCAACGCGTTTAATACTGCTAAATGGGAAGATCTCATCAAAGATAGGATGTCCACCCGTTACACGGATGACAATAGACCCAGCAAGGGCCAAATTCGCCGAGATGCGAGAAGCAGACTCGTCGAAAGATGGCAAGCAAGATGGAGCGGGGATGAGAAGGGTAGATGGACATATCGGCTCATACCTACACTCGCCACCTGGATAGATCGAAAACATGGAGTAGTCTCATACTACCTCACCCAAGCGCTCTCAGGTCACGGGTGTTTTAACTCGTACCTAGAGCGCTTCAAAAGACGACAAAGTTCAGAGTGTGCGTACTGCAAATCCCCAAAGGATGACGCAGAGCACACACTCTTTACATGCACACAATGGAACGACGAAAGACGGGTCATGTTCGCCGGTGTAAACTGCGAAGTTACACCGGAAAACATGGTCCTGTTAATGACTCGATCCAAAAAGAACTGGCGACACATCGAGACCTTCATCCAACATGTTATGAGGGTTAAAGATCTCGATGGCCGCCAACAAAGGTAGTTCCCGTAGGTCGAGGGATGATATCGTTTAGGCGATAGAGGCGGGATATAAGACCACTCCTGAAGGCGATACGTCAGTAAACTGGCTCTACCTGGGAGTGGTCTTAAGGTCCCAAATAAGGGTGTGTTTTTAGCGGGTCGGCAGAACATCGGCACCCCCGCCATAACCTTGTAGTACGGGCTACAGGGCACAGTGGTCCAACACGCAAAAAATCTGGCCAAAATGTGAAGGATTTAATGAATCTATGCAATCTTATGCACCAACCAGTTTTTGGGGTCGCTGATTACAAATTTAGAATTAATTTTTAAAAATATCCAATATGGCCGACGACTTTTCTTAAAATCAATCCAATTTGTCTGAAACTTGTTACTCAGGGGTTTTTGGGGTCGCTGATTATGAATTTAAAGTCAGTTTTTAAAAATTCAAAATGGCGGATCCAATATGGCCGACGACTTTTTTAAAAATCAATCCAAATTATCTGAAACTTGTTACTCAGGAGTTTTTAGGGTCGCTGATTACGAATTTAAAGTCAGTTTTTAAAAATTCAAAATGGCAGATCTAATATGGCCGACGACTTTTTTAAAAATCAATCCAAATTATCTGAAACTTGTTACTCAGGGGTTTTTAGGGTTGCTGATTACGAATTTAAAGTCAGCTTTTAAAAATTATTTTGTATTAATTACATTCCTTTAAATTGGAATTAATTGAAATTTAAAAGTTAGAAGAAATTGAAAAATGACTTAATTGATGTTTGGAATTTATATAATTATAATATAATGACTTGAAGAGATAAAAATGTAATACAATTTTTTGATATCTTCATACCAAAAATTTATAAATCGTAGGTATTTTGATCATCTGTATTAGCACAATTTTAAAAATTGTTTAAAGATTAAAATATTAAAATTGAAATTTTTAACATTTATCTACAAATTTGTGGATTGTGTTTAAGGTTTGCGACGTTTTACATGTAGTATTAGACTTCTGGAGAATTGTAAAGTTTTTTTGATTTAAATCGTGATTTTAATGCAAATTTTCCAATGATTTAAATCATGATTTAAATCAAAGTAATTTAAATCACTAACAGCCCTGTTAAAAATTAAGTAAATAATTAAAAATTTGAAGAGAAGACTTGGAAAATGACAGAAATAATTAAAAAATGGAAAAACAAAATAGAAATTTGATGTCAATACATAATTAAAAAATTGGAGAAAAAAATTGACCATGAAAGAAAATAATTAAATAACTAAAAAATCATAAAATTGATAGAAATTAAAAAAAAATACTTGGAAAATGATAAAAATAATTGAGAAACGACAAAATGTAAGATGATAAAACTAATTTAAAATTATGTAAAAAATTTATGATTTGAAAAAAGACGTAAAAAATGACATAAATAATTGAAATATGGAGAAACAAAATAAAAATTAGAAATCAATAATTGAAAAATTGGAGATAAAAATTGACGTTTAAAGAAAATAATTAAATAATGACAAAACAATTGCAAAATACCAAAAGATTTGAAATTTAAAGAAAATACTTGAAAAAAAATTAAAAATAAAAAGCAATTGACAAATGACAAAAATAATTAAAAAATGAAAAATTTAATGTACATTAAAGTAAGAAATTAAAATCCATGACAATAATTTAAAGATATAAGAAAATAAGTTAAATTTGGAGAAAGTAGGTAATAAAAAAATGTCAAAAATATTGATAATACTTGAGAAATGACTAAATTATTTGAAAATTTTAAAAGCAATTCAAAAATGAGAAAAATAATTATAATAGGAAAAAATAATCGAGAAATAACAAAAAGAACAGAAATTTGAAGAAAATAATTGAGAAATCACAAAAAATTTAAATTTGAAGTAATATGTAAAAAATAACAAACACAATAAAAATTTGAGACAAATAATTGAAAAGTGACAAAACTAATTAAAAATTACGTAAAAAATAAAAAATTCGAAAAAAGACTTGAAAAATGCTAAAAATAATTAAAATTTGAAAAGAAATTGAGAATTGACAAAAATAAATGAAAATTGAAATAAAAAATTAAAAAATTCATGACAATAATAATTAAAAGATATAAGAAAATAAATACAAAATTTGGAGAAAGTAATAAAACACCGTCGAAAATATTAACAATAATTGAGAAATTACTAAATAATTTGAAAATTTTTAAAAAACAATTAAAAAATGACAAAAATAATTGAAAATAAGAAAAAATAGTCGAGAAATGATAAAAATAATTGAAATTTGAAGATAATACATGAAAAAAACAAAAATGATAAAAATTTGAGATAAATAATTGAATAATGACATGAATGATTGATAACTGGTGTAAATAATTAAAAGAATGTAAAATTGAAAAAAAAATTTGACATTTGCAAAAAAATAAATTGTTAATTTGTGTAAAGTATTTAAAAATTATTGATACATAATAATAAAATTAATGAAGAAAATAGCCGAAATTTGAAGAAAAAAAATTTTTAAATGTTAAAACTAATAGAAATATGCAGAAAATAATTGAAAAATGATAGAAATAATTGAAATTTAATGGAAAAATTGAAAGATGACGAAAGTAATTGACAATACTGGTTTAAAAATTACAAATTTGTAGACATTAATTAAAAAATTGAAAAAATAATTAAAATTAGAGGAAACTAATTAAACAATGTCAAAATGTATTGAAATTTGAAGAACATAATTGTATATAATAATAAGAGATAATTATTATTTTACTAAGAAGTGAGAAAAGTGATTTCTTTAAAGTAAGTAATAGTGAGTGATTTTAAAAAAAATAAATAAAAATGAGAAAAGTAAGTCACTGGCATCAGGGTACCTGAAGGCAGGTTTTCACATCCTACGCAAAAAAAAAATGACTGCAAATTTAGAATAATAAAACCGATTGAAAATTATTACTATTGGATTTTTTGTTATTAACGTTGAATATAAAATTATAAAAAAAAGGGGGGGGTCAAGAAACGTGACGTACTTTTAGGGGTATGTGTTTACTCTCACGTGACAGAGCGTGACAGGAGGGGGGAGGGGTAAAAAATTTGAAAAAAATGCGTGACGTCATTTGTGAACGCTCCCTTAACGGTGAACATCCAATACCACAGTGGTTGGTGGAAGAACGATCGGTACTTCTACCAAAATCAGGAGATTTATCCAATCCAAAAAATTACAGACCAATTGCTTGTCTTAACACCTGCTACAAGCTATTTACTGGGATCCTCAAGGAGAGGATATTGTCATCTATAGAACCAGTCTGGAGTGCGGTAGGTGAACAACGAGGATGTAAGAGAGGCCTGCCAGGTTGTAGGGAGAACCTATTAATATATAGGTGTGTTACCCAAGATTCGATATTTTATCAAAGTAACCTGTCAATGGCTTGGATTGATTACCGCAAGGCATTCGACTCCACGAGTCACAAGCTGATCATCAAGCTCCTTGAATGTTTAAAGGTACCAAACATCATGAGATGCTTAAAATATTTAATGCTTATATGGAGGACAAGGTTTGTTATAACATCTAACAAACGGCAGGTGATGACTAACATCATCTCGTTTAGAAAAGGAGTTTTCCAAGGCGACTCCCTTAATCCTCTACTTTTTTGTATCTCTCTCTTACCTCTGTCTATCGCACTTCGGGAAAAACACTCTGGATACATGTGTGGCAAACCAAGAAATAGAGTCTATAAGATCAACCATCTTTTCTATATGGACGATCTTAAGCTCTATGCATCCAGTAAGGATGCGCTTAGAATTTTAGTGTTTGCAGTGGCCGAGCATTCCAAAGCCATAGGAATGGAATTTGGATTGGATAAATGTGCCGTCATCCATCTGATTAAAGGAAGACATGAAACATCTGAAATTCCGAGGGACTCTGAGGATATTCAACTCATTGGTGGCAACACCATTCAACATCTTGGTGGTGGAGAGACTTACACATATCTTGGAGTTCCACAGTCGGAGACTCAAGATTTGTGTGAGCTTAAAGATCGTCTCCAAACAAAGTATCGTGGGCTTCTCAGAAAAATTTGGTCTTCCGAATTGTCTGGGAAGTACAAAATACAGGCCACAAATACATTAGCCATTCCTTTACTTCTCTATACCTTTGGAGCTGTTAAGTGGAATGTGAATGAGTTCAAATACTAGATAGAGAAACCCGCAAGATGATGTCAATCCATCGTAGTCATCATCCAAGATCTTCCGTGCAAAGAATTTACCTTCCACGAGATCGGGGAGGAAGAGGTCTATTGCGTTTAGAGTGTCTTCATCAAAGAATTGTACTGGCTGCAGCTTGTTCAGTGATGAACAGTAGAGATCCTCTTATGCAATTTGTCCACCATCATGAAATTGCAAATGTTGGGGCGTTCTTATATCGTGCGGCAGAAAGAGCTGCAGATGAACTTAGTCTCCCATTTGAAACCAGTGATATGGAGCAAGGGTTAGCATCGTTACCACCATTGATGCTTAAAAAGTGTGTCAGGGAGGCAGAACAAGCGCTTTTGTTACAGGAACATAAAAGCAAATCTGTTCACGGGCAATTCTATAATCTCATAAGTGAAATAAGATTGTCTCAAGGCTTGACATTTGCTTTCCTTAAATCTGCTGGTTTGAGATCGGAGACTGAGGGATTTTTGTTTGCTTGTCAGGATGGTGTAATTAATACTCTGGTCTACCGCAGTCGTGTGATGCATATACCTGTCGACAATAACAACTGTCGAGCATGTAAGCTATACCCGGAAACACTTGGTCACATTCTAAGTGCGTGTCGGAAGTATGCATGTTACAGGTATGTAGAAGGACACAATGCTGCTCTCAAGGTGCTGCATTATCACCTTCGACACCAGTATGCTATTGATAAGGAGCCCATCTTGCCGTATGTCCAAGGGGATCAGGAGTCCGTTGTGGAAAATGAACAGTGTAAGATCTACTGGAATTTTTCTTCTCCTACAACTCATCGTATCAGTGCTACTAAGCCTGACATTGTACTCCAGGATCATAAAAGTAAGATCATTTGCGTGATAGAGTTTTCGGCTCCTGCTGAGGGCAACATCATTCAAAAGGAGGATGAGAAACGGACGAAATATCAAGATCTTATGTTCGAACTGAGTCGAATGTATCCAGGTTATAAAATCCGATTAATTGTTCTCATACTAGGACTGTCTCATACAGGACAGCACTGTTCTTCATAATATAATATCACGATTCACGAAGGTAGCTCTAAAAAAGCATCCAATAGCGTTTCTGGCCACCGCGTAAGAACAACAGCGGCAAGGGACAGGAATACCCAAAGAACAGTGAACTTATAACATCTTGAGCAAAAGAATCGCGCTTTTGCTTACCTTTCAGGACGGAAGGAGCAAAAGCGGATAAGAATACGTAAGGCAAGCATGGGAGAGGTTGTTTTAGTGAGGTATTACCACAGCACGTGGTCGAGTCCCACACGAACAAGTGCGTAAATGCATTTTCTCCATCCACAACATAGAGATATAAGAATAGAGTACGCTAAAGGCCTGAAGACGGAAGAATCAGATAGGAAGAGAGAACAAGTGTTTTAGTGTACCGATTCTTTCTCTGTATAGCAAATAGTCTTCGGTCCTCGCTTAGGAATTCAGTGGTTTCGCGTACTTTATTCTTATATCTCTAAGATCCACAACCTGGTGATACGCTCTGTCGCACCAATTGGCAAAGACTTCGGTGTTCATCCCGGACACGCTCTAGCGAACTAGGGCTAATCTCGTAATAGATGACACCACCAGAGGATGTGATGAGAAGGAACTGAATAAAAGCTTTCAAAATACTCCAGCGGTTCCAGAAATAAATAAAAATCAAGGAGTTGTTGTTTGTTACGACAAACCGCAAAAGCAAGTTCTTAAAAAAAGATATTCCAATGCTAAAAATGGTGATACATGGTGGCCGTATGGTGAAAGGTAAGGTACAACACCGACAATATCTTCCTCAAACACGCATGCACAAATAGAGTTTTAGATCAAACGGTCTTTTTAAGAGCTATATAAATAGCAAAAATCAATCAGCCCTTTTCAGAGCTACATGATGTGCGAAATCCAATCGGCTACCTCCACGTGGTGCACATTGGGTACAGCTAAAGTTATTCACCTGAAAGTCATTTTCTCAATTTCTAGAAGGGGTTCGATAAAAATTAAAGTCATATTGTCTATCCCAATAATTGAAAATAACAAAAACTCACATTTTTAAGTCTCGTTGTATAAGAATCAATTATCAATTTTTGGATTTACGATAAGGGGATGAATTTAAAGGGTAGTTTTTGATAGTTATTAATAAAAAATGTCAATTTTGTATTAAAGATTAGGAGTCGTCTATATATTACGTAACTCTTAACCCATTAAGGACGGGATGTAAAAAATTTTTTCAAAAAGTTTGATATTATTTTTCATTGGTAAAAGATAAAGAGAAAAATTTAGCAATAGTCATTTCTTATGGTCCAAGAATTGCTCTTTCAAGTTTTGCAATAAAAAATAATGTATGTTTATAAATAAACAAATTACAGTCCGTTTTTTAATAAAAAACACGATTTTTTTCGATTTTTTTTTATTAATGCATTTTTTTGGACCCTTTATGGTAGAGGAATATCTCTGGTGGTCATAAATAACGTGTCAAAAATTCTTATTTTTATTGCAAAATCATAGTCCTGTGTACAAAATCAGAAAACAATTTTCTATTTTCATAAAACTAGGTACCTAAGGGTTTTTCGGGTCGCTGATTATGAATCTGAAATCAGATTTAAAAAATTCAAAACGGCGGATCCTATATGGCGGACGAAGTTTTGAAAAGTTATCGGATTCGCTTGAAACTTGTTACTCGGGGGTTTTTGGGGTCGCTGACTACAAATCTGAAGTCAGATTTTTAAAACTGCATATGCTGATAAATATTTACAACTGGCTTGTTTCTGTTTTTGAAAGTCTTGTCTGCATATTAATTTTTCCACATTTAGTTTTAATATTATTAATTTACATTGATGATCAGCGATCCCAGAGATTCTAAGTATATGCCGGAGTTAATTTAAAAAATTACCGGGCAAGTGCGAGTCGGACTCGCGCACGGAGGGTTCCATCCATGAACTTAAAAATGGATTGAAAACATTTTTTTAATTATTTATTTTTAATGATTCATTTCAATAATTCCTAAGTTACTTATTATTTGAATTATTTGAATAATAATAAATTACAACCATAATTTTGTTACTTTTATTAAAATTTATAATTTTTATAAGATATTTATAAGATTTTTATCAAATTAAAAACTTCCAGGCAAATAGACCGAGATTTTTTATATAATTTTAAATTTTAAGGAAAAAAAAATTTTTTTTAAATTTTTTAATTTTAAACTTTTAAAGTAATTTAAACATAAAAATAAACATTTTGTACAAAAAATAATCTGAAACTATAAAATATTGTAGCTGTTTAGAAGAAAAAAATTTTTTTTTGGTAAAATTTCAGTTTTTTGTAAAAAATGTTATGATAATAAATTTAAACCACAATTTTTATGGTTTTATAAAAAATTCTGCATAAAATTACACATTTTTAACCAATTCCCAACCTTTCAGGATAAATACGCTGAGCTCTAGCATAGGGGTTATTTGTCATTTTCAACTTTTCATTAATAACTTTTGAAAATTAAGTCCAGCAACGTTCGCTATATTTTTCCTGTAATCTACACGTAAAAATACCTAGGTATACCAAATTTTAAACCTCTAGGTCAAATGGTTTGGAAGATAAGGGGGGGGGATACGTTTTTTTTGAAAAAAAAGTTTTTCTTTGATAACGCTATGACCATCACCTCCAATCATGTTCTCTATATTTTTCCTGAACTCTACTCGCGAAAATACATATGTGTACCAAATTTCAATACTCTAGGTCAAATAGTTTAGGAGATAAGGGGGAGGGGGGGGGGGGGTAAATAGTCATTTTAATGCATTTTTTGAAAAAAATCTTGTTATTTCCTTGACAACGCTATGAACATAACGTTCAATCATGATCGCTATATTTTTCCTGTAATCTACACGTGAAAATACATAAGTGTACCAAATTTCAACTCTCTATCTTAAATAGTTTAGCCGCTAGGGGGGGGGGGGTAAAGGTTTTGGGCGACGGACAAACGAGTGAAAACATAAGGGTTTCGTTTGGACACGTTGTGTACGGAACCCTAAAAATGAATTTTCGAAAATCGATCCCTTTTGTTTATTATAATCACCCGTTATTAATATTTTTTTTTTTTTTTTTTTTTTACAAAACAAGTTTAGGAGAGGAAAAAATGCATTTACGCACTTGTTCGTGTGGGACTCGACCACATGCTGTGGTAATACCTCACTAAAACAACCTCTCCCATTCTTGCCTTACGTATTCTTATCCGCTTTTGCTCCTTCCGTCCTGAAAGGTAAGCAATAGCGCGATTCCTTTGCTCGAGGTGTTTTCAGTTCACTGTTCTGTAGGTGTTCCTGTCCGTTGCCGCTGTTGTTCTTACGCGGTGGCCAGAAACGCTATTGGATGCTTTTTTAGAGCTACCTTCGTTATATTATATTATGAAGAACAGTGCTGCCTGACCAGATGAAGAGAGCTCAGCAGAACTGCCTTCTGCATTCGACCTGCCAATGCGTCAGCTTGACGCTCGCAGGTTGGAACTCTTTGAAGCTGGCTAACAAATGAAGCTCTCATCCCCCCTAGACAGCCGAGAATAAGGACAACTAAATGGACTTTATAGCCTCTGTGTATTCTCCTCAATTCGAACAGCAGGTCTTGATACTTTTGCCGTTTCTCATCCTCCTTCTGAGCGATATTGCCCTCGGCAGGAGCCGAAAACTCAATCACGCAGATGATCTTACCTTTATGATCCTGGAGTACTATATCAGGCTTAGTAGCACTGATACAATGAGTATCACCCGTTAATCACTTTTTTTTTTTTTTTTTTTTTTTTTTTTTTTTTTTTTTTACAAAACAAGTTTAGGAGAGGAAAAAATGCATTTACGCACTTGTTCGTGTGGGACTCAACCACGTGCTGTGGTAATACCGCACTAAAACAACCTCTCCCATTCTTGCCTTACGTACTCTTATCCGCTTTTGCTCCTTCCGTCCTGAAAGGTAAGCAAGAGCGCGATTCTTTTGCTCGAGGTGTTTTCAGTTCACTGTTCTGTAGGTGTCCCTGTCCCTTGCCGCTGTTGTTCTTACGCGGTGGCCAGAAACGCTATTGGATGCTTTTTTAGAGCTACCTTCGTTATATTATATTATGAAGAACAGTGCTGTCGGACCAGATTAAGTGAACCCAGAAGGACAGCCTTTTGCATACGAACCGTCAATGCTTCAGCTTGACGTTCGCAGTTTGGTATCTTTTTCAATTGGCTTATAAATGAAGCTTTAATCCCTCCCAAACAGCTTAGTATGAGAACAATTAATCGGATTTTATAACCTGGATACATTCGGCTCAGTTCAAACATAAGGTCTTGATATTTCGTCCGTTTCTCATCCTCCTTTTGTATGATGTTGCCCTCAGCAGGAGCCGAAAACTCTATCACACAAATGATCTTACTTTTATGATCCTGGAGTACAATATCAGGCTTAGTAGCTCTGATACGATGAGTTGTAGAAAAGGAAAAATTCCAGTAGATCTTACACTGTTCATTTTCCACAACGGATTCCTGATCCCCTTGGGCATACGGCAAGATGGGTTCTTTATCTATACCATACTGGTGTCGAAGGTGATAATACAACACCTTAAGCGCAGCATTGTGTCTTTCAATATACCTGCAACACGCGTACTTCGGACATGCACTTAGAATGTGACTAAGTGTTTCCGGGTATTGCTTACATGCTCGACAGTTGTTATTGTCGACAGGTATATGCATCACACGACTGCGGTACACCAGAGTATTAATTACACCATCCTGACAAGCGAACAAAAATCCCTCAGTCTCCGATCTCAAACCAGCAGATTTAAGAAAAGCAAAAGTCAAGCCTTGAGACAATCCTATTTCACCTATGAGATTATAGAACTGCCCGTGAACAGGTTTGCTTTTATGTTCCTGTAACAAAAGCGCTTGTTCTGCCTCCTTGACACACTTTTTAAGCATCAATGGTGTTAACGATGCTAACCCGTGCTCCATATCACTGGCTTCAAATGGGAGACTAAGTTCATTTGCAGCTCTTTCTGCCGCACGATATAAAAACGCCCCAACATTTGCAATTTCATGATGGTGGACAAATTGCATAAGGGGATCTCTACTGTTCATCACCGAACATGCTGCAGCCAGTACAATTCTTCGATGAAGACACTCTAAATTTAATAGACCTCTTCCTCCCCGGTCTCTTGGAAGGTAAATTCGTTGCACGGAAGACCTTGGATGATGACTACGATGGATTGACATCATCTTGCGGGTTTCTCTATCTAGTATTTTCAACTCATTCACATTCCACTTAACAGCTCCAAAGGTATAGAGAAGTAAAGGAATGGCTAATGTATTTGTGGCCTGTATTTTGTTCTTCCCAGACAATTCGGAAGACCAAATTTTTCTGAGAAGCCCACGATACTTTGTTTGGAGTCGATCTTTAAGCCCACACACATCTTGAGTCTCCGACTGTGGAATTCCAAGATATGTGTAAGTCTCTCCACCAGCAAGATGTTGAATGGTGTTGCCACCAATGAGTTGAATGTTCTCAGAGTCCCTCGGAATTTCAGATGTTTCATTTCTTCCTTTAATCAGATGGATGACGGCACATTTATCCAATCCAAAATCCATTCCTATGGCTCTGGAATACTCGGCCACTGCAAACACCAAAATTCTAAGCGCATCCTTACTGGATGCATAGAGCTTCAGATCGTCCATATAGAAAAGATGGTTGACTCTATTTCTTGGTTTGCCACACATGTATCCAGAGTGTTTTTCTCGAAGTGCAATAGACAGAGGTAAGAGGGAGATACAAAAAAGAAGTGGACTAAGGGAGTCGCCTTGAAAAACTCCTTTTCTAAACAAGATGATGTTAGTCATCACCTGCTGTTTGTTAGATGTTATAACAAACCTTGTCCTCCACTTAAGCATTAGATCCTTTAAGCATCTCACAATGCTCGGATGTACCTTTAAACATTCAAGGAGCTTGATGATCAGCTCGTGACTCGTGGAGTCGAATGCTTTGCGGTAAGCAATCTAAGCCATTGACAGGTTACGTCGATAAAATATCGAATCTTGGGTAACACACCTATCTATTAATAGGTTCTCCCTCCCGACAGGCCTCTCTTACATCCTCGTTGTTCACCTATCGCACTCCAGACTGGTTCTATAGATGACAATATCCTCTCCTTGAGGATCCCAGTAAATAGCTTGTAGCAGGTGTTAAGACAAGCAATTGGTCTGTAATTTTTTGGATTGGACAAATCTCCTGATTTTGGTAGAAGTACCGTTCGTCCTTCCACCAACCACTGTGGTATTGCATGTTCCCCGTTGAGATAGGTAGAGAATATACGGGCCAAATGTTGGTGAGTTGAAGTAAACTTCTTCCACCATAGATTATTAATCTTATCTGGCCCGGGTGCTGAAAAGTTCTTAGTTCTAGCTACTGCTTTTCTTACCTCCTCTTCAGTAATTGGTGGACATATCTCTGCAAATTGGTCAAGCCCCTGTCTGACACAGAAGCTGCGAAAGAGTGACAAAGATAACCCTTCATCGTTTACTGAATGGGATGTCCCATAGATGTTGCTCCAGAAAGTTTCAATCTCTTCACGACATGGAGGCCTTTCAACGGTTGTTGATGGTACACTGAACAGGCGGGAAGGATTAGTAGCAAAGATATTATTTTGCTTTATCCATTTCATCCTCCGTTCTAAACGTTCCCTTATGACGACAAGAGAACGTATCTTCTCAATCCAGTGTTGCTTGATGGTCTGCAACTTTGACTTTTTTAGAGTGTGATGCAATCTTTTAAGAGTTTGGGCTATTTCCAAAACTCTTGGAGTAAACCTTCTATTTGATTCCAGATATGCAATCACACTCTGCAATTGAGAAGCATGTCGTCGAGCTATCCCGATCTTGATCTGCACTTGTTTGATTCGCTGGCAGGTTTTAGCAACGCGTTCCGCAACTGATTTTCTGTTACTTTTGCCAAGTAAGGACACAGCTTTTTCATACACAGCACAGTTCAATGTCCAGAGATCTACACTCTCTGAGAGTAATGAGAGTTCATTGTTCCCTTCAGAGATTTTATCCATTTTAATGGAAACCTTGAGATGAATTTTGGTTTCCCTCGAACTCATGTTTCCATCTTCGGCTGCGGGCGTTGGTGTTTCATACAAAATTTGTGTATTCTCTGAGGGGTCTTCCTGGTCTTGGAGAAGAGCTTCATATCCCCTTTTTCTCAGAGAGGATACCTGATCTCTTAAGTACTGAGGCGTCATTTCCGCGTATTGTGGGTGCATATTGATCCATCGCGCATGTAACCTCTGCATGTATCCTCTTCTGTTAGGGGAACTATTTTGCCAACACAACAAAATGTCCCTCCGAAGTTGGTCTGTCCACTTTAACCTTAATCGAGCTTGTCCCTGGTCGTTGCTTAGTCGTCGCCTGGGTTCTATCCTATTGCCACGCCCAACTGAACCCTGATCTCCATCCGAGAGAGACCTATTGTGGGTGGCACTGCGCGTTACAGTCGTCGTAACCGCAAATACTCTGTGTGGGAGGTTATCCCAACACAGAGTGGACAATTATATCGGGTGCCCACCTCTATTTGACTTTTGGTCCGCCCCGGGTATTTTAATTTCCTCGGTAGCTCCCATATCTGAGAGGCCTTCCCCTATCCGCCACCTGGGGAGGCGCCCGATTGGGGTGTCAAAAACCCCATCTCAAATGCCATTCAAGTACTTGACCCAGTCAGCTCAGAAATTCTGTGATATCCAGTAAAGGGTACCACAACTCCCTTACCAACACGATCAAACACCTATACGATGTTCTGCAATGGTCATTTTAGTACTGAGCCAAGTAGGACCAGTATCTTTGAGCTGCTTGGTAACGGAAGCACCAAGCAACCCATTTCGGGGTTGTTATTATTATTATTATTATTATTATTATTATTATTATTATTATTATTATGAACAAATAAAATAAAATAAATAATAAGTTATAAACAAAACATAATTTTTTTAATTACTTTATTGTTGCATAAATACTTACATTTTTCACATCTATATTTGGGCCATTTTATTTCTAAACGACTACCTTTAGAAGCAATTGCGTATTTCTGCCAATTTGAGACTTTTTTAAATAACTTATTTGTTCTACTTACTAAGGCCAAATTACTTTTATAATTTCTTTTAAAACTAAAAATTATAAAAGTAATTTGGCCTTAGTAAGTAGAACAAATAGTTATTTAAAAATTGTCTTAAATTGTCCGAAATTAGGAATTGTTTCTTATCGTCGTTTAGAGATAGAATGCCCCAAATATTAACAGTTATGAAAAATATAAGTATTTATGCAACAATAAGGTAATTAAAAATATGTTTTGTTTATAACTTATAATTCACATTATTGTATTTGTTCATAATAATATTGGGTAATTTACATATTACGTGGTAAATATTTTATGTTGCTTAGAGCTCCCTCATTACCCTTGGTGCTACTTTTTCTACTGCAATTTATAATTAAGCATGATATGATAATTTGTTTTTAAATTTTGTTTAAAATTAATTCCTTTTATTGCACGCTGCCAAGTCTGTAAAAAAGTAATTCTAAACATTATAAGTATTCAACGAGCAAAATTTTGGACTTTTATAACAGTTTATGTTTTATTGCTGAGAATGTTAATTATATTGTTATTAATTAAAATTTAAATATTTTTAACAATAAATAGTTTTTGAAGAAGAAATTTAAAAAGCTTCAATGCTGATTAACACTTTCACAAAATTATTAGATATTTTTAATCATAATGACTTTTGAAATTATCCGCCAAATAATGACTGCAGATTCTGCCGCTAGGGTGTGCCTTTCTCACAACAGACATGACTTCCATTCTATTATAAGTACTGCCTATTGCTCATACATTTTTTTACTGTATCTATTTAGATACTATTATCGCAGGTTTGTACATTCTTTTTATTTTTTGGTTTATTATTATTATAATATTATTTTCTATATATATATATATATATATATATATATATTACTTAGGGGAGAGTCGCCAGTTGTGAGACGGCTCCAGTTGTGAGACAGTCCATTTTTTTTAAAACGAAATATAAAAAGGCTGATTGGTATACATAAAAACATTTATTTTTATACGAGCCAACTTTTGCGTGTACACCGAAGCGGATATATGTATTGTTTGTGTTAGATGCCAACACTGTGTGTGAAAATCGACTAAAAAACTTTTTTTCAATATGTGCAAAGTACTTTTTTTTTAAGTTAATTATTTGGAAAAGCTAAATGTTATGCATTTTTATTTAGTATTTTCCTTATATTTTGTAATGCAATATTGCATTGTTTCAATCTACAGTTGGAAATTTTTTCTTTTTCCTCTTTCAAAATAGCGCCAATTTCCGGTTGTGAGACACAGCAAGTCACCAGTTGTGAGACGGTGGCGCCGCCCATCTGGAATAGCCTATACTTTTCGTTATGCAGCATAAAGCGCTCTGTTCAGTTTAGTTCGTTACGTACATTTGATAACACAACAATTAATTAAAGTGTGGGAACATGCGCACAATTTATTTCATTTGCCTACATTGCGACAGCGACTTTGATGAAGAAAACTGATAGTCATATTTTAAAGAATAAATATTTTTATTAAGTATATAATAATATGTATTATCAATATATTTAGTTATTTATATTAAACATAATGTTTCATGCCAAATTTGTTAAATTTTAGCATTTTTTTATAAGTGTCTCACAACTGGACACCTTTTTTTTTTTGACTAAAAAGATGTGCTCGGAAAATTGATCATAAAATTTTTCGAGTTCATCTGAACACTACACTTTCTATGAATAAAAGTTGCGTATTTAACTTACTTTTTGAACGGTGTATTTTATTTACGATTTCGTTTACCTATTTCCAATTTATAAGTCAAAAATAAAACCCGTCTCACAACTAGCGACTCTCCCCTATATATTATTTTAATATTACTATTATTTTTTTTCTACTTGAATGGCTATAAAATTCTATTTTTAATCCAAATTGCCTCGCAGAAAAAGTGACAATTCCTCACAGAATCACTCTTCTCCAATATCTGAAACTCTTTGTGATGAATTTGAATATTATGATGATAACATTGACATCGCTTTAATTCCTAACACAAATAATTGAGATGTTGAAGATGACTTCGAGGAGGATGTTGATTATAATGATGACGACGAAAACGGCTATCTAGAAAATCAAATAAAATTATACAGGCAAGTGTATGGCAATTATACTCCAAATCAAAAATATATAGAGAAAGATCATGAGTACAATTGGATAGAAGGAGAAAAAGTCTACGTTGATACACAATCTAATAAATATTTATTTAAGATTAAAGATGAAAAGACCATTAGTGAAGGTTCCCACGTTAAACTTTTTGAATTGTTTTTTTCACATTCTATGAAAGCTTTTATCGTAGATGCATCTCATGAAAATGAGTTGGAAATTTCTTTACATGAGCTCCAAATATTTATTGGAATACTAATTTTAGCATCATTCAATATTCGTAAATGGGAAAAGGATTATTTCTTTATTTTATTTATTCCTTTATTTACTAGATCGTTTTTTAAAAATTAAAACAGGTGTAAAGTTTTCTAAAAAATGTGATGAAAATCCAAATGATCCCGCCTGGCAAGTAAGAGAGTTACCTGAGATGTTTAAAACTAATGCCAAACGTTATGGTTATTTTCAAACTGCTCTTTCTGCCGATGAGATGATGATAAAATATTATGGGCGTTTAAAATTTAAACAATTCATTCGTAATAAACCGGTTAGATTTGGCATCAAAATGTGGGCAATGTGCGGTGCTGGTGGTTTCTTATTTGAATGTGATATTTATTGTGGAAAAAATTCACGAAATGATGATGTATTATCGACATGCGCTTTAGGAAGTCGGGTAATTTTAAATCTGTCACATAACTTACTGTTGTCTACTCCCAGGAAAAAGCTAAATGAATATCATATTTATTTTGATAATTTCTTTACTAACACCGACTTAGTTGTTCACTTGAACAAACTCGGTTTAAAAGCGACTGGCACTGTTAGAAAAAATCGCGTGAAACAGAGTAATAATTTAGAAAAAACTGCCACGAGAGGATCGTACAAAATAAAGTACGAAAAAAATAGTGGCATGAATTACATCACAATCATGGATTCTAAAGAAGTATCACTGCTTTCAACAGCTGTTGGCATACATACTATGAAAAAGGTTAAACGCTACTCAAAGTAAAAAAATGTAGAGACAATGTGTCAATGCCCAGAGCCATTGCAATTTACAATAAGTATATGGAAGGTGTCGATATCCATGACCAATACTGCAGCGATTTGTGACCTTCGTTTAGAAGTAAAAGATGGACATGGCAAGTATTCGTCCGATTAATTCAATCTTCTGTTACTAATGCCACGATTCTGTTCAATGTTGTTCAAAAAGATTCGAAAAAGGTATCAAGTAAGGAGTTTGCAATGGACATTGCAAGACATTATTTAAATAATAGAAAAACTGGCGACTTAAAAAGTCTTAAATTAGAAGCTCTACAAAAAAGAAAGTACTGCTCTCAAGATACTTGTGAGACTTGAACTTATTTATCTTGCGTAACGTGCAAAATACCTTTTTGTAAAGATTGCTTTGCAACTATTCATTTCACCAACAGAGATTGAGCATAAAATGGCTATTTATGTTTTGAGAGGTAAGAGAATTGAAAAAAGAAAAACCGATATTGTGAGAGGAAAGGGAACTCACAGCAAAAAACACCCGATCCTGTGAGAGGAAGGGGAACTCACATCAGAAAACATCCGATAATGTGAGAGGAAAGGGAACTCACAGCAAAAAACACCCGATACTGTGAGAGGAAAGGGAAATCACAGCAAAAAACACTCGATACTGTGAGAGGCAAGGGAACTCACTTCAAAAAACACCCGACACTGTGAGAGGCAAGGGAACTCACAGCAAGAAACACCCGATCCTGTGAGAGGAAAGGGAACTCACAGCAAAAAACACCCGATACTGTGAGAGGAAAGGGAACTCACAGCAAAAAACACCCGATACTGTGAAAGGAAATGGAACTCACAGCCAAAAACACCCGACACTGTGAGAGGAAAGGGAACTCACAGCAGAAAACACCCGATAATGTGAGAGGAAAGGAAACTCACAGCAAAAAACACCCGATACTGTGCGAGGAAAGGGAAATCACAGCAAAAAACAATCGATACTGTGAGAGGCAAGGGAACTCACGTCAACAAACACCCGACACTGTGAGAGGCAAGGGAACTCACAGCAAAAAACACCCGTTATTTTAAACAGCAAAAGATCTAAAATTTTATGGATCAGATCGAAAAATTTTTAAAATGTATATTTATATACATTATTTTATAATATTATAATAAACAAAACGGATCGATTATCGAAAATTCATTTTTCAAATTAACTCCGCCATATACTTAGAATCTCTGGGATCGCTAATCATCAATGTAAATTAATAATATTAAAACTAAATGTGGAAAAATTAATATGCAGACAAGACTTTCAAAAACAGAAACAAACCAATTGTAATTTTTATTAAAAAACGGACTGTAATTTGTTTATTTATAAACATACATTATTTTTTATTGCAAAACTTGAAAAATATTATCAAACTTCTTGAAAAAATTTTGTACGTCCCGTCCTTAATGGGTTAATCGAGGAGGGGGAGGAGGGTCAGAAAAAATGAACTTTTGGATGTAAAACTCCATTACGAGGGGGGAGTGAGGGTCCAAAAATATCAGAAAAAAGCGTTACGTACCTAATATATGGACGTCCCCTTAAGAGAATGATTTTAAAGGGTGATTTTTGATGCTGAAGGGTGGAAGGTAGATAGGAATACAATCTGAGCGATTTGTAAATCACGGCATTCTTTCAAAATATTTTTCTACCACACATGCACAAAAACACCATGTTTTTGACTCGTTAAGCGGGGCAGAACTCGCAGTTTTCATGTTAGTGAGCGTCAGAGGTAAAAAAACTTCCAAGCAGTGAAAAAAAAATCTCGTCGCGCAGGCGCATTTGCGGCTGCGCCGCATGCGCAAAACTACGCAAAACTATGAGTACTGCATCGCTTAACGAGTACAAAACATGAGTTTTTCGTACATATGTGGTGGAAAATAGTATATGCACCTCGGGAGGCCGATTTTTTGCCTCGCACAAATGTTCGAAGAACGAGTGTAGAACAGAAGATACACGGATTTGCATATTTTGATTAAATATTACGTGATTTTTGTTACTTTAGATATCTATAACAAATTCCTTAAGCATTTGGTTTGGTTACTCCGAAATAATGTAAGTGGACGGTGGAATTGCTCTTAAGATAACTTTTTTCTTACATTCGAATTAGAAATAATACTGTTTTTAATTACCCACAAAATTTTTAATTTTGTCATAATTTAAGGGTAATGAAAAACAACAGTTTTTGTCTAATCAAGATCATCTATATATTCTGCTAACTCATAAAAGTATTCTAGGGAACTCTATTGGAAATTTCCACAAAGGTCCCTGAAAGGTTTTCACATAGAAACCTACTTAGGTTTCTATATAGGATCCTACGTAGAGATCGACAATCCATCCTCTCAAGAGTTTCCTGTAAGTAATGACATAGTGTCCTATGTAGTAACTTAAGTAGGTAAAATATTTTTTTAAATGCACTGTTTTTTTTTAATTTATAACTCATAATTTTAAAGTATAATAATTAATTTAGAATAGCTTAATTTTTCAAGAAAAGAACTAGTGCGCAGATGTAGGAGCTATAGAAACCAGAAAATCTTAGTGCGCATCAAGTAAGATTTTCGGTGATTTGAAGAACCTATTTCTATATAGAACCCAATGTCATTATTTACAGGATACTCTTGAGAGGATGGATTGTAGGTCCCTAAGTAGGTTCCTATGTGGAAACTTTTTAGGGGCCATTGTGGGAATTTCCAATAGGGAAGTGACGCAACGTAACAAGTTAATGAAAAAGAAAAACGATAGTATTTTCTTTTAAAATAAAAAACTTACGTTATTGGTGAAAATTGTGAATTTTGTTTTTCATTACCCCAACTGACCCTGCCCTGTCGAAAGAAAACCACTGAAAAACTACTGAGATAAAACCACTGATTGTGAAATGCCAGTGGTTTTTCAGTGGTTTCTCAGTTGTTATTTGGAACAATTTGCCACTGAAAATATCTATTCTGAGGGTTGATTTATGACAGTTGGCCTGGAAGTTCCAAATCGTTTTATGGCCTTTACCCTCAAAAAATGAAAGAATAACATTCTTTTTTATAGTTTTAAATAATTTATATTATTTATTCCAATATTATATTTGTTGTTCAAGAATTTAGCCAATTATATATATATGGGACGTTCCATGTCAACCGGCACAAGGCCGGTGCCAAAATTTTATTGAACCAATTTTAATGGTTAAAAGCTTAAAATCTTCGTCTTTAAGTCCTTTATCAAATACGATGTGGTACTTTTCAAAATTCAATATGGCTAGCAAAATATGGCGCTTTATATGAATGAAAAACACAACTTTAAATTTTAAAATGTTATTTAAGGTAAGAAACATAGGACAAATAGCTTGTAAGTAGATATTATCAACAACTGCATGTCTCTAACTGAAGAGATAAAGACATAACGGCAAAATAAAACACAAATTCAAAATGGCGGATCCAATATGGCGGACGAATTTTTGAAAATTATTCGGATTTACTTGAAAATCGTTACTCGGGGGTTTTTGGGGTCGCTGATTCCGAATCCGAAGTCAGTTTTTAAAAATTGAAAATGGCGGATCCCATATGGCCGACGAATTTTTGAAAATTATTCGGATTTAATTGAAAATCGTTACTCGGGGGTTTTTAGGGTCGCTGATTAAGAATCCAAAGTCAGTTTTCAAAAATTCAAAATGGCTGATTCAATATGGCGGACGATTTTTTAAAAATTCTTCGTATTAACGTGAAAATCGTTACTCGGAGGTTTTTTAGGTCGCTGACTACGAATCCGAAGTCAGTTTTCAAAAATTCAAAATGGCAGATCCAATATGGCGGCCGGTTTTTTAAAAATTCTTCGTATTAACGTGAAAATCGTTACTCGGGGGTTTTTGGGGTCGCTGATTACGAATCCGAAGTCAGTTTTCAAAAATTCAAAATGGGGGATCCAATATGGCGGATGATTTTTTAAAATTCTTCGTATTAACTTGAAAATCATTACTCGGGGGTTTTTGGAGTCGCTGATTACGAATCCGAAGCCAGTTTTCAAAAATTCAAAACGGCTGAACCAATATGGCAGACGATTTCTTTAAAATTCTTCGTATATACTTAAAAATCATTACTTGGAGGTTCTTGGGATCGTTTATTAGGAATCTTTAAAATATTTTTTTTAATGCTGGACAGTAGTTAAAATTTGTGTTGCATCTGAGTAACGTTTAACTTCCAATTTTTTTCCATCAATCGGAACAAAGGAATGTCCGCTTTGGATTTTGGTTACACTAGGAGCTTGAGAGAATCTCCTTGAAAGTCTTTTTTGCGTGCTACTTTGGTGTTTTTGACTATACTCAAAAATGGTTATATTCTCAAATTTATTTTTTGCCGAATTAAAAAGGTCATGTGATGTTAAGATGACATTGGATGCTTGAGCTTGCAGGCTAGCTTCAAAATCCAAAGCGGACATTCCTTTGTTCCGATTGATGGAAAAAAATTGGAAGTTAAACGTTACTCAGATGCAACACAAATTTTAACTACTGTGCAGTATTAAATAACAAAATTTTAAAGAGTAAAAAATAAACAAGTTTCAAAAACGTAAAAAATATAAAAAATTGAAAAAATAAAAAAAATAGAAATAATAAGTAAAAATTGAAAAAAAATTTTTAAATTTTAAAAAATTGAAAAAAAAAGTAATGCGGGCTTCATAATTTAAATTTGAAGACAGTCTCCACCCTGTTAATGCAGAGAGCTTCCAAAATACTCGTCTTCAAAAATGTTATTAACAAAATTGTATTTTATCTGTCGTATTGGAAACGCCACTTTAAATTTTAGAAAAATATCGTCGGTTTCCTAATAAACGATCCCAAGAACCTCCAAGTAATGATTTTTAAGTATATACGAAGAATTTTAAAGAAATCGTCTGCCATATTGGTTCTGCCGTTTTGAATTTTTGAAAACTGGCTTCGGATTCGTAATCAGCGACTCCAAAAACCCCCGAGTAATGATTTTCAAGTTAATACGAAAAATTTTTAAAAATCATCCGCCATATTGGATCCGCCATTTAGAATTTTTGAAAACTGACTTCGGTTTCGTAATCAGCGACCCCAAAAACCCCCGAGTAACGATTTTCACGTTAATACGAAGAATTTTGTAAAAATCGTCCGCCATATTGGATCCGCTATTTAGAATTTTTGAAAACTGACTTCGGATTCGGAATCAGCAACCCCAAAAACCCCCGAGTAACGATTTTCAAGTAAATCCAAATAATTTTCAAAAATTCGTCCGCCATATTGGATCTGCCATTTTGAATTTTTGTTTTATTTTGCCGTTATGTCTTTATCTCTTCAGTTAGAGACATGCAGTTGTTGATAATATCTACTTGCAAGCTATTTGTCCTATGTTTCTTACCTTAAATAACATTTTAACATTTAAAGTTGTGTTTTTCATTCATACAAAGCGACATATTTTGCTAGCCATATTGAATTTTGAAAAGTACCACATCGTATTTGATAAAGGACTTAAAGACGAAGATTTTAAACTTTTAACCATTAAAATCGGTTTAATAGATTTTTGGCACCGGCCTTGTCCCGGTTGACATGGAACGTCCCATTATATATATATGTATGTTATTACTATTAACATGATACGTACTTCTATTAAAAAATCCAAAACTGACATCAGTTTTTTAATATCTGCTACCGTTTATGAGATACGATACTATTCATTTAAATTTATGATTTTTGCTGAAATTTTTATATGTACGTAATTGTTAGAACTTTCACATTCTAAATTTAAAAGAAACAATTTTCTAACATTAAAATTTAAACAAATTTATTTGTTAAGAAACAAATTTTTCACAGATCAATTTTTAATATATTCAAGGCCTCGAGAAGGGTCTAGAGAGGTCATAAAACTTGAAGACTCCTGAATTTAATTAAAAATCAGGAACGAAAATTTCTCTAATTTCGCATTAATAAATTTAAAAACTGAATATTAATATTCTACTTGTTCTAACCAGGGTTGCCACAAATATTTTATTATAATTTTCCCTGACTTTTCCCTGATTTCCAGACCAATTTTTTTCTTTTTCCTTGACCTTTTTTGAGTTCTTAAAACCAGTTTTTCGTATATTTACTATAAAACTAAATTATACAATGCATTAGAATTGGAAAAATAAATTGAAGATAATATAATTGAAATTTAAAAAAATTGCATATTTAAAAATATGTAGTTGGACTTCAAATATTGGGAAAAATGAAAATAATTACAAATTTTGCAAATTCATTGAAAAATAATGAAACCAATTAAAAATTGGGGAAAATGATTTAAAAATCACAGAAATATTCTTAAATTAAAGAAACTAATTAAAAGTTGAGAAAAATACTTGATAATATTAGAAATTATTTGAAGAAATGAGAATAATTAAAAATTGGGAACAATAATTGGAAATGTTAGATATTAATTGAAAAAAATAATTAAAAGTTTGGGAAAATAATTGAAAAATATATTAATAATAGAAAATTAAATATCATAATGTAAATTTGACAAAAATAATTGAAAAAATTACAAAATATCTATGAAATAGAAAAAAATAATTGAGTTTTCAATAAAATTATTGAAAATCTCAGGAATTAATAAAAAAGAATTCCAGAATATACATTGAATAATAGAAATAAATTGAAATTTTGGACAACAATTTTAGAAATTATGATAAATAATGAAAAAAAAAAAATCGAAAATTTGGAGAAAATGTTTTCACTACCGATAAAATGGGAAAATAATTAGAACTGAATAAAATTAATTAAAAGTTAAAGAAAATAATATTGCATAAGAAGAAAATTAATGAAAAATCATTTAAAAGTAATAAAAGTTTGAGAGAAATAATTGAACAAATTACAAAAATTATTTAAAAAACAAAAAATAATTGAAAAATGATTTTAAAAATTGAAAATTGAAGACAGTAATTTAGAATTCAGATAATAAAGAACTTTGAGCCAGTAATTTAACTAATGAATAAATGAATAAAAAATAAATAATTGAAGATTGAAAAAACTAATTAAAATAATTAGAAAGTAGAGGAAATAATGATAAAAATAAATGTAAAGTAAGACAACGATAATTCTAAACTAGGATCAATAGGCAACTGGAATTTTAGAAAATTAATGGAAAAATAATAAAAATGGTGAAAAATTGGAGAAAATACTTGCAAAATGAAACACTAGAATAATTATTAAAAATTTATTAAAAATTAAAACTAACTCAACTGACTTATGACCAAAAAACTGAAAACAAAAAAGAACAACCTTAAATTATTAAAAATTGAAGAAAGCAATTTAAAGTTGAGGTAATTAATTAAAAATTCAAATTTGAGAAAATGAATTGAAGTATAATGAAAATAATTAAAAATTGAGACAAATAATTTTCAGATGATATACATAATTTGAAAACGAAGAAAATAATTTTAATTTAAAAAAATAATTGGAAAAAATACAAAATATATTTGAAGTGCTGTGGAAGAAAATAATTGCATTATGATGAAAATAATGATAAATTGAAAAAAAAGATAATTGAAATTTTCGTAAAGTAAATTTAAGACTTAACGAAGAAATTGAAAAATAATAAAAATAATTGAAAATTGAAGTTAATTGAAAAGTAATGAAAATGTTGAAAATTTTAGTTGGAATCATAATAGAAAAGAATTTTTCATCTATTTTAGAGATTCTTTGCATTTTTCCAGTATTTTTATGAAAATCCCTGACTTTTCCCTGACCCATTTCAGTTTCCCTGACTTTTCCCTGATTTCCCTGAATTCCCTGACCTGTGGCAACCCTGTCTAACGATAAAATATATCTAAAAATTTCCTCAAATAAGTTATTTTTCAAAATATAAAAAATAACTTTAAAAATTTACCATTCATCAATATTACACAAAACAACCCTTATTTTAAATAATTAGACCCAAGACTATCCCTTCCCTACAAAATTTTTCTTACACACTAACTGAATAATTATTAATAAATTAAATCTTCGTTAGACAGAAAATTTTATTGTTGAATTTTGATGGTGGCCATCCCAAATGCCCACCTATCAAGTTTCATCAAAATCGAAGGGGGGTGAGTTTGTCAAATTCACCCCAAATGTCAAAACTGTTAATAATAAATTATTAATAAACCAATTTTCGTTAGACGGAAAATTTTATTCTTGAATTTTGATGGTGGCCATCCCAAATGCCCACCTATAAAGTTTTATCAAAATCGAAGGGGCGTAAGTTTGTCAAATTCACCCCCAAATGTCAAAACTGTTAATAATAAATTATTAATAAATTAAATTTTCGTTAGACGGAAAATTTGATTCTTGAATTTTGATGGTGGCAATCCCAAATGCCCACCTACCAAGTTTCGTCCAAATCTAAGGGGGGTGAGTTTGTCAAATTCACCCCAAATGTCAAAACTGTTAATAATAAATTATTAATAAACCAATTTTCGTTAGACGGAAAATTTTATTCTTGAATTTTGATGGTGGCCATCCCAAATGCCCACCTATAAAGTTTCATCAAAATCGAAGGGGCGTAAGTTTGTCAAATTCACCCCCAAATGTCAAAACTGTTAATAATAAATTATTAATAAATTAAATTTTCGTTAGACGGAAAATTTTATTCTTGAATTTTGATGGTGGCCATCCCAAATGCTCAGCTACCAAGTTTCATCAAAATCAAAAGGGGGTGAATTTGACAAACTTACCCCCATTCGATTTTGATGAAACTTGGTAGGTGGGCATTTGGGATGGCCACCATCAAAATTCAAGAATAAAATTTTCCGTCTAACGAAAATTTAATTGATTAATAATTTATTATTAACAATTTTGACATTTGTGGGTGAATTTGACAAACTTACCCCCCTTAGATTTGGACGAAACTTGGTAGGTGGGCATTTGGGATGGCCACCATCAAAATTCAAGAAAAAAATTTTCCGTCTAACGAAAATTTAATTTATTAATAATTTATTATTAACAATTTTGACATTTGTGGGTAAATTTGACAAACTTACCCCCCTTAGATTTGGACGAAACTTGGTAGGTGGGCATTTGGGATGGCCACCATCAAAATTCAAGAAAAAAATTTTCCGTCTAACGAAAATTTAATTTATTAATAGTTTATTATTAACAATTTTGACATTTGGGGGTGAATTTGACAAACTTACCCCCCTTTGATTTTGATGAAACTTGGTAGGTGGGCATTTGGGATGGCCACCATCAAAATTCAAGAATAAAATGTTCCGTCTAACGAAAATTTGATTTATTAATAATTTATTATTAACAATTTTGACATTTGGGGGTGAATTTGACAAACTTACCCCCCTTAGATTTGGACGAAACTTGGTAGGTGGGCATTTGGGATTGCCACCATCAAAATTCAAGAATCAAATTTTCCGTCTAACGAAAATTTAATTTATTAATAGTTTATTATTAACAATTTTGACATTTGGTCGTGAATTTGACAAACTTACCCCCCTTTGATTTTAATGAAACTTGGTAGGTGGGCATTTGGGATGGCCACTATCAAAATTCAAGAATAAAATGTTCCGTCTAACGAAAATTTGATTTATTAATAATTTTTTATTAACCGTTTTGACATTTGGGGGTGAATTTGACAAACTCACCCCCTTTTGGTTTTGATGAAACTTGGTAGGTGAGCATTTGGGATGGCCACCATCAAAATTCAAGAATAAAATTTTCCGTCTAACGAAAATTGGTTTATTAATAATTTATTATTAACAGTTTTGACATTTGGGGTGAATTTGACAAACTCACCCCCCTTAGATTTGGACGAAACTTGGTAGGTGGGCATTTGGGATTGCCACCATCAAAATTCAAGAATCAAATGTTCCGTCTAACGAATATTTGATTTATTAATAATTTATTATTAACAGTTTTGACATTTGGGGGTGAATTTGACAAACTTACCCCCCTTCGATTTTGATGAAACTTTATAGGTGGGCATTTGGGATTGCCACCATCAAAATTCAAGAATAAAATTTTCCGTCTAACGAAAATTTGATTTATTAATAATTTATTATTGACAGTGTTGACATTTGGGGGTGAATTTGACAAACTTATCCCCCTTCGATTTTGATGAAACGTGGTAGGTGGGCATTTGGGATGGCCACCATCAAAATTCAAGAACAAAATTTTCCGTCTAAAGAAGATTTAATTTATTAATAATTATTCAGTTATAGTGTTGGATTTGAGCGAGAAATACGAGAAATGATCGATTACGAGAAAAATTCGGTGCTTTTTTGTTTAAATTCTCATCTCATCTCGTCTCATTTGAACGATTTTCTTACGTTTCTCAAAATTTATTTAACAAACAATGACAAACGGCATTAGTTTGTAAACAATTTTTATTATGACACTAATATGGTTTGTTGAAATGATTATTATTGAATAATAATAAAAATTATTATTATTGTTTGAATGAGTTTCTTACCTTTCTTAAAATTTAATTTAAAAAAAGAAAAAACAGTGACAAACGTCATTAGTTTGTGAACAATATTGGTTATGATATGACCAATGCTTGATGACTTTTTTTAACAGTTTTAAACCTTTTATAAGTATTCAAACAGATAAAAGTTTGGTGATCTTTTTTTTTAATTTAAATAGATTTTATGTAATGAGTGGTTATTAAATATCTTATTTTAACGCTTACAATAATTTTATTCATATTTTTATAAGTACCAAAAAATGAACTACAAGAAAGTTAAAAGACTATATAATCTTTTTGGAAGTTAGTTACAATCATAATAATTAATAAATTGATTCCTAATGGAGCAAATATTCTTATTTTTTCATAGTAATAAATGATAAGCATTTTAAAATTTTCATAAATAAAAAATTTGTTAAAGTTAAAAGTTATTTATATGTATTACAAACCTTCTAAATAAAATACTTTTATTAAGTAAACTAATAACTATTATTATTATTGATTTATTTAATAAAATAGTATAGTATATATTTATTTATAATAACAATAATAATTACAAATTTCATTCTTTACTAACATGAGTTTATTTCATAACCTTGTAATAAATATGATTACAAGAAGTTTTAAACCATACATAATTCCTTTAAAAAGTAAATTTGCTTTTGACATAAGACAAATAAAATTGATAAAAAATCAATATTGGAAGTTGTTTTCTCAATTCTTTGGAACTTCAGCTGCTGGGTTTAAATATTGAAAATAATTTTGTGTATCTTGGTCATCAAAAATTCTGTATGATATAGATATAATGTTTCTTCACTGACAAATCCACTGTCATATTATATAAAACGTTTTTGAGAAAATATACCTAATTGAAAAATATTTTAATACTTCAAATGACTTTTAACACTTATAGTAACAATTTTATTTACAAAACTTAAAAATTTTTCAGTCAGGATGTTATTAAAAAGTTTCAACTTATGCTTAAATTTTTGCTTGATTTAATTTTAAACTAGTTTTACGTGGGTTTAATATGAGACGAATTTAAAATGAATTTAAAAAAATTGTATAACATATTATATTAATTTTAAGTTCTGAAAATTTCTAGTATAAATAAAAAATTGCGTTTAAGAAGGTTAGTTTTTTATAATAAAAATTTGATAATAAGATAAAATGCAACTTAGTAAAAGGTCGGCCAGTTCCAGATCCTGATGGTTGGACATTTTCATCTGGTTCCAGAGGCCTTTTCATAATAGTATTCGAATTACAATTTGTTGGTTAATCAAGTAACATTTTGCGAAGTTAATCGAGAAATAATGAGAAATGAGAAAAGATGAGATGAGAAAAACAAAAATTAACTGAGCTGATCGAAAAATGAGACAACTTCATAATCAAATAAGAATGATCGAGACAAATGAGTTTCTCGTATCATCGTCCAACACTATTCAGTTAGTGTGTTAGAAAAATTTTGTAGGGAATGGATAGTCTTGGGTCTAATTATTTAAAATAAAGGTTGTTTTGTGTAATATTGATGAATGGTATGTGAATTTGGTGTATAATGCTTATTTTTTAGACCAAAATGCGAAGTTCGAAAAAAAAATTTTTTTTCGTTGATTATCAACGTTGCGCACTTGACCCTCATCCATAAAAAGAAAAACAATTACAATCAGGAATCGGTGTTCGACCTAAATTTTCAGTTTAAATTGCTTGTAAATTTTTTTCGTTAAAGAGTCGAAGTTTATTCCTACAAAACTACTTGGCATTTAAAAGTATTGTACTATTATTACCCCAACTCCAAAAAAATTCTATCTGAAGACATGCAGGTCAGACCACTGAAAAATCACTAAGCCAGTGGTTTTTGAGTGGTTTACTTTCGACAGGGTACTTCTGATATCATACAATATAATTACTTATATCCACATAAGAGTGTACAAAAATAAGTTTTTTAAAGAAAATACACCGAAAATCAAGGATAATAACTGAATTAACGTATGACGCTATTCGCGAAAAATACCCTGTAATAAGAGGGTTATTGAGCAAGCGTTTTGGCTAGTTGAGCAAGCCCTCTGCTCAATTATCCTAACGAAATATGGACAATTGGGCTGGTTGCTCATTCACCCAATGCATTGAGTCCAATAATCCACAAGGTATTTCGAGCTTAAAACTGGAGAAAAAGCGACTTAATATTGATAAAACACTAAGAAACGTTAAATTAAGCATAAATACACAAAATTAGATAATATAAATACGTATATCAAGAATAAATAACATTTTCGAAAAGACGTGATTTATTGACACTCAGGGAGCAGAACACCTGACTAGCAGAATAGACGTAGCCAATCAAAATCTTTCTACCGCGAGAGACTAAATTGTGATTGGCTACGTCTATTCTGCTAGTCAGGTGTTCTGCTCCCTGAGTGTCAATAAATCACGTCTTTTCGAAAATGTTATTTATTCTTAATATACGTATTTATATTATCTAATTTTGTGTATTTATGCTTAATTTAACGTTTCTTAGTGTTTTATCAATATTAAGTCGCTTTTTCTCCAGTTTTAAGCTCGAAATACCTTGTGGATTATTGGACTCGATGCATTGGGTGAATGAGCAACCAGCCCAATTGTCCATATTTCGTTAGGACAATTGAGCAGAGGGCTTGCTCAACTAGCCAAAACGCTTGCTCAATAACCCTCTTATTACAGGGTATTGAAAATCGTTGACATTCAACGTGCTACGAACAGTGGCGGTTTTACGGGGGGGCGAATGGGGCGACCGCCCCCCCCTGAGAATCTTATATTTGTATAAGAGAGAGAGATAGCACTATGGTGCTATCTCTTTCTATCCCATATATCGCCCCTCCCGAACACTTTGCCTATAAAGCCGCCCCTGGCTACGAAACAACGAAAATCTCAAAAAATTGAATTTTTAGTATTATATTCGTGGTCACCGAATCCTAAAATACAAGACTATTATGTTTACATACATACAAAATAACAACAGACATTAATAATCGAGAAATAGTTGTGACGCCATTTTGCTCATTTTTACCGCTCTGGGCCAGGTCACGCTTGACGCCAATTTTAGCGTCATACCGTCGAAGTGGTTAAATACGTTAGATCAGTTGACCATATATCACATTACTCGAAACCATATAATACTTGACAGGGGTATATGGTTTTTGCTGCTCGGAAACCATATACCACATCGTCAAGTGGTATCCCTGCCGATACCCTGGCAGCCTGGTAACCCCAAACGGCAACCATTGAAAGTTGCCGTTTGGTTGCAGTTTGGTTACGGTTCGGTTTTAAGCTGAATATGAAAAGAAATAAGTATAATTAGTACTTCTGAAGTACTAATTACGATAAAGTAAATTACTTTTGATTGTATTTATTAAGTTTTGACTTATAAATAATTGTTTTATGAGGGAAAATAATGAAAAAGTGAATATCATTTTAGGAGCGAATGTCAAGTAGGACGGTTAGTAGAGTGCTACATATGAAAGTTCCACTTTGGAAATTTCGATTGTTGGTGAATGATTGCGTTAAAAGGATGAAATTTATAAAGTAAAGTGTGACTTTGATAAATTAAACAATAAGAAGACTTCGTATTTTGAATTTTTAAAAAAAAAGTGGTCATTAACTTGAAAAAGTGAGAAAATATAAATGTATATTTTTTGTAGAAAATAAAAATATTTCATGAAAAAAATGATAATTTAGATACTCACAGGTGCATGAATAATCCATAGATTTTGAAAAATTAGTAATCAATTTAAATGCACCAACACAACATAAACACAAAGAATAAAAAATATCGATTTTATTAATTGAGAATTACCATGTCAGAAAGTTGGCTGGTAACCGCGCGAACAAGTTTGACATCTAGCAGAACGGTGTGATTTAATAAACTGTCAAAGTTGGGCAACAGATGGCGGCAGCGTGAAAATTTCTAGCCCGTCGAATTAAAACCGATGAAACGGACCTCTTGCACGTTGTAATTTTAATAAAAATAAGTAAATAACAGCAATTGCACTGAATAGATTTTTATTATTTTTTATTTAGAATAAATGAGATCGAAAATTATTTTCCCCAGTTCGATATCTAGAGTTTGAAGATTAACCCCTATTTAAAAGACAAAATATTATTTTTTTTTACAAAATTAAAATTATATTATTATTGATTATTACATAAATTAAAAAAAGATTGTTAACAGTCGAATATCCAAATGGTCGAATATCTAAATTGTCGAACATCCATTTGGTCGAATATTCATTTTGTCGAATTTCTAAATTGTCGAATATCCAAATTGTCGAATATTCAAATTTTCAAATTTCCAAACTGCCGAATATCCACTTTGTCGAGTATCCACTTTGTCGAATGTCCAAACTGTCGAATTTCCAAATTCTCGAATATCCATTTGGTCGAATATCCATTTTGTCGAATTTCTAAATTATCGAATATCTACTTTTTCGAATTTCTAAATTGTCGAATTTCCAAATTGTCGAATCTCTAAATGTTCGAATCTCCAAACTGCCGAATATCCACTTTGTCGAGTATCCACTTTGTCGAATGTCCAAACTGTCGAATTTCCAAATTCTCGAATATCCATTTGGTCGATATCCATTTTGTCGAATTTCTAAATTGTCGAATTTCCAAATTATCGAATATCTACTTTTTCGAATTTCTAAATTGTCGAATTTCCAAATTGTCGAATCTCCAAATGTTCGAATCTCCAAATGTTCGAATGTCAAAATAGTCGAATTTGCAAATTGTCGAATTTCCAAATGATCGAATATCCATTTTATCGAATTTACAAATTGTCGAATTTCGAAATTATTGAATATCTATTTTGTCGAATTTCCGAATGTTCGAATATACAAATTGTCGAATTTCCAAATTGTCGAATATCAAAATTGTCGAGTATCCATTTTGTCGAATTTCCAAATGATCGAATATTCAAATAGTCTAATTTCCAAATTGCCAAATATCCAAATTGTCGAATATCTATTTTGTCGAATTTCCAAATGATCGAATTTCCAAATTGTCGAATTTCCAAATTGTCGAATCTCCAAATTGTCGAATCTGCAAATGTTCGAATGTCCAAATGTTCGAACTTTTTTTATGTGAGTTTCCAACCAATGAAATGCGTTGATATAGTAGATTGGACTAGTGCGCGAAATTGAAAATCGTTATGGAAATTTTTAATCTTGCGCATTTGTCCAATCTACTATACCAACGATACCAACGTATTTCATAGATAGAAAAATCTCATAAAAAAAATTCCGAACATTTGGACATTCGAACATTTGGAGATTCGACAAAGTGGAAATTCGACAATTTGGAAATTCGACAATTTGGAAATTCGACTATTTGGATATTCGACAATTTGTAAATTCGATAAAATGGATATTCGAGAATTTGGAAATTCGCCTATTTGGATATTCGACAATTTGGAAATTCGACAAAATGGACTTTCGATAATTTAGAGATTCGACAAAATGGATATTCGACAATTTGGAAATTCGACAATTTAGAAATTTGACAAAATGAATATTCGACCAAATGGATGTTCGACAATTTAGATATTCGACCATTTGGATATTCGACTGTTAACAATCTTTTTTTAATTTATGTAATAATCAATAATAATATAATTTTAATTTTGTAAAAAAAAATAATATTTTGTCTTTTAAATAGGGGTTAATCTTCAAACTCTAGATATCGAACTGGGGAAAATAATTTTCGATCTCATTTATTCTAAATAAAAAATAATAAAAATCTATTCAGTGCAATTGCTGTTATTTACTTATTTTTATTAAAATTACAACGTGCAAGAGGTCTGTTTCATCGGTTTTAATTCGACGGGCTAGAAATTTTCATGCTGCCGCCATCTGTTGCCCAACTTTGACAGTTTATTAAATCACACCGTTCTGCTAGATGTCAAACTTGTTCGCGCGGTTACCAGCCAACTTTCTGACATGGTAATTCTCAATTAATAAAATCGATATTTTTTATTCTTTGTGTTTATGTTGTGTTGGTGCATTTAAATTGATTACTAATTTTTCAAAATCTATGGATTATTCATGCCCCTGTGAGTATCTAAATTATCATTTTTTTCATGAAATATTTTTATTTTCTACAAAAAATATACATTTATATTTTCTCACTTTTTCAAGTTAATGACCACTTTTTTTTTAAAAATTCAAAATACGAAGTCTTCTTATTGTTTAATTTATCAAAGTCACACTTTACTTTATAAATTTCATCCTTTTAACGCAATCATTCACCAACAATCGAAATTTCCAAAGTGGAACTTTCATATGTAGCACTCTACTAACCGTCCTACTTGACATTCGCTCCTAAAATGATATTCACTTTTTCATTATTTTCCCTCATAAAACAATTATTTATAAGTCAAAACTTAATAAATACAATCAAAAGTAATTTACTTTATCGTAATTAGTACTTCAGAAGTACTAATTATACTTATTTCTTTTCATATTCAGCTTAAAACCGAACCGTAACCAAACTGCAACCAAACGGCAACTTTCAATGGTTGGTTGCCGTTTGGGGTTACCAGGCTGCCAGGGTAGAGAATACCTAAAAAATGACTGGCCAAAATGACTGAATGGATTCAGTCATTTTTTAGGTACGATTTGAATGATTTTGTACCTAGAAAATGTCGAATGATTTTTTCTTTTTAAAATTGCTTTTAGACCATTTTAAATGCCACCGAGCTTCGTGATTCTTTATAAAAGTGTTCAAGCGCACTTCAGAAATGGTTTATAACATTAAAACAATAAAAAAAATATTTAACAAAAAATTTAAATAAATAATAAAAAAATTAACAATTTTCATTGTTTATTCTAAATATATGAAGCCAATATAATGCTAAGAGCACATTAAATAGTATTCAACAAATTTATTATTAAATAGATTATTTTTCATATATTTAAAAATAAAAATGACTGAAAAATGACTGACTAGACATTTTTCAGTCATTTTCTAGTCACTTTCTATCGATAGGGATATTAGACTGTTGGCATTTAAATTAATTAAAATTTGAAATGTTTGAAAAATTAAAATTCAATTTATTTAGCGTTTGAAATTTATTTTTATTACAAAGACTTGGAATTTTTAAAAATTTAGTACTTTTTACTTTCTTTCTGACAAGTATTTTTAGATCGCCTTTTGAATATTTCAAATTCAATTTTATAATTGAATTCAATATGAATTTTTACTTATACACTTAATGCCGTTGAATTATATTAAACACAAACACAAGTTTACAAACAAAAGAAAACTTATTTCCAATTGTTTGTACCGTGAAAAACGTGGTCCTGAAAAAACGGGGAACAAAAGCGAAGTCACACGTCACACTGTCACTGTCAGCACTGTAAAGCCCAAAGCACAACGAATACGGTTACGGAAGCAGGGCATGAGATAATAAAGGACAGAGACTGTTTCTGTCCTTTTCTGTCTCGTGCTCTGGTCCCGCAAAGATACAGTATACGCTTCCATTTAATTGACCTCGTCGGGACCGGATGAAACATTTTAATTGACCCTTCCCACTCTTTTCGCAAATACCAAAAACACTCTGCACGTGAGGGGAAATGTTACATTTCCCCTTACGTGCACATGAGTGGTAGGGATAATTTTGTTCATTTAAAATGTACGAAAAAAGTTCAAATAAAATGGAAGTTCATTTAAAATGGAGGTCAATTAAATGGAAGCGTACTGTATTAATAATATCACGAAGGAATAATAAGGAGACTGCACTCGCTGATTTTTACGTGACAAAATTCTGTCTTGGTTCACGTATTGGAATTAACTCTGATATGAGTACGCATGCTCAGTACGCGATTACTATCGATGTATCCACCAGGTCATGGCCAGATATATAGGCACAAAGCCAGTATAGTGCCAACGTAAAATAAACAACTACTACTACGATATATCGATACTTGTTTACATTATTAAACTAAGGGTGCCGTCCAGGGTTGGGTAATGACGCGTCACTCGAGGTTTTCTACGTATGTTTCCGGTATGTTACATCAAGTAACATACCGCCCCACCACCAAAAAAATGCGGTATGTAACAAATTTGGTAGGTAACTTACCTAGGTAACATACAGTAACAAACTATGTAACATACCTCTGGTATGTTACGTACACAACCCTGGTGCCGTCTCATGCTAGGGATTAATGGATCAGGGATTAGAATAGACCAATCAGAAAATGCTTTCCAATGTGACCAATTATCTGATTGGTCTATTCTAATCCCTAATCCATTAATCCCTAGCATGAGACGGCACCCTTAACCTTAAATATATCAGTTGACGTTTCGATTACCGCCATAATAATTTTCTCTCTCATTCTACTTTTGGGAGCAACGAAGATCGCAACATCGCACGCGTACTCATATCAGAGTTAATTTCCAACAAGTGAACCAAGACAGAATTTTGGCACAGTTTCTACAGGGCTGAACACTATAGTTCGCTCTCCTTATTATTCCTTCGTGAATAATATCTTTGAGTCCCGTAACCGTATTTCTATGTTCTATCTGCTTAGACCTTCAGTCGCACTGCAATCAGGGTTGTGTCGTAACATACTTCTAGTATGCAGTCTCACCAGGGGACGCATGAAAGTCGCCCAAAATCCAATTGGCATACACGCTGATTAGCATAATTTTATGGGGCAGAACTTTCATATAGTCGAGAAACCAAGTAGCCGATACTCCATGAAACCGATACTTAATTCAACCGAACTTTCATGCGACCGACAAATCATGCAACCGAACGTTCATGTGGCCGACAGTTTATGGAACCGAATTTTCATGTGGTCAACATTTAATGTGTTAGAACTTTCATGTTGCCCATAAACCATTTAGCCGACAATTCATGTTGCAGATAAATCATTCAGCCGACATTCCATGTGGCCGACACATAATTTTGCCGAAATTTCATTCGGCTGACAATTCATGTGACAAACTTCCATTTTGCCGACAAACCATGTAGCCGACAAAATGGAAAGACACATGATAGTTCTGTTGCATTAAGAGTCGGCTACATGGTTTGTCGGCTACATGAAAGTTCTGACACATTAACTGTCGGCCACATGAAACATCGGCTGAATGATTTGTCGGCCACATGGATTGTCGCTTAAATGGTTTGTCGGCAACGTCGGCAACATGGAAGTTCTAACACATTAAATGTCGGCCACATGAAAATTCGGTTCCATAAACTGTCGGCCACATGAAAGTTCGGTTGAATTAAGTATCGGTTTCATGGAGTATCAGCTACTTGGTTTGTCGACTACATGAAAGTTCTGCCCCATAAAATTATGCTAATCAGCGTGTATGCCAATTGGATTTTGGGCGACTTTCATGCGTCCCTAAATGACACAGCTTGCTGAAGTAGCATAAACACACTCTCATAACCTCAAAAAAGATTAAAGTATATTTCAGTGCTCTTTTTCTAATTAGTTGTAAGTTAATTGTGCAAAAATGTAGTAGGCCATTGAAAAAAAGTTTCAAAACATATTTATGTCACAGCCTGAATTATAAAATTGCAGGTTTCAGGTTATGTTTACAAGTAAATTACACTGTGCGTGTAGAAAACTTCTCAGGTAAAAAAGTAGGTAAATTACGGTAGAAAACAATATATTTTACTTGACCAACACTGTTGGTGGGGGGTCAATGACGTACAATCGGGGACATTGATGAGGGTAAAATCCCATGTGAGTAGAAAGCGTAAAACCGAAGGCAGAAATCATGAGAGTGAGAGAGGTAGGTAGATATCACTGTCTCTCTCACTCTCATGATTTTCTGCTTTCGGTTTTGCGCTTTCTGCTCACATGGGATTTTACCCTGATGCAGGGTTGTGCAGTGACGCGTCACTCGAGGTTTTTTACGTAATTTACAGGTATTTTACATAAGTAAAATACCGTATTTTAGCCCCCACTCCCGAAATATACATTATGAAAAATATTTTTGAGGTAATTTACTAGGTATTTTACTGTAAAGTACTATGTAATTTACCTAAGGTATTTTACTAGCACAACCCTGCCCTGATGCCTTCCAATTTTCCACTAGATTTCTTAATGTGTTTCCATCAAAAATCTAGTGGAAAAATGTGAAGGCATCAATAACCGCGACTGTATGTTAAGGTACGGCTACACCTCGGGAGGCAAGGAGCTGGCTTCCTTCCCGTAAGTTAGAGTAAGAAGGACAAAAGTACTTCTGTCTTTCTTACTCTAACTTACGGGAAGGAAGCCGGCTCCTTGCCTCCCGAGGTGTGGCCGTACCTTTACAAACTTCAAAAACTCGAGGTTACGGCGTAACTTCCCAACTCTGCAAGAGAAAAAAAACGTAAATAGACCTTTTCATTTAAGTTTTCTGTCTTCTTCTATTGTCTTTCAGCTAATGCATGAGCTGGAAAAAGACAGAAAAACTAAAATGAAAAGTCTATTACCAGAGATAAATTACTTACCCATCTTTGCTCATACGTTACGAACCCTGATATCCAGTGATTTTGTTTTTGTCGATTTCTGGTAACTTTTTTTCGAAACTAGCAACTTTGTTGATAGCACTGTTTTGTTGATCGAGTTTTTCAGTTTTCGGACTGTTTCAGATTATTTTTAGGTTAATGAAACAAATAAGTCATTTTTAAAGTGTTTTGTAATTTAATACAGTAAAAACTACTTTTGATATTTAATCACACAATATACTGTAAGTTGATAAAGTAAAAGTTATTTACTTAGAGTTTTTGAGGTTTGTGTGTTTTATTGTTTCTACTTTATTGAAATATTGTTTCAACTTACCTTATTTTCTTAAGAATCAAGTGTTATTTATTGTGGCTCAGTGGTCAATAAATTGAAACTATAAATACGGACTATAATTTAATAACAGAATGATTTATTTTTGAAATTTTAGATTCTTTAAATCGTAAGACAATTTTTCCGAAATGGCTGGTTCTTCAACCGATCAAACCAAGACCGCTCAGAAAACATGGGAAATGTCAAATAATGTTGAAACTATCAGCACCGTTGACGAAATTTACAGATACGATCGAAAAGAACAGCAGGATATCCTTGCTGCAAAGCCGTGGGAAAAAGAGTGAGTTTCTTTTGTTATATTTTATTTTTTTAATAATATGCACATTAATAGAGGTACATAATTTCTTATTGTTTTTCTTATAAATCGTCAAACTAATTATTTATTCGAAGTGGCTACGTCGCCCGTTAACGGGCGATATAACAAGAATACTTTTCGTCGCCCGTCAAAGAAAATACATGATAAAAAACGGGCGATATAACAAGAATACTTTTTGTCGCCCGTCAGAGAAAATATATATATTTTGTTCGTCAAACATAACATTATTTTTTGGTGTACACAGTTCAGATTTAAAATATAAAAATATTGACATAACCTCAATCTTATGAAAATTTTCGAAAAGAGGTGGAAAAGGGTGACAAAAAGAAGCGGGAAATTTGGAATGATAATAATAAGATAAAAACTAAAGAATTGAAAGGAAGGAAAAATGCTTCTTAGAGATAGAAAAATGATGACGGAAATTAAAGAAAAAAAAAATTAAATAAATAGGAAGAAAATAGAGAAATGTTTTTTTCCTTAATCTAACAAACTAAAAAAATGTAAAAAGTACAAAAAATAAAATTAAAAAATGTATATATCAAAATAAATAAAAAGAAAGTCCACAAAAGAAACTTGAAAATCCTGTAAAAATAAAAAAGTTTAAAAGCAAATTAATCCAAACACATTTTTATATTATTACACTTAAAATAAGTCCAATAATAAATTTAAAAAACAAAGAAAATCTAAAAACTTTTTGGAAGAACAAGTAAGTTTGCAAAAAATCTAGCAAAAAATAGACAAGATGTAAAAAAAATTGAATAAATTTACCAAAAAAAAAGAAAGTATTTATTTTTAAAAATATGGAAATAATTCGGAAAACCAACAAAAAAAAGTTTAGTAAATGTTATAATAACAAAATTGTGTCAAATAATATTAAATAATTTGCATAAAAAGAGAAAAATTAAAAAAAAATCCTAAAATAAAATTAAATACTATTAACTGCAATTCTAAAATTTATAAATATGTTATAAGAAAAATGTGTTACATTTAATTACTACCATGTGATATTGTAAATATTATTTAATAAAAAACAATTTTTTGTTTTTCATGTTTTATCCTATTTTTTTTTTTTTTTTGATTTGTTGCAAAATACTTGAAATGGACTTTTAGCACAATTATAATTCTACTTTGCTTTGTTTTTATGCTTTTCTAATACTAATTTTAAAAATTCAATTAGTACATAAAAAAAATATAATTGACCTATTTTGGAAAATATACATATAGGGTGAAAGATACAGCAGTCGACCTGTGATTTTGAAGTTGGCCACAACTTTCAGAGCGTTATAACTTCTAAACTGTATTAATTTGGTTTTACTCTTTGAAATTTTAGTACAAAGTTAATTTGCCTTTTTACTTTATTACTTAATTTGAAATATTTTAACACTTTA
This sequence comes from Ganaspis brasiliensis, assembly GCA_037103525.1. Taxonomy (NCBI): domain Eukaryota; kingdom Metazoa; phylum Arthropoda; class Insecta; order Hymenoptera; family Figitidae; genus Ganaspis; species Ganaspis brasiliensis. The sequence goes on from JAZKLR010000502.1 coordinate 2,159,242, forward strand.
TTTCTAAAAGAAAATAAATGTTTGGCCGACTATTGTTACCGGCCGAACTTACTAGCACTTACCCTATATTTGTACATTTCAATCATTTCAATGTTATTTCGACGAAAAGTATTCTTGTTATATGCGACGTAGCCACTTCGTTATTTATTTTACTTTTGAAAGAATTTTTGAAATTTTTATTTGACTGCTTCGACTACTTAAAGTGTAGTGAGTGTTTAAATGAGAAACTTTTTATTTAAATGCTATTTAAAAAGGTTTATTTTATTACAAATTGACGATTAAATTGTTAAATGAAATTTAATTTTGTGAAAGTGGCAGTTTAACAATTTGGAATGCTTTTAAATGTATGTTTCAATATAATTATATAAAAGTTAACGTGAAATTACTTCGTTTTATTTTATTATGCAAGTTAGATTTAATTAACTTTTGATGCAGGAAGTTTAAATTTAAAGCTATACAATAAAATTGTTTTTACAATGAATTTTTATTGTTTCAGTCCCCACTTTTTTAAAGATATAAAAATTTCTGCATTGGCACTTTTAAAAATGGTAATGCATGCTCGTTCAGGAGGAACTTTGGAAGTTATGGGATTATTACTTGGAAAAGTAGCTGCTAACACTATGGTTGTGATGGATTCTTTCGCTCTTCCAGTTGAAGGAACAGAGACTCGAGTCAATGCTCAAGCACAGGCCTACGAGTATATGACAGCATACATAGAAGCTGCGAAACAAGTAACTAAAATTTAATAAATTTATTAAGATCTGAAGGAGTATCAAGGAGCCTTGAATAGTAAATTTAAGAATATTTTAAAAGGCTGATAAAAAACTAATTAAATTCCTAAATAGACAAAGTATTTTCTTTTTTAACGTCGGGTGGGGCTTTTTTCAGGCTTTATTAAAATTCAGAATTTGAAAAAATAAAAAATTTAAATAATATTTATTTTATTTTTTGGACATCCTTCTTAAGCTGTTCTATGAGTTAGCCGACAAGAAAAACATTTTTATCTGATTGTGAGTTATAAAAACTCAAAGTCGTACACAAATTAAATCCAATCAGCCCATCAAAGTTTGTATATTTATAAATATGTGTTTGATTGTAGGAATTGTTTAACTAATCTGAAAGTAAAACACTGAAATTTCATAATAATGTAGATTTACAAATAAAGTTATTTTTTCAGAAAAGTTTACTTAATATAACTTTTACTACACTTCTTGAGTTATTTTAAGAGAAAAAGTTTGAAAATTAATTTGAGAAAAATGTTACCTTTTTGAGGTTTTTGTTGCACCGCGTGTAAAATTCAAATTTAATGTTTATCTCTCGTTTTTTACAACGAAAATAAGACAAAAACGTTTTAAAACTAAAAAATTTGAGCTTGATTTTTACGACTTTACAAATTTTTTTCTGATTTCTGATAAAGAATTGAGAAATTTCATTTAGTACTCTCTGTAGTCTAGATATCAAAATATATTTATACCATGTAGCGAACTTAAACAACTCAATATAAAGATTTTATTCATTGAAAACCTCACGTGCACAAAATGGCCCCGCTTGACGGTAATTGTTTTGTATATTTTTTACAGATTTAACATATTCTAATTACAAAGTATTTTTTTTAATATACTGAAATTCAATAATGTATTTATTTTACTTAAAAAAATTTTTTTATCTTGATTCTTGTATGGTTAGAAGAATAGATGTTTTTTAAATTCAAGTAGAACCTAAATTTCATTAAAAAAGTTTGTGTGACAAGTTATTATTATTATTTTTTTTAACAGTGTCAAACGTTGAGAAAAATTCATAAATTGTTTTGCTTTTCTTTATTTTGGCCTGAAATTAATTCCTGAAAGTTGAAATTGTGAAATTTCGTTCAAATTTTCGTGTTTTTCAACAAAATAATAGGAAAAAAAATCAAAATAATGAATAGTACTGAAAGTATATAATTTCTATTTCTCCCTCTTTAATTTTAGAATGTATATTGCATAAACTTATTTGTATACGTCTTTATTTTGTAAGCGATTTACACCTTAATGTGGAGTTCATTTGCGCAACTTAAATTAATAGCAAAAGTATTATGTTACTTTACAAACTATAATCATTTTATACAATTGTTGGTAAGAAAATAAGATATTTAAGTTACATTCAACGTCTGTAGGCAATATAGATATTTGTAGACGTGGATGAGATGAACAGAAATGTATTGAAGTTGATTTATAATATAGATAATGAGATAAAAAAGGTTGAGGTAGAAAAAAGAAAGAAAGGTAAAATTATGTAATGTTTGGTTAGTAATATACTGTGATATTGTAAAAATTGTTTTGATGATATTATTCAGGGCTGTTATTGATTTAAATCATGATTTAAATCATTGGGAAATTTGCATTAAGGAGGTTCTACCGTATGACGATACTAGTCAAAACAGAGACCATTATTTTGTGGTTAGGTTTAAATTTAATTTTACTGATATACAATTAAACAATTGTATTTATTAACTTTATTAACTTTATTTACTTTTTAAATATGACTATTTTTCATGTGCGATCAAAATCAACATTTTAAAATATCAGAAACTTTATCTAGCAGTACACTAAGTTTTATCAAAATCTATTTGATTAATCGATTTACGGTAGAACTTCCTTAAAATCATGGTTTAAATAAAAAAAAAGTTTACAATCCTCCGGATGTCTAATACTGCATGTAAAACATGGCAAACCATAAACAAAACCCACAAATTTGTGGATAAATCTTAAAAATTTCAATTTTAATATTTTAATGTCTATAAAATTTAAAAAATTGTGCTAATACAGATGATCAAAATATCTACGATTTACAAATTTTTGGTATGAAGATAACAAAAAATAGTATTACATTTTTATATCTTTAAGTCATTATAATTATATAAATTCCAAACGTCAATTAACTCGTATTCAAATTTGTTCCAACTTTTGAAGTTCAATTACTTACTACAATTATTTATTAATTTAATTAAATAAAAAATTTAATAAATCCTTTTTTTTTAATATTCATACAAGATTTCTAAGAGATTTCAATTTTTCGAAACCGTTTAATTTTTATCTTATAATTTCTTATTTTTTCAAAATTTTAAGATTTTTTCTACTTTTACTTTTGGTAAAAATAGAACAAAAAAATACGCTCATTTTTTTGTAACTTTATTCACTTTTTTCACATTTTGTCTATTTTTTGCAAACTTACGTATTCTTCCATAAAATGTTTAGATTTTCTTTATTTTTCTAAATTTATTGTTGGACTTATTTTAAGTGTAATATTATAAAAATGTGTTTGGTTTAATTTGCTTAAACTTTTTTATTTTTAAAGGAGTTTTAAGTTTCTTTTGTGGACTTTTTATTTATCTTCATAAATTTATTTTTTAATTTTATTTTTTGTACTTTTTACATGTTTTTAGTTTGTTAGATTAAGGAAAAACATTTCTCTATTTTCTTCCTTTTCATTTAATTTTCTTGGTGTTTCACTATTTTTTTTAGTTCTTCCTTCCGTTTTAATTAATTCTTTAATTTTTGTCATCATTTTTCTATTTCTAAGAACCATTTTTTCTTCTTTTCAATTGTTTAGTTTTTATCTTATAATTACGAATTTTTGAAAACATTTATTTGGTGCTTTTATCTACATTTTTTAAATTTCCCAATTTTCTACTTCTTTGAAAGTTTTTATTCTTTTATTTTATATTATGTGAATTTAATCTTGTACTAAATATTCTCATTTGAACATCATTCTTCTATTTCATAAAAATTTTTTTCTTTTAAAATTTTTTTTCTTCATCCCCTATCCGAAAGTACGCTCTTCCTGGACTAACTTCGCTCCAGGAACAACGACTTTTGCTGCCTGCTCGAACAGTCGGGCGCTCTGATTGGCTACGAGATTTTGTGGCTCGTTATCATAACAAAGTTCATCATGGTTCCTGTATTGTGATTTTTGACAGGAACTGTGTTTAACTTATTAACCACACAATTTTTACAAAAAAAGAATAAAAACATTGTTCATTCTTAATTCTAACCTTCCAGGCAAGTATCATATCAGTCACTAAATTTTTATATTACTTAAAATAACTAAAAATATATTTTAAATCATCTGTCAAAATGAAACAAAACAATAAATAATATTTGTCTTTGATATTTTGACACACTAAATACTGAACATTCTTCAGTATTAAAATTTGAAAAAATAAAAAATCTAGGTGACTGATAAGATACTTACCTTTTTATATGTTTTTACTTTTGTTGATGCCCGCCCCGACCAGCAAAATCCTCGGCTTCGCCTCGGTTTTGCAAAAGTCGGGCGGGCAGATCGAATTTCCAAACAAGAATTCAGCTAATCCAGGAACATTTTGCGAGACGCTTTGCAAGGTGTCCAGTAGAGCGCGCTAACACAGGCCACAAAAGTTAGAATAGTAAACAAATATGGCTGACAGCAAGTTAGCATCCGTCAACCACTGTCAACGCTTTTTTGCATATTTTTTAACGTACTTTCGGCTGGGGGTGAAGAAAAATCGTATACGACACACGGCCAGAAAGCTGGATGCCCTGGCAAGCGAGATATAGGGCCTCGGCTTCGCCTCGGCCTTATATCCCGCTTTGCCAGGAAATCCAACTTTCCGGCCTAGTATCGTAATATACTATTTAATTTTTCAAAATTTTATTGATTCTTTTTTGATTCAATTTGTAAAATAATTTTCTAATTTTAAAGTTTTGTTCTCTTTAGTAATATATTTGAACGTTTTGGTAATTATTATCATCTTATTTATTATTTTACTTTAAAAAAATGTCCGCAAATAGTTTAATTTTTTGAAAAGAGTTATGTCACTGTTTCATTTTTGTTTTGTTTTTTTTAAATATTTTTCTTTATTTCTTTAAAAAACTACTTACAAATAAACATTTGGAGATTTTATATTTAAAAAAAAATCAATTTCTGATTTTTTTTTTTAGAAAAATCATGATTTTTATCAGCCCTGATATTATTAGACTTATAGCAAAGTTGGATGAATGTGTGGCTAAGTTTTGTTTTTGTTTTATGATGTAAACCAAGTCCGTTTTTGGGCTATAAGGCTGAAAATAAATATTATTATTAAACTACATCTAAAGTCAATAGAAAAAATATTTATTACGGATTTTGTGTTTTATAGTTTGATAATTTATTAGAATTAAAATAAAGGAATTATTTTTAGGTTGGTAGACAAGAAAACGCCATTGGTTGGTATCACAGTCATCCAGGATATGGTTGTTGGCTCTCAGGTATTGACGTTTCTACTCAAATGCTGAATCAGAATTTCCAGGAGCCGTTTGTAGCAATTGTCATTGACCCAGTGAGAACGATATCTGCCGGAAAAGTTTGTTTGGGTGCTTTTAGAACTTATCCAAAGGTACGGATATTTGTTGAATTATTTACCTACTCAAAAATAGATTTAATGCAAAATTAAAGTAGTCTGTGAATAAAATAAGTTATTTTTTCATAGGGTTACAAGCCAGCGAATGAGGAACCTTCTGAATACCAAACAATTCCATTGAACAAAATCGAAGACTTTGGCGTTCACTGCAAACAATACTATTCTCTTGAAGTAACTTATTTCAAGTCATCATTAGATAGAAGATTATTAGATTCTTTATGGAACAAATACTGGGTCAACACGTTAAGTTCATCTAGTCTTTTAACAAATGCTGATTACACAACTGGGCAAATATTTGATTTGTCCGAAAAATTAGAACAGTCAGAAGCTGCACTAGGAAGAGGATTCGTTGTTGGTGGAATCGAGCCACATGATAGGTCCACAGTTGAAAAACTTGTAAAAGCAACTCGCGACAGTTGTAAAACAACTATCGAAGTTATACATGGTTTAATGGGTCAAATTATTAAAGATCGTCTATTTAATCGTGTTGGAGTAAACGCCATGGAAAGTTAACTTGAAACTTTCATTTTAATATTTTATAAATTTTTTTATTTAAGTTATCTATAAGAAGCTAATTATTTCAACGTAAGTATTCATTATTAATAAAGTGGACCTTTGATAAGAATATCTTTAGAGAGTATTATTTTTACTGTACCAGATTCAATTATAGTTATTAGGCACACATTGTGAATTAAAATAATAGAAGAGATTTAAGAGCATACACACTAAACTAGGTGAAAATTATAGAATAATTTGCTTCCTCATAGAGGAAGCAATAAATTAATAATATATAAGTTAATTGGGGAAGTTATTAAAAAAACAGAATTCTAAATGCCAAAAAATGTAAAAACATGAATTATTTTACGAATTCTTGATCAATTATAAACTTTATATAGGTCAATCAGTTCATTTTGAGATAAGGAATATGATTTTTGTATTCATAATGTTGTATTTTTAGCATGGAAAAAAATTATGGCAAAAAACAATTTTTTTCTATGAAAAAAGGTGCTCAACAAATTTGGATTGGGTATTTTCAGAAATCCCTGTGTCCAAATTTAGATATTCATGAGCTTAATACGTCATCCAAATTTTATAGAAATTTGTTAGTGTTCTCCAGATATTCTGGCGACAAAAAATGCTATGCACACATACATCTGGACATTTGCTCAAGAATAAAAATTTACGCTTTTTAGATGAAAATGAGTCGATTTAGACTAGTTTTGGAAAATCAAAAATCTTAACGATCACAAAGCTTCCTCTAGGAGGAAGCAAAATGGTTAAAAAAATGTATTGAAAAGAAATGTTGCATTCTTATGCTTTCATTATCTTGGATTATTCTTCGTCGAAAATAGAAATATTCCTGGTGATTGTTTTAAATTAAATATTGTTTAGTGTTAGTTAAAAACTCATGAAACTTTCTTCTGCGTTTTGCATGGAGGACAGGGAAACTTGCCATGTTCTTTTCTCTTTTCTAATAGTGAAGTCTTTTTTCTCACAGAAATGTTAACAATGAATATTTTTCAACATACAAACGATTTTTCTCTTTAAAAATGTTATAAAGACGAAATTCTGATTCTTATTTAATAAAGAAATTGTATGAAGTATTTTTGCAGGACGGCAAAAAAATTCCCAAAATTGCAAAAAAGTTGTTACCTGGCGTCCAAGTAAAAAGTGTCAGGGTTGTTTAAAGAATATTTAAATATTTTTTTTGTCCTCTCTGCACAGAAAGTATGTCATTTCGTGCACTCAAACTGGGCGCAAAGTAAGATATCGCCACCCGATGAAGAGGCAGGGGGCGCAAAATTCACATTTGCGACCGCTATGTTGGACTCTAGAGCGGAAAAGTGGATTTACTGCTTGCAATCATTCGGGTTCCCTCGGTTTTCCAATTTTGCCCTTGCTACAATCACCTACTTTGCGCCCTTGATACGAAAATAACTATTTAATTACAACGACCAATTTTAAAAACATATACAAAAAATGTGTAAAAAATTGTATTTTTTGCATAAAACCCTCCCTGGCGGTTTTTGAAATTAGTTTTTGAACCTTGATCAGGTTTTGGATAAGTTTGATTAGATGTAGAATTTTGCTGCTAAATAATCTATGAAATTTGATAAAAGAAACCATTGGTAATAAAAAAAATATTAATATTTTAGTTGTTTTTTGCAAAAGTTGAGTTAAATTATGTTTTAATTATTATTTAATTGCAAAATTCTGCCTCTAATTAAACTTAAGGGTATAGGTTACCGATCTCAATGGTGAAAAATGCATGAAGTTTGGGAATTTTTTTTTATAGACGGAAATATTTTTGGAATTGTGTTTTTTTTTACTTAAATAGTAGTACATAATTATATAAACTTTTTACATATTTATTACATATTTATGCACCGTACGTTCCATAGCCTCACAAGGTTATGTGAAACAAAAATTCCTGAAAAATTATCAAACTAGGATAAATTTAGGGGGCTTTATTATTTTCCTTTTTTTGAAAAACGTATTTTTAGCAAAATGGCGGCTATTTGAAGAGAAAACTCATTTTTTAAGTTTTTTCGCTTTTACTTTATGGGACAAAAAAATATTAAAACAATTAGTTTTTAATAATTTTTCAGGAATTTTTGTTTCAGATAACCTAGCGAGGCTGTGGAACGTACGGCGCATAAAACAAATACTGCGCGCAGGGTTTTCTATAAGTTAAGCTGCAGCCGCCATTTTTAATTTATATTAGATTTTACTTAAATTTTTTTTTCAGTTTTTAAATTTTGTTTTATTTCTTCTGATTTGAAATTTATTTATGCTTTCTTAATTCTCTTTCGTAGATTTTTTATTTTTGCATAAATTTTCCAATATTTTTCTCAACTTTTTATTATGTTTATTTTTTCTTGGTAGTTTTCAGTTTTTTAGTAAATTCTTTTGGTTAAAATTAGTTTTGGCAACAGGTAATAAATCAGAAAAAACTGCATTAAAGCCTGAAAATATTTGGGAATCGGTTGATCAAAATTAGCGGTAGCCACTCTAATATTAAGGAATAAAAATACACTTTATTTTCACACGTTGATTCGCTAAAAAGTATATACAGCATCTGTGTCATTAATCATTATTCTCAATTTTCTTGTATACAGACTCATCTAAAAATTGCAAACTTTTGTTTTTTTTAAAAATTTCTCTTCTCAGAAACTGACACTTTACATAGTTCTGTACAATGATGTGTATACATAATTTATATACTGTATTATAAAACTAGTATAATATGGGAAAACAAATCTGCAATAATTTAACAAAATGAGACAAATACCTAAACCAAAATGTAAATTTATTTATTTTATAAAGGTAATAATTCTCGTTAAGTGAAATTATTGCAGAAGTAGGTAGAGCTTTTTACATTGAAGAGCCGATGCTGTGTCATACATTGCTAGACAAGGCCACTCAAATATTCACTCTTTATTTCATCCATTTCACAAACACACACACACAAGGGACGGAGCTAATAGTATTTATAATACAACCGAAAAAAACAACTGTTGGTCGTTTATAATTTGTGAAAAAGAACATAAAAGCAATCCAATTCCGCTTTTGCATCTAAGAATAGAGGACAATTTCCATCGCACTATTAATACGTCTAAAATTAATAATTTACATTAAATCAAGCATTAAACAATGAATACTTGACAAATTATCAATGTAATTAAGTACATATAACGCACAAAGATTTTAAACAAAAATAATGAAATATATTTTCAAAAATATTAATTCACTTTGATTATTGAAAATTCTTTTGAAAAACTCACAATATAATTATTATTGTTTAAGAAATCTGAATGAGATTTTAAATGTTTTTTTTTTTAAATATTTTCTTCAATTTTTCTTGAATTTAAATTGTAGTTGTAAAATTATAAAGACAAGCAGCATCAAGCTCTTCTATGATTTAATAAAATAATAATATCATTATTCAAAATATGTTGTATAAAAACTACTTGTTACTCTGGCATTTACATTCTTTTTGAACGATAAATCCAGTGAAACCTATCTAATTTCGTCGCGAACAATAAACTTATTTAAACATAAGGAAGATAATAGAATTAATGTTTATTGGGACAAGATATTCGCAAAAAATAATTTTAAAAAGTTTATTATACTTTTCATTGCCATTTGCATAAATTATGACAAATTTTAGGCATTTTATGTATAAATTAATGCAAAAAACACCGGATTCATTTATTTTCTTGTTAACAGAGTATAAACGTTTTTCTCGATCATTTCTATCTAATATTTACATAACATCTGATAATAATTACAAGCGACGTATAAAAAGAAAACAATTGGTGATCACTGTTCTTTCAACAATAAATTTAACAAACTTATTTCTCACCTAAAACAATATTTTAAGTTTTAAATTCTTCTTTGAAGACAAAACTAACATTTACAAAAGACTTTTTTCAGTATAATCAATACTCTAAACAATGACTAAAAATTGTAATTGATTGAAAAAGAAGTTAGCTCAAATCTAATTTCAAGGAGGAATTTTTATAACCTTGAATAAATGAGAAACATGTTAAGAAAAAAAAGTCAAAAGCTTTTAAATTACATTTTTAGTCCATGCAATTGGTAATCTCGCATCCACTTCTTTTAAAATATTCACCAATAAACATGTTATTTACAAAACCAGAGAAATGTTGGCGAGAAAATTTTATTGCAAGTGATTGTGAGTCGACAATTGATTTTGTTCGTTCCAAGTTTGAATTTAAAATTCAAACTCAGAAAAACAACTCAAAATTCTTTCACTAAATGAACTCTCGTTAATAACAGTTCTTTTACAATATAATTTCAATCTTTATCGTTTTTCAGCTTATATATAATATAGAAGATTACTGTCGATAATTATACAACTTCTGATTAATGCTCTAATTCAATGTTAAAATTGAAAATTAGATAAAAAGATTTTAATTAAATTTAAATCAAATTTCACAACATATATAAATTAAAATTTATAAATTTAAAATAAAAACTGTTTAGGTTCTGGCAATAGAGTTTTGTGATTGTTTCACTGTAAAAAGTATCAATGTATGATTATCCAGTCTAATATTACAGGTCCACATTTCTTGCATTTATCAACAGTCTTTGTACGTAAGTGAATCATTTATTTTTTTAATAAAAAATCAAATTGTTATTGAGTTCAAAAATCATTTTTAAAATTTCCATTCAATTTATTGTATACAATATTAAAGTAGAGGCTATAAATATTTTACTAAAGATTTGGTTCTTAGCGTGCACAGAATCTACGATTTTAAATACGATTTTGTTTTAAAATTAAAATATACATGCAAATATATTTTCAACCTCTTCTTTAATGTAGAAATAGTTTTCTAGATTGTGAAAATTACAATAAAATAAATATTCAAAAATTTTAGTAGTAGTTTAACACATCAAGGCATAGATTTTGATACTTTAGAAATGCATGAATTTTACTTAAAATCCATTAGGTGAAATTTCCAAAGAATCGTGATTTTTAATTTACTCATGGCATTTTTATTCAATCAAATTTGTACTTACAACATTTTTATTTAGTATAATTTTCATCTAACATAAACTTTGGGGAACCTAATCTTCATTTAACATAAATTCTACTTGACTAAACGAGGCAAGTTTATTCTTTTAGTTTATAATCAATGGCATGAACTGTTACTTTACCTACAGTCCCATAGATTAAAAACTTAAAAAGTAAATTAAACGTGTGCAAATTTGTGTTAAATGAAAATTCTGACAAATAAAGATTGGAGTAAATAAAAATTTCACATTAAAAATTTCGATGCTCAGGAAATTTTGTCTATTAAGTTTCAGCAAATATTCATGAGTTTCAAACATTCAAGATTTTCAAATTTGATAAAATATTTAGGAAAAAAAGTTTTGTGTAATAATAATAAGTTATTTCTATTAAACTTAAGGTTTAGTTTTTACAACCAAAGATGTTTTAAAAGAAAGTTATTTCACAACCATTTTTTAAAAAATTTAAGAAAGCCTTGGATGTGTTCTTCTACTCTCAATGATAAATTTTTTTGTGCTCTTCACATATAAAATGCCTTTAATTTCATGTATTCTTCAGTAGTAGTGCTACCAGGAATAAATTGAAATTTTGTAGATATTTTCTTGGAGCAATATTCTTTGGATTGGCAATTCGCTATTTGCAAAGCGATGATCGCAAAGGTGAGATAAGAATTCAGTCTGTTGAAGACTCGCTTAGTAATTAGGCAGCTATATTTACAATTGACGTCTGCATCGTTTACTGTCACTGTGATGCCAAGGATGGAAAGCTATTTACTTCCGCTTGTTCTAAAACTGGGCCCGCTAATCCCGTATAAGAAATGCGTAGTCTCATTCTCAATGAGGCCTAAAATAATGATTATTATATATATTTTTGTATTCTGAACGAAATTTTTATTACGTAAAAGTTTTTGATTTAATAATTAGCAACATAAATCTATATGAACTATCCAATATGGCTGACTTGCAAGTGTAAAAGAACATTATTGCTATATAAAATACAAGTAATTCTGTACTTTATTTTAAAAAAATGTGCCTATTGACAAGTTTGCAAAAAAGAATGTTGTAAAATAATAATGTTCTTATTAGTTAATACATTTTTCATGTTTATTGACGTTTAGTTGTTCAAATATTTTATTGTTTTGGTTCATATATTATTGCACATGGTTGATTCTCCACGAAATAATGCTAGCTTTTAAAAAACAAAATGTTTCTTCTTGAATATTTTTTATACAAACCTCGTTAATAACTATAAAAAAATAATTTTATAGACATTTAAGCTTAAATTAATGTTGTAGACTTATAACCAATAATTATAAGTTTTGTGTTTTAAAGATAAAATTAACTATTAAAAAAGTCAACATTTTTACTTTTTTACTTTTAAGTAGTTATATCTGTTATAGTTTTAATATAATATTATGTTTATGAAATGAGATTAAAGATATTTTTACCAAAAAATAAAACACTATTTTGACCTATATACACTTCGAGATTATAAAAAGATTACAAATGAAAAATAAAACACTATTTTGACCTATATACACTTCGAGATTATAAAAAGATTACAAATGAAAGAAAAAATTATTTTAATAGAATAAATAAAACGATTTTCATTAGATATTATGGAAATTTTGCTTGCACTAAATCATTATTACTTTTATTTTGTTTTACGTGTTAAAAATTCAATAATTTTTGGTGAACTGAAGTTTGCATGTTATTAAAACACGCTATATAAAAGGATAAATTTTGCAGTTTTAAGCCTGAAAATTTTTTTTTTAAGATATCTAAAAATATAATTTTTTTATCTTATCAACATAAACAATAAGTGAAATCAAACTGTAAAAAAGATTAAATAAATTAAAAAACTGCTTATTTCATCAATTTGGAAGTTTTTAAATGTAGGGGAGACCGGGGCTAGTTGGGCCATTTTTCACTCTACGTTGTTTAACTTCATTAATATACAATTTATGAAAACCTTATCGTACAGGAAACTAGCTCTAATATTTTAGCTTTTATTTAAAAAAGAAAAAGTCCAGTTATTATTTTTAGTTTTTTTTTGGAAACATTGTTTTTGGAGAAATCTAAAGTGACCCAACCCGCCCCGGCCCGGGGCAGATTGGGTCATGATTAAAATGTTACTGTTTAAATGTTAAAACATTACTTTATATAATCAACTTAGTTTTTAGGGTTATTTTATAATAAAAGAAATTAAAAAATAAATAGTAGTGAAAGTATAAGATTATAAAATATAAAAATTGCTCATATTGAAAAAACGTATTTTTTAATTCCTAATTGTTAAAAAGTATTATCATTAGTGTTCATTGACTGAAATAAATTACTGATAGTGAAATTTAATTAAATCAATGTAGATTATTTATGTAGTATAAGTATATACTAGATTCCTAATGCATTTGGGCGACCAAACTAACGCCGGTCAAAACGACCCCACTGACCTCGCCTGTATTTTTCAAATATTTGATTTTTTTCTATCGATACTGCAAATATAAATTAAAATCTCTTCATTGTCCTTTAAAAGGTACTATTCAAAGAGCAAAATTTTATAATTAAACTTTTTCTCAAACTATTACTCAGGAATATATAACAAAAAAAACAAGTAAATAAAAATTTACTTTGTAGTATAAAAATTAGTTTTTCTTACATTTACTCCACATAAATGATGATATAATAATGAAACTTGGCACAAACTTGCATCTCACTATGTGAAATAATTTTTGTGTAGAGAGGAATTAATTCGACTAATAACATTTGAGTAAACCGCAATGACCCAATCTACCCCTGACCCAACTAGTCCCGGTCTCCCCTACACTGTCAAAACGGCCATATTTGCTTCTATAATCTATACAGTAGCGCTGTTCTGCCCGCGGTGGTATTTTTCATTGCCAATATTTTTAAAAAAGATTGCATTATTATTTTATGAGTTAATATAGAAATTGTTTTTTTCCCTTAAGTATTAACATATAAGTATTTTCTATTGTTACAACGGTATAAATATTTACACAAATATATAACTTACTTTATTGATATTTGTCACTTTTAATACTTGAGTAACTTGTCCTGAAGGGGAAATAACAGTACCAGAAGGCGAAAGCATTTGCAATTGGAATGTCTGCAAAATAAAACAATCAAGGTATTTTTATATATAAATATAGGTAGATATATACAGTAAAATAAAGAAATAAGTATGAGCATTTTCTTTTTTTTCTATTTATTCCTTTCTCTATTCATCTTCATAGGGCCTGATAAAAAAGTATCCAATAATTACTAACTTTGGACTTCAAATTAAATCAAATATAAAACTTTTAAACACACAGATTCCAAAAAAATAATCTTCTAAAGGACTCTGAACCTACTGAAAGCAAAATTCTGTGTTCTGGTACTAACTAGCGACTTTTAAAGCAATTTAAAATAACTTAAAACACATTGTCCATAATTTCTCAGCAATCATAATGTCTATTATACATTAAAATTATAATATAATTAGTTTATAACACACGATCTATTCAAGCAAATTTTTACATTTTACTTTTTTAGACAAATTCGTAATAATTGAAGAGTTCATAGTAATTGTTACGTTTAACCTGTGTGGGCTTTACCGCATATGTATTTTCTAAAGGCTAAGAATTTTAATTATTTTCAAATTTTAGGTATACTACCTTAGGAACTGCAGCTTGAAACAAAAATTCAGTCAATGGGGTTGACCCCAAGTTTTGTGCCGACATATTTATTATCAATAAATCCGCATTGTCTGATGATCGTTCCAATTTAAAGGTAATTTTGAGTCCTGCTTTGTCAAAGACAACCATACTTTGTACTTCTGAAATTGAAATATTAATGTCACAAAATTTAATCAGATGCAATTTTATAATTATAAAGTAAAGTATTATTGATACTTTCACTTGAATTTACTAGAATAGAATTCAGGAAAACAAACCATTTTGTGTCGATGAGGAGGAAGAATTAAGTAATCCGTCTACTAAGAAATTAGAGGTGTTAGTTGGACTAAATATTTGTGAAGGTGATTGTTGATGCGTAACTGCAGGAGTAGGTGCTGACGTACTTAGATCCAATCCACCCAAAAGATCCAAAAGATCATTGGTATTCGTTACAGGCGTACTTGGAGGAAGAGTTGTAGTCGACACAGTTGTCATTGACGAATTCAAATCGGTTGTGCCAAGAAGATCCAAAAGAGCATTCTGAAAAAATAAACACATTAATTAAAACATTTCAATTGTCCGTTGATAAGAATTAGAAATATGAAATATGAATATTCTTTAAAAGCAGGGACTGACACGAAAACCGAATTCTGTTTCTGTTTTGAATTGTTGTGACGAAACAAAAATGTACAATCAATATTGTTTTGTATTGAGCCTGAAACGAAAAGGCTCTGAATTACGTTTTCGTCTCATGCCCGAAACTAAAATCAACTCCGAATTTCGTTTCAGTCTCATGCCCGAAACGAAAAGACTCTGAATTTCGTTTTCGTCTCCTGCAAGAAAAGAATTGAGTTTAAAATTGTTTTTGTGAAATTTAGAGCCATTTTTATGAGAAACGAAAACGGAATTCGGAGTGGATTTTCGTTTCGGGCATAAAACGAAAACAAAATTCGAAGTCTTTTCGTTTCGGGCATGAGACGAAAACGTAATTCAGAGCCTTTTCGTTTCAGGTTCAACACAAAACAAAATTAAATTTATATTTTGTTTCAGTTTTTCAAAACCGAAACGAAACAAAAATAAAATATATTTTGTTTCGGTTTTCGTGTCAGTCCCTGTTTAAAAGCAATTAAATTGCTAGTGGATCTAAGTCTCGATCTAAGTTTACAATATCGAATTTCTTTTCTTTTTTTTTTGTTACCGAATATGTATGTAACCAAATTTTTAGTTCACTTAACAGAATTCTTAATAAATATACTTTTCTTTCAACAAAAGTTTTACTTGGCAAAACTTGTAGGCAATCAAATTTTTGATTTTCATCCAAGGTACTTTTAGCGCAAAAAAGATTTGTTATGAAAAAAAGTTGTTTAAAAAAGTTTTTTTTTAAAAAATGTTGAATAATTGTTTTTGAGTTAAAAAAAAATGTATTACATTTTAAGATTAAATAAACAAATAAATTGTTTCTCCATGATAAAACGCTTTATTAATATACTTTTATGATTAAAACGATTAAATTATTTTTCATGAATTTCGAAAAAAGCTCAACTCTGACAACTATAATATCAATTTTCTCCGAGAACTATTTTATTATTTTCTCATATTATGTCGATTCAGGGTGAAAGGGACCTTAGCTACAGAACTGAGTTTTACGCGTACGGGTGTTTGAAGTTGAGCCTCCCTATGTTACTGTTAGGTTATGCCTATGTTTCACCTCTAATAACACAAAAACTAATAGACAGAAACAAGTTTTGATTTATGTATGTGAAAAAGCAACTCAAATTCTATCGATTCATAATAAAAATTAAAAATCGAATGTTTTGCAGCTAAGGTTCCTTTCACCCTGAATCGACACATATACATATAACATAGCATCTAGTTAGTATTAAAAAAAGCTGGACTTTTCCAATTACAGCTGTTTAGAATAAACAGTTTTTTGTGTCTCCTGTAAAATTTCAAAAAACTGAGTTGAGCCCTTTTCGAAATTCATCATTCAATTTCATTTAGCAAAAGTTTTCACTTGGAAGAAATGAAAAAAATACTCAGACTTTGCATGAATTTAAATGATGTGTTTTACTATATTGAATTTGAATTTTTTGTTGTCTCTGTTCACTTACAGAATCTGTAGAAGGAGTGTCAGTTTCCAGAACTGACGATTTATCCTCTTCAACATCAGGTTCTCCATTCATCATTCCTATGATTCCATTTGCTTGCGGTCTGGCAGTTTCCATTGGAGGCATTCGTTCAAGAAGAGCTGATCTCAAATGATCGTATTTTCTAAATAGCTGAGAAAATTCAATTCCACGTTGCTGAAGTTCAATGTGTAAATTGCTCCCGAAAGTGTCTATTATTTGTCGTATTTTTCTGTAAAATGCAGAATCACTATTACTTTAATGATAATAAATCTGTAAAACTAGAATTGAAAGAACTGCGATTACACTTCTAAGAGTGTAATATATATTTGAGTTAATTTCCAACTTACTCATTTCCTTTATGGAATCGAGTGCTAAGTTTAGTTAGAGAAAGTAAAGTGTATTGCTTCGTAATCACAGTGTTTTGTGGACTCCAAAGTAGCCTTTGATAAACATCAATAATTTCGTCTTCTGTCAACTGTTACCAAAATTGATTAATAAATTAAGTTATTATAAATAAAAAGCTGGTATTTAAAATAAATGTCTCATCAGATAACGTTACGACAGGCATGTTATTAATTAATTAATTAAAATATATTAATAAATTGCTTACATTAATAGGTGGATCAGCATCCTCTGGATGTGGGCCATATAGTAATACGTCCCCATATTCTCCTATACACCAAGTGGCCACTTGCGTCAATGGCTGCTTATCAGATGTGTCTTTCTCTAAAGCCCTCCAAAGTGCACTAACGGCGTAACATTGTTGAGGCTGAGTTTCTGAGATCAGTTGTATCGTGCAAGCAACGACGTCGTCCCTCACATAATTACCAGCCTTCAATTATATAAGAAGTTCAAATTGTTAGAGACAAAAGCCACCAATTTCAATAAATTGAAAATATATTAAAAATTCTCAAATGAAATTTTTACCCTTTTTCTAACATGACTGCAATTTTGACTACTCAATTAATGCTGCTATTTTAGGAAAAGGGTAAAAACTTTATTCCAGCATTTTGCTTTTAATACTTTAAAAGAAAGTTAATATCCTCTAAAGTATGAACCCATTAACGCCCATGCTTAGAGAAATGTTGATACCAAAAAAATCAATAGGGGAAAGAGGATCGTGTCCAAATAATGATATTTGACATTAAAAATTGTTTAAATAATTTGTTATAAACAAATAGAAAAAAAACTAGAAATTTTTAAAAATTCGAAACATATGTAACGTTTAAAGTTTTTGTGTTATAAATAATTAGTAACAATAACAATGCTCATCTCACCCCATGTTTGGTTTATTTTATAACAAATTGAGTGAAAAACTTAAAAATGTTTTACATGTTATTTTAGTAATTTTTCGAGTACAATCGAATGGCACTAATGGTTTTAATAATTTCCAGTTTTTTTCTATTTGTTTATAACAATTTGTTTAAACTAATTGTTTTTAAAACAATTTTTAATGCCAAAAATCATAATTTTATTCACAGTCCTCTTTTCTGTATTGGCTTTTTTGGTATCCACATTTCCCTAAGCATGGACGTTAATGGGTTAAAAGCAGAATATTAAGTAATTTAGTAAATATTATAATTGACAATATTGTTTTGTGCCAAAAGACCATTTTTTAACAGTATTGTGTCCAGTTCAAACGCTGTTTAAAAGATAGCCAAAAACAACCCCATTTAACTCACAATCATTATAAATAAAGAGCACTTTTTCAAAAATTGATAAATCCATTTTCCAAAAAAGTAGAGATAATCGAAATTTAACACATTTAAGAACCTTACAAATCGATCTGTCACTGTTAAATTTAAGAAAAAAATATTACTATCGAGTGAGCGGGACTATTTTGTGCCCAAAACTTTTCTTATTCCACTCTATACTTTATTAAAATTTAGAATATTTGAAAAAATAAAAAATTTAACTATTCAGTAAAGTTGTGGACATCCTTCTAAAGGTGTCCTATGAGTTAGCCGACGAGAAAAAATTTTTTGTCTGAGTTATAGAAACTCAAAATAGCCCCGCGTGTAGAATCGAAATTTAACAATGCTTATTTCTTGTCTTTTATAACAAAAATAAGACAAAAATGTTTTTTACTAACTACAAAACAAATTTTTGAAAAATAATTGATTTTAACGAATGCACAAAATAATCCACAAAATCTTGGTTTTTCAGTTTTTACACTTTTTTTTTTAAAATATGCTATAAAATTTAGCGCATCATGTATACATCAACACAACTAAATTGTCAACAATTAGCATTAATACTTTTAAAAACACTTTTAAACTTCCGGAGATCTGAACAGAAGTTTAAGAACTTTCCAAATTTTCAGCTTGACTTTACGACTTTACGAATTTTTTCGGATTTCTGGTAAAGAATTGAATAATTTTATTTAATACTCTCTGTAGTCTAGATATCAGAAAATATTTATACCAAGTAACAAACTTAAACATCTCAATATAAAGATTTTATTCATTAGAAACCTTGAGTGCACAAAATAGCCCCGCTTGACGGTATTAACAAAGAATTTTTAATTTAAAAAAATCTAGACTTAATAAAAATGATCTAAAATTTTAATTTTTTTCCTAGAAAAAATTACAAAAACCTTTAAACTCCTTATTATTATAAATTTTAATTAAAAATAAACCACCTTAAGTTTAAATTTCGTATTGTTTTTCTCATGAAGTGTAGGATAGTATTTTTACTGTCCCCCAAATAGGGGGGGGGGGGGGGGTTCACAGTAGTCGGTCTTTCTTTTTCCCTACCTTCTTTGCTCACCTTTAGGGAAAAATGTTTTCCCGTGACAAACTTCAGGCGTTTAATCTCCCTATCCTACTTTATGGTTTTTCTACTTTATAATTAACTCTAATGGTTAGGTGCGAAACTGCATTTGTTTAATTTTCTCGAAACAACAAAATGTAGATTTATCAAATTTTGAAAAAGTGCTCCTCAAATGTTCATTTTTAGGTGTCCGAAAACATCGTGTAGATAAAAATAGGTAAATGAATAAATAAATGAATACTTACAGCAACAAGAACTTTAAACAAAGTTTCAAGATGCCATCTCTTGTTAGGCGAATATCTTTCGGCAGACATAACTATATTACTGCTGCATTGAGCTTTAAATTCAGGATCTGCACGTTCAAGGAAAAGAAGTAATTCCTTCATCATATTTCGAATATTGTTTGTATTTACAAGAGCAAAACTTAACTCCATAGCACGTCGCCTTATTGAAACATCGGGATCTTTCAAGCACTCCTATAAAACATATTCACAATTATAATTAGATTAATGTACGTATGTAAACTGATGATGTCAATATATCTAAAAAATAATTTCTTTTACCAATATTGTCGATCGATGTCTTTGTACTGCACTCGTGTCAACATAAACTGTTTTTAGTAAAGTATTTAAGGCAACATAGCGGATGTTCTTGTCATTATTAAGCAAGAATCTGCCCAAAATATTCACAGCCAATACACGCAGTCCACTTTCCGATTTAATATCCATAATGGAAAGGACCGTTTCATACAATATCGTGTTGCCGACATTTTTGGTTGTTTCTGTATTTGTCGCTACTTGAGCAAGAATGTCGTACATTGCTTCTGAAGCGTTCACATCGTTGTGGCCCAAAATCCGCAAAAGTCGTAAAATTTTTACTTGAAGGAAAGGATCTGATACTCCTGAGACATCGTGTTCAGGAGAATATCCAGCGTGAATCAAATTCTTCAAAATTCTGACAAGATTTGGCACAATCTAGAAAAAGGATTTTACACACATATTTAATACCCTAATTTAAAAAAGAACACATTGAGAGATCATTGGAAAAAGATTAAAACACAAAAATTTATATTTACATAATAATACCTAATAGGTAAGTACTGTACAACTTACTAATCTTTAATTGCTGTTATTGATAAAACTAATAAATCGAAATTTATTAGAATATAAATAAATAATATTTGGAAAATCAGTTTTAAAAATAATTAATTACATTACTATTTTGGAATGTGATATTAAATGAAAAAGTTTCATGCGAAAAATATACAATCCTCATGTTACACTTTAGCGTAAAAATATGAATATAATTTTAACAAATAGAATTTAAAGAACATTAAATTCAGTATATGAAATGAGAGAGGTAATAATAAGAATAATTTGAAATATGAGATAACAAGATAATCTTCAAGAATCTTCCTAAAGTAATATTTTTAAAAATAAATTATGTGCATCGCAGAATGTACGAAATAATTTTAACTACATAAATACTTTTTAATTCTTAGTCAATTAAAAATCATTCCATTGACAAAAATGTGGTCAAATTAAATTTCCTGCAACAAAGCGAATAGACTAAATAATATTATTATAGAACAGCAAAGGCACATTTATTGTTTAAATAGCATCATTACTAAATATAATCATTTCTAATTTATTAAACAATAATGAACTTAAATCATTTCATCCATAAGCAATATCATTCGCTGTTTCATGAGAATAAGAAATTAACAAGCATCATGAAAATGTATTGAGTAATATTAATTCTAAAAAAAGCCAACGTTCATATGACAAGAGTATCATGCAGAAACACTGCAAAATGATGGTTAGTTTACCTCTCTGTGGCCGCATTCCTAAATAAGAATAAAATCATACTATTTATTGTGATTCGCTAATTATGTTAATCATGATAGGTTAGTGTAATGATACCTTATTAATTCTAAATAAAAGACTTAATAAACAACCTAGATTTTCTATTAATCACATTCGCAAGAAATTTTAAAGCCTTATATAAAACATAAAAACCGTCTTGAAAAAGCGCCAAACTTTTCAAACCAAAGTAAACAAATTCAGATCTGCTTATACAATCAAAAACTATAAAATAAGCTGGGAATTCAAACGATTAATAAAGAAATCGATGTTTACCACTTGTTATTTATTACTGCTTCATAAATAGAATTAAAGATGGAAAATAATAACAACAAAATCAAGTACATAAAAACAGTTTTTCTCCAACGTTTTTCCAAGATAAACGCGACATTTCATGCTTGTATAGAGGACGGATAGTATCTCTTTACCAACCGACTGGCAATAGCAGGAAATTTTTTTTTCTGGAATTCATGCCGCTCAGGAGCATAATTATTTCAAAAAATCGTTTAATTAACAAAATTTTTATTTTGCGGAATTTATCTTTTACCAAATATGTTTATTAAAATGAATTCTAGTCTAACAAAATTTTAATTATCCGTATTATCAATACACAGAATGGGTAGCCGACATTTTGACCAAAACTCAATTGACAGAATGTGCATTAGTTCAAAATTTATTTATCCGAGTATTTAAATTCCTGAAATTTCGCTAATCAGAATATTTAACTTACCGAATATACATTTTCCAAAAATTCTATTTATCAGATTTACTTTTTGTCCGAATATTTAAAAAATGAAAACTCTATTTGTTAGAAAATGCATTTGACAAAAGTTTTATTCATCAGTTTACCATTTGTCCTTAAATTTAATTTCCGGATATTCCATTTTTCAGATTACTTGACTTGCCAAATATGAATTTGTGAAATATTGTATTTGTCAGACTTACCGTTTGTTTAAATATTTAATTTCTCAAAACTCCATTTCTCAGAATACTTAATTTTTCCATTTTGCATATGGTGGATTTCACGTGAAATGTCCAGCCCCAAAAATGAAATATGTCCAATCAATTGCAAATTTTTGTTATGAGTTGTCCTATGGGATAGTAATTTATCCTATAAATATTTTGGGATTTCTTCAAAAATTGGGGATGTGGGAGGGGGTAAAAGATTTGAGTTGTTTGGTGACACGCTCTTTCTTTTATATTTATTCTGCTTTAATGAATAGATAAAAAAATTTTATGGGACATGATTTTTGTAGATTTTTGCTTAAACTTTCGATTAGCAATGTCCATTTTAGTTGTTTTTTATAATTTTACCTTGATTTTTCAAAATTAAAAACAAATTTGAGTTTTTCTCAAAGTTGGGTATTTTTAATTTTTTTAAAAATATTTTTAAACGAAAGCTGAGATTTTTTCCGATGAAAACCATAAGTTTCAAAAATGCGTTTTTTTTTGTTTTCGAGAAACTAAATGATGAACACCGCGCGAAGTCGCGCCGAATCAACTGAACGCCGCGTCGACGCAAGCCCTTACCGCGGTACAGCTTCAATCACCATTTTTTATTAGATGTTAGAGTATCTACTTTCAGAAACAATTTTTACCATTTTTTCATTTAACTTTTTTTTGCATTTTACAGGGTTAAGACTTTAATTAAAGTAAAAACATACCTTCATTTTTTTCTATTTTTGTTCAGTTTTCAAAACTGGAAAAATGGTTCTGCTCTTGAATTGTAAAAGGTATTTTCCTTATTTTCTTTTGTTTACGGATTTCCAATTTTGTATTTCTACCTCAAGTATTTATTTCTTGTACATATTTATTATGTTTATTTTTTGAACACATTGCTTCCTGATAGGAGGAAGCTTCATCGGGAAAACTAAAACGCAATGAACAAAACTGTTTTAAAAAAATAAAAAGAATAAAATATTTACATTCTAACTTTAAAAAGAAAAATTGTAAAATTTCCCAAAAAAAAACTATTTTTTCCAAAACTTTAAAACGTGAATAAAAGATAGTTAGAATTGATCGATCGGGTTCAAACATATGTAAAAAATTTTCCCCTTAAGAAACCTTTAATTTCGTAAAATAAAAGACGCTTTTAGCAATTACGGTTTACGAGATTTTGGGCTAAACGTAATGTTAACACACGAACATTTTTTCTAAACATCATTTTTGACTGTCAAAAAATCGCAATCGAGGATTTGACGGTAAAACAGTACTTTCTCTATAAGGAAGCAATATAGATTTTGTGGGTGAATAAGTTTTTAATTTTATTAAAAATGTAAATGGCTATTTTTATGATCAATAATCAATTATTTAATATAAATAATAAGTTACTAATCTGTTTTTGTTGTTGTTATTTTATCCAAATGTTTTAAATATTCATTTTTTAAGCGTAAATTTTAAAGAAATGGAAACTGTGTGAAAGAGTACAAAAAAAAACCCAATTAGCACGTAACCTTGCTGCAATTTAGGGGCAATGTTGCCGTACAAGATTTGCAATATTGACATATAACATTGCGGCAAGGTGCAATCGTGTCAAATTCTAAATCTTGCGGTGTAAGATTGAAGCAATATTGCACCGTAATACGAAAAATACCTTTTATAATTCAAGAGCAGAACCATTTTTCCAGTTTTAAAAACTGAACAAAAATAGAAAAAAATGAAGGTATTTTTTTACTTTAATTAAAGTCTTAACCCTGTAAAATGCAAAAAAAAGTTAAATGAAAAAATGGTAAAAATTGTTTCTGAAAGTAGATACTCTAACATCTAATAAAAAATGGTGATTGAAGCTGTACCGCGGTAAGGGCTTGCGTCGACGCGGCGTTCAGTTGATTCGGCGCGACTTCGCGTGGTGTTCATCATTTAATTTCTCGAAAACAAAAAAAAACGCATTTTTGAAACTTATGGTTTTCATCGGAAAAAATCTCAGCTTTCGTTTAAAAATATTTTTAAAAAAATTAAAAATACCCAACTTTGAGAAAAACTCAAATTTGTTTTTAATTTTGAAAAATCAAGGTAAAATTATAAAAAACAACTAAAATGGACATTGCTAATCGAAAGTTTAAGCAAAAATCTACAAAAATCATGTCCCATAAAATTTTTTTATCTATTCATTAAAGCAGAATAAATATAAAAGAAAGAGCGTGTCACCAAACAACTCAAATCTTTTACCCCCTCCCACATCCCCAATTTTTGAAGAAATCCCAAAATATTTATAGGATAAAATACTATCCCATAGGACAACTCATAACAAAAATTTGCAATTGATTGGACATATTTCATTTTTGGGGCTGGACATTTCACGTGAAATCCACCATATTTTAGAAACTATATTTATTCCAGAATGTGCATTTGTCCGTCACCCGGAATATATAATTTCTAAAAGAGCTCGCTGATTGGCCGGAAATATTTCCGGAAAGATTACAAGCCAATCAGATAGCTCATTTAGTAAATATACATTCCGTGTGTCGGGCAAATGCACATTCTAGAATTTTTGTGTTTTGAAAGTTTAAGACTCTGATAAATAAAGTTTCGCTTACTTAAATGTACGGACAAATAATGAATCTATTAAATACAATTTCTGAGAAATACATATTCGTGAATTTAAACATTCTCACATATGAAAATTCGAGAGGTTAAATATTCTGAGAAATGGAGTTTTGAGAGGTCAAATATTTGAACAAAATGGTAAGTTTGATAAATACAATACTGACAAATTTATATTTGGGAAGTCAAATAATTTGAAAAATTAAATTTCGGGAAATGAAACTTGAGGACATATGGTAAATCTGATAAATACAACATCTGACAAATGCATTTTCGGAAAGTTGAATATTCTGACAAATAGAGTTTTGGTTTTTTAAATATTCGGACAAAAAGTAAGTCTGATAAATACAATTTCTGGAATTTGATATTCAAGAAGTTAAATATTCCAACAAATAAAGTTTCGGAAAGTTAAATATTCTGATAAACAAAATTTCGGGAATTTAAATATTCGGATAAATTTCGCCCTATTGCACATTCTCTACACAGAGAAAAATCTGTTGCGATTATTGTTTGAAATTATTTGTGCATTTTTTCCATAATTCTATTGATGCTACATTTCTAACAGAACGTATAGTTATTGCTCGGGCTTGGCCTGAAAACTAGGCGGACCGGCCTAAAATTTAGGTGGATTTGTGTAATTTTGGTATAGTTAGTGTCTATGCTATATTCATAGCATCTACTCATACGATAATCGCAACAGATTTTTCTCTGTGTATCAATTAAGTTTTGTTCAAAATGTCGGCTTCCCAGAATTTTTAGGGAGTTAAATCATTAAATGCCAAAATGTTCTTTTGGTTCTTTTTCATCGAATCTTTATTTGTCCGAAATTTTATATGCACGAATTAATATTTGATATAAATTCTTAAAACGCTGAATTTTAATTTGGTCGAAATTAGAAATTTGAACAGACTTTTGACAGAAAGATTTTGGCGAGAATTTTAAAATTGACAAATCAAAAATTATCATTACAATTATAAAATTTTCACTGAAATCTTTCTGTCAGATGTCTGTTCGGCTATTTCAAATTTCGGTCAAATGAAAATTCGGTGTTTTAAGAATTTGGACATTTAAAGATTCGGTATAGGCAATTAAAATTCAGGCATTTGAATCTTCGACTCACTCAAAATTTTGTTTATTGAGAATTCTACTAAATTAAAATTCGGTTATAATAAAATTAATTCAAATAAAAATTTGATTAAAGAGAAATTCTGTACAGTTAAAATTTTATTAAATAAAACTTTGATTCCTCAAAGATAATATTAAGTAATAATTCAAATTAATTTAAATTGGATTGAAAACCAATTCAAAAAATTATATTAAAAAATATATTATTTTATATTCGGCTAAGAGAAAATTCTAACTAATGAAATTCTATGAAATGACAATTTTAAGTAATAGATTTTATGAGGTAATATGCATGCCCTCCTCGCGGTTGTTTCTTTAGAATTATTAATTTAACTAACAATACTTTTATTAGAAAGTTTTTAAACTGATTTTTATTTATGAATTTTCAATATTGTTTTACAATAAAAAAAAAAAAAAAGTAAATTGAATGTCATCAATTTATGAGTGATTAATTCCCGTGTAAAATAAAGCTGATGAAATTTATCTTATTTATCTAAACATGGTTTTTCCTTTATTTAACATAAAGAATTTCCGTTTTTGAGAAATTAGCTAATTTAGTTAATTGGTCACAAGTCAATAAAATCCTCGTGAAATGAGCGTCGTAAAAAAAATGAAAATTATGTAAACACCCGAGATAGAAAATTGTAATTCTATACAAACTCGCAAGTAGATAGTTAATTTTAAATAAATTTGTTCTCACCTGCTTGAAATGGTTTAAAGTGTCAACACTATTTTCGCACATTTCAGTAATCAGAGTGACTCCCGTAATTAAAACTCCATGATTTTTTTCTGTGAGTAGACTGCGAGTTGCTGGCAGAAACATTTCCATGAGTTCCGGTACCCGTCTTATAATTCTAAAGGCGCAAAGAGCCGCTTTTTTCCTAATGTATGCATTTGGAGATTTCATTAATCTTTCAACTTCCGAGGCAAGATCTCTCGCCATTTCTGGAGAAGCGATAGCACCCAATGTACATAATGCCAAACCAATTACAAATTGCGTTAGACTATTTAGATCACTGTAATGGAGAAAGATGTTTTTTTTTATTCACATTATTTACAAATAATATACGTATTATTATTAAATTTTGGTCTAAAATTGCAATTCCCTTACTTTTTCAAACAATTTGTAATTAAAAGATGTACATCTTGTCGTTCATCAAGAAGCAGCATCGCTCCTAAGTATCCAATACGTTTATCAGTAAACCTTGGTGATGCTATTAATTTTAAGCATTCTAATTGGCCAAAGTGTGCAGGATAACTGAAAAAATGATTAACTGATATAAAAACATAAAAAATAATTCGTTTTTTAATTTTAATCAAACAAATTCAAATTGCTTATGAAATAATTAACTTTTTTAAAAGGTATTAGTCACGTGCCTGCTAGCTGAAAATTGGTGCTTTTTAAAAATCTATTTTTAATTAAATAAATATGCAATGAATATTGAGTATGCCTATTACTTAGTGTTCTTAGTATCTTCTCTAAAGAATAAGCTTAATTTCGATTATTATTTGTTGATTAAATAGGAAATGTTAGTAATTTAACTTTCATTACTTTTCTAACACTCTCGATAGTTAGTTTTTTTTTAAATGATGCAATTTTAACTAATAATAGCTTATTTTTATTAACAAAAAGGTTTTTTATAACTTTACCACGTCTAATTTTAAAATAATTTACAGTTTTTTTAACATGAATATTCACTAAATAATCATTGCATATATGGGGCAAAATTCCTGAACTGTCCAGGTCAAAAAATAAAATTTATTCATACTTTGCTGAAATGTTTACATTGTTAGTGGAAGTGTAAATACCAAATATTTTCAAATTCCATGAAATAGTTTTTGAGTTACACAGTTTTAAAATTTTGAATTTTTTTAAAATGTTTTTTTTTAATTTATTATATTTCTAATTAGATTGCATAAAAGTTAACATATATGTAGTGATTTTTAAAGCTTTTTTTACGGGCTATTCGATGATAATAAATGTTTTTTTTGTAAAAAAAAAATTTGACCTTTAAATTCAAGGTCAAAGTGTTAATTTGATTGTATCATGAAATCGGAGTTTTTAAAAAAAATTTAACCTATCTCAATGGAAAGCTTGACTTTTTTCCTACAAGATATGTAAAAATTAGAGTGGAACTCTAAATACTTTTGTCAAAAATACATCTCAAATTCCCGCGCGCGCTCGAGAAACCACTAGTTACTCGCGCGAGTCGCGTTATTGGAGCACGCGCGGGTATTTGAGATGTATTTTTGACAAAAGTATTTAGAGTTCCACTCTAATTTTTACATATCTTATAGGAAAAAAGTCAAGCTTTCCATTGAGATAGGTTAAATTTTTTTTTAAAACTCCGATTTCGAGATACAATCAAATTAACACTTTGACCTTGAATTTAAAGGTCAAATTCTTTTTTTTACCAAAAAACATTTATTATCATCGAATAGCCCGTAAAAAAGCTTTAAAAATCACTATAAATATGTTAACTTTTATGCAATCTAATTAGAAATATAATAAATTTAAAAAAATTCAAAAATTTAAAACTGTGTAACTCAAAAACTATTTCATGGAATTTGAAAATATTTAATATTTACACTTCCACCAACAATGAAAACATTTTAGCAAAGTTTTAATAAATTTTATTTTTTGACCTGAACAGTTCAGGAATTTTGCCCCATATTTATTTTGTAAACATATTTTAAAGAAGCACCAATTTTCAGCTGTCAGGCACGCAACTATAAGAACAATAACTAATTTCATTATTTCTGAAGATATTACCATTGAGTTATTAACAAATTACAGAATTTTAAAAATATCTAAAACAAATATTACACTGAGAAGAAAAAATACTTTTAAGTCTATACTCTCTAAATTTGAATTAATGAGAATTTAGAGTAGCACGCATATTGAAATATGTCCAAAAGTAGAACATAATCAATTTAATTAGATGTTTAATTATTTTAATAACATAATCATAATGTTTTTGAAATAGAAACTATAATATTTGATTCAAAAGCAATGCTACAAAATTAACTATATTAACATATTCGAATTAGTATTTATCATTATTTATTTATCCAAGTTGAAAAATGAAAATTAGAACAAATTACATTTATAACACTTGTCGATTTGGAGAAATAAAACTTATGACAAATGCAAATTCAGATGATTAAAACTTATAAAGCAATAATTTATGTTTTGGATAAATAAGAATTATGACAGAACGTTATTAGAAGAAAAAAAATTATACCAATTGATGATTCGTTAATTTTAGTTTAAAATAACAGAAATGTATCACAAATATAACAATATTAATGCGTCTCAAATTTTTGTTCATAATCGATTTTTAAGAAAACAAATACCACACTGTAAGGATTTTATGTATGGTTCTTCGATTCACTGGATTAATTATGAGACAAAATCAATATCATGTCAATAAGTATCTGATTTAATTGAAATTGCTTATATATCTATTGCAGAAGAAAAAAATTGAAAAAAAAATTAACTTAATGAAGTTGAGGTTTAAATTCAAAGCTATTACATTCTGTAAATGTAACGAGAATAAAATATATACATACTTATTAAATACTATGCATTAGTATCATCAAGACATAGAAACAAAAGTAATACTGTTTCTATTGTTTATTTATTTTGATAATTAAAACTTTTATTGAATCAGCAAAAAAGTATAGAAGTTTAAAATGCTTATAAATTAAGTATTAACATTGACTTGGATTAATTGAAATTTTCAAATTTTTATATGAATGTATCTTAGAAATCTTTAACTTTTCAAAAAACCCATTGACATAACCTCAAACTAGAAAATGATTTTTCACATAAAATAAAAATATTATTAAAATTGATTTCACCCAATTTTGAAACACCCAGTTGTATGCGTTTTTATAAAAAAAATTTGGTTGAGACAACATTTTTTATCAAATAATAATTACTTTGTGTTTTTTCCTAAAAATTTGTGATCATTTGTAATTTTCA
Organism: Ganaspis brasiliensis; assembly: GCA_037103525.1. Lineage (NCBI taxonomy): Eukaryota > Metazoa > Arthropoda > Insecta > Hymenoptera > Figitidae > Ganaspis > Ganaspis brasiliensis. The sequence continues at coordinate 2,189,286 of JAZKLR010000502.1, forward strand.
TCTAATTTTGACAAATAATAGCTTATTTTGATCTTTGAAACATTCTCTACAAGCCTGTTGTTTAAATTTTCTTAATAATATTTTGTTAAAAAATTATTAAACAAATAAAATTTTTCTATTATGTACCTAAGGGGAGGCACGGTGAAATTTTAACCCATCCAAATTTATAACGCCTAGAGGTACAAATTTTTTTTAGCTTAATTTGGGCATATAAAATTATTTGTATTATCTTATGTCGAAAAAAAAATGAAAATTTGGACATGTTCAAAATTTTTAAAAATTCAACTCCTTTCCCATGCATTTTTACATAAAAAAAATCATTTTTTTGTAAATTTGCTGTAAAATTGATGAAAAATCATATTTTTTAATGTGCGAACGATTTTTCTCTTCGAAAACTGGCGTCCAAGTAAAAAATATATTTTTTTTAATTAATAAATTTTTTTTTGCAATTTTGCAAACCTAGCTAAATTTTGATAATAAATATTTGTAATAATTTATTGCGGTTTTTGCAATTATTAGATTATAGGAATACTCTGTATGAAAGTTAATGTCTTGTATATTATGTAAATAAATAAATAAATTTTGGGGATTCTTTGAGGTTCTGCAAAAAATAGTTCATACAATTTCTGTAATAAACCAGAATCAGAATTTTATCTTTTAAATATTCTTAAAGAGAAATATTGTCTGTGCATTGAAAAATATTAATTTCTAACAATTTTATAGAAAATTTACGAAAAACAAATTTTTTTCTATGTAAAAATGCATGGGAAAATTCGGTTCTCTACAGGCACGGGTTACTATTGCTTGATTTAGCTCAAATTTGCAGGAAATTTTTTTTTTTGGTATCTTGAACAATTTTTCGAATGGAGACCGAAGATTCGAAAACATCGCCTAATTAAGGGCCACTCTACTATATAAGGAGTTCATTCTAAAAAGTAACAGAGTTCTTTTTTTCTGTCAAGTTAATTATAATTGAAATTGAACAAGAACATACCCTAACATGTGAATGTATAGCAATTTAGCGATATTGCGGCATCTCCAGACACTGTCTTCTTCCCTGAATGTAGAACGTATATATGCACATTCTTTATTGACAACTGTTCGCTCTTCCGCAGCTGTTCGAGCAGCTCTGATTTGCCGGATCAGATCTCGTAAACGAGTTGGAGCTGGCATTCTCACTGTTGAAACTTGTAAATTACCAAAATGCAATCAGAATAGAAAGTTTAGTGAATGAAGATGAGTTTAAGTATAAAGCTTTCAAATGATGTGAATTCTTACGAACTTTGCATTGTTCGCTGACGGTTTAAATAAAAAGCAGAAGTAATAAGACTTCAATACTCAAGAGCTACAAAATATTAATAAATTAATAGCAAAATATTATTTTTCTATAAAATTGAATAATAGTGTTCAAACAAAAAAACTTCTAAAAGAGACAGAAAAATAGAATTTCAAAATAATTCTCGAGAAAGATTGAAAAAGAAAGAAAAGGAAGTGATAATTTTTTTTTTTTTATTTAAATAAAATGTTTACCTACCTCTTTCTACAGCTTCGTTGAAAGCCTGTTTTATGGAGGCCATGTTAAAGGCTGGGTTAAACCTAAAAACATTATGCACACTTGTTGGCACATGCTTGCACACATCAAAGATTGTCAAAACTTTTGGAATCGTGCATTCACATTAATCAAATAGTTAAGTTATTCTTTTAACATAAAATTTATAGTGTTGAGATTTATAATATTTCTTATAAAGGAAACAATAATTAGCAATATAAATTTGTTGAAAGCACTTAGCCCATTTTTCAATTTTAAGAACAAGTTAACACTTGAGAGCAAGTTCATTAAGAGCTGTATCTAGACAAAAGTTTAAAAAATATAAAATAATTTTTGTGTAAAAAAAAAAAAAATATCAGCAGAACAATAATTGGAACATTCTTAACCTCCTGCTTCAATGTTATTTTCTAAAATTGAAAGATAAGAATGAAATAAAATTTTTTGTCCGAGACACTACACTATGTAGTGTATTTCTATATATTTTGCTTTGCTGAATCCAAATTTTTGAGATGTCAAAAATTTTAGCCAATCTAATCAATTATTTGACTTCGGATTCTGATTCAGCAGAGAAAAATACATAGGAATACACTAGCGTAGTATTCCGGTCAAAAATAATTTTTTTTGTCGTTTTTAGCGTTTTGAGTTTATTTCAAAAAATTTAGCCAATCTGGTTATTCTGACTTCAGATTCGGATTCATTGAAAAAAAATAAGTACAAATAAACTAGTTTAGTGTTTCTAACAAAAACATTTTTTTTGTGGGCTGTATAATTAAACGTTTTTACTCTAGATTCGAAAACAGGTTCTTATGAGCCATTCTTTTTTTTATTTGCCATAACTATTGCATTTTATTGACATGCGTTCATAAAATGATTTATTTATTGTTTGAAATTTATTTTAGAATTTAATATCTACCTTGTTTAGCATATCACCAAGAGAGTTCCAAATTTTAATTATGTCAAAATTAATTTCTGTGCCAACTTTGAGTTTCATTTAAAATTCTTAAAATCATTTAGTTTTTGAGAAAAATTAAGTTCTACACAGGGAGCGCTACAGTTAAAAATTAATCTAACATCTTACTTCTTAGAAAATAAATTAAATAAAAAAAATTCTACACAAATTTTGTGCTTTTAAGTTTTACGGAGTTTATTTTTTAAAAAAACAACACTTGAAATAAAATATTAACAATAAAAGACAATCCTTTCCGCTTTTAATTGAATTTTTAAAAAATAAAGAATCAAGTTACTGCTGTCTAATGGGAAATACTAATTAAAATATATATTTTTTATTATAGTAAATAATAATACTCATTTAGGAAATAACACTCTTTTACATTAAACAAAAAAGCTACCTAAAACATGGAGAAAAATAATTTGTCTTTTTTTAAAATTGGAAACAAATAAAATTTGATTTGTGTTAGCATCTCTTTTTTTATTTTTTGTAACGAATACCGTCAACCGGGATTATTTTGAGCAAAAAGACAGACAACGCTTTTAAAATTAACGCTTCATTAAAATTCAGATTAGAAAAAAAAATTTCTTTTAACAATTGAATTATGATATGGCAACGGGTCAAGGACATTTCCACCAAAACCCAATTGACCAAATTTGTAATTGGCCGAAATTTAATTGTCCGAATTTGTAATTCTACAAACTTGCATTTGTCAGAATTTGCAATTCCCCGAACTTGCGTTTGTCCGAGCTATTAACTTCCCGAATTTGTATTTGTCATAACTTCCAAATCATCAAATTGACATTTGCCAAAACATTTAAATCGACGAAATTGCATTTGTTAAAATTTTTAACTCCTCGAACTCGTATTCGTCTGAACTTTTAAATCCACGAACTTGCATTTGCCAGAACTTTGAAATCACCGAACTTGCATTTGTCAAAATATTCAATTACCAGAATTTGCATTTGTCCGAACTTTGAAATCACCAAATTTGCATTTTTCCGAACTTTGAAATCACCGAACTCGCATTTAGCAGAATATTCAACTCTCCAAATTTGCAACTGTCAGAACTTCTAAATCCCTGAATTTGCATTTGTCCAAACTTTAAAATCACCGAACTTATATTCGCCCAAATTTTGAAATCTCCGAATTTGTAATTGTCCGAACTTTGAAATCACCGAACTCACGTTTAGCCGAACTCTTAAGTCTCCGAATTTGCATTTGGCCGAACTTTTAAATTACCGAACTTGCATTTTTCCGAATTTTTAAATCACCGAACTTGCATTTGTCAAACTCCTTAAGTCACCGACTACTCGTGTCCCCGAATTTGCATTTGTCCGACCATCGGAAAGTAGGTTTTCTAAAGGAGTCTTTTGATTGGCTGGTACTGTTACCGGGAAATTTACCATCCAATCATAAGACTCCTTTAGAAAACCTACTTTCCGATGGTCGGACAAATGCAAATTCGGGGACACGAGTAGTCGGTGACTTAAGGAGTTTGACAAATGCAAGTTCGGTGATTTAAAAATTCGGAAAAATGCAAGTTCGGTAATTTAAAAGTTCGGCCAAATGCAAATTCGGAGACTTAAGAGTTCGGCTAAACGTGAGTTCGGTGATTTCAAAGTTCGGACAATTACAAATTCGGAGATTTCAAAATTTGGGCGAATATAAGTTCGGTGATTTTAAAGTTTGGACAAATGCAAATTCAGGGATTTAGAAGTTCTGACAGTTGCAAATTTGGAGAGTTGAATATTCTGCTAAATGCGAGTTCGGTGATTTCAAAGTTCGGAAAAATGCAAATTTGGTGATTTCAAAGTTCGGACAAATGCAAATTCTGGTAATTGAATATTTTGACAAATGCAAGTTCGGTGATTTCAAAGTTCTGGCAAATGCAAGTTCGTGGATTTAAAAGTTCAGACGAATACGAGTTCGAGGAGTTAAAAATTTTAACAAATGCAATTTCGTCGATTTAAATGTTTTGGCAAATGTCAATTTGATGATTTGGAAGTTATGACAAATACAAATTCGGGAAGTTAATAGCTCGGACAAACGCAAGTTCGGGGAATTGCAAATTCTGACAAATGCAAGTTTGTAGAATTACAAATTCGGACAATTAAATTTCGGCCAATTACAAATTTGGTCAATTGGGTTTTGGTGGAAATGTCCTCGACCCATGGCAACCACCCTTTATAATACATATTAAATTCAAACAAGTTTGAAAGATTTAGAACATCTTTTAAAGGGTTGCATGATTATACATACCACAAAAGATTTTTTTTAGAAATTTTAATATTTCGAAATCCATAGCTCAGAACTGCTAGGCATTTCATAGAAATACATTAATTCGAACTAAAATGTAGATGAATTTTTATCATGCAGAATTTCTATTTAATCAAATGACAGTTCGGTTACATAAATCTTCTATTAAATAAAAGTTCGTTCAATTATAAATGCGACTAAATTGAAATTCTGTCAAGTTTAAAATAAATTTATTAAAATTTGTGCCATAAATAAGTTCGATATTTTAATCAATCTGTCAAAATTTCTTTTAATTATCAACCCTACTTACTTCAAATTCATTAAATTGAATTTCTATCAAATGAAAATACATAACCTTAAATTTTTAAGAATTAATTATTCCTCTAATTCTGAATTATCTTTAAATAAATTTCTTACATGTTGAATGTCTGCAAAATAAAATTCCATTGCATTTGCTGTTCTTTTAACAGAAGAGTCGAAAAAATGGAATTAATTCAAATAATTATTTTTATAAATAAAAATACGAATGAATTAAAATTTAATTATATGAATATTCGATTAAATTGGAAATTCTGTATAATAAAAATTCATCTACAATTTAGTTCGAATTAATGTATTTTTATGAAATAGCAGTTCTGAGCTATGGATTTCGAAATATTGAAATATCCAATAAAAACCTTTTATGGTATAATCATGCACCCCCTTTTAAACATCTTTTGTCAAATATTGATTTTTTAACATTTTGTGTTTTTTCTCTCAGAATACGGTGGTTGTATTAATTAAACTTTGAATCAATTAATATGTAATTAGATAACTTGAAGTTTGAATGGACGGAGTTTGAAGTTCATTCAATTGAAAATTTTACCAATAAAAATCAGAAATGATTAAAATTTGGATTGAAATTTGAATGAATTAAAATTAAAATTGATTGAAATTTTCATCAATAAAAGTTCTGACCAATAAAAATCAGAACTTATTGAAATTTGAATTAAGTAAAATTAGGATTAACTGAAGTTTTGGTCAATTTAATTTAAAGCTGATTTGTATGAATTCAATGTAATGACGCTAAAATGTTAATTATTAATAGATTTTTCAAAATATTAAAATTAACATTTACCTATATTGAAATTTAGATCTTTAAATTTCGATAAATTCTTAAAGAAGTTACCAATCTATGATCCCTGTGGTGATGCTAATTTGGTGGACGTTACAATTTCAAGTTAACAATTGTACAATAAATGCATGTAAAATGACTCAATTTCATCTAAGCTAAATTTTCACACCACTTTTCAAAAAAGACTAAATTGATCTAGGGGTCCCTAAATTTGCTAATTTAAATCAACTCCAACCAGTAGTGTAGCTTTAAGAAAACTTGTGAATGATCTTTACCCATGTTCTGAGGCATTCATCGTATCTCAATGTAGATTCTATTTTCAAGTAGTTGATCTTGCTAGTAGGTATAGTACAAATGCAATATACAGAATGTAGTTACTCTGAGGAACTGGACTCGTCCTGTTAGGCATAACCACAAATTGTTATTTTCCTTGTTAATCGTGCACTTTATTAAATATTGTATTGTATTTTTCAAAGCAAACTGAAAATGCAAATCTCTTTTACTTTTCAAATGTGTTTCAATATTTTACCACAGGTAAAAAATACATTTTCAAATTGAAAAAATTTCTAATTTTCATGTCAACATTACTTTATTATTATCGGTATTTTGCAATAATTCTCGTCGCCTCATCAAAATAATACGTAGTCAAATGTAGGCAAGTTGAAAAATCATAAATTTTCTTCTAACAATAATAAAAAATTTGGTTTACAGTCTGTTTCATTCCACTCACTTAAGATGCAATGATTTAAATCAGTTTGAATTAAATCATCATCATTATCTATTTGCTATACATACCTACATAAATCATGATTTAAATCATCTTCTACATTTGACATAAATTATAAAATTTTTAAATTTCAAATCAAATGTTTTTTTTTTACGAATAAGCAAGACATCTAAATTAGGATTTTAAAGTTCTGAATATTTTGTACAAAATGGGGCATAATTTATAATATCATTATTTTAAATTAGTTAAATTTTTAAGGGAAGCACCGTTTAAATTTCAATCCATCGAAATTTAAGATGCCGATTTTTTTCTAGTACCTAAAAGTTTTCGATAATGCTAAAAATTAGAAAATTAACATTTTATTTGGACCAATATTGAAAAAATTAAATTTAAATTTCACCATTTCCACAATTTTCTTCCTCGCTTTTGGAATGATTATTTCCAACCTATTGAATAGATTTTTGAAATTTTTCATTTTTCAAAAAATTAAACAATCCTAGAATAATTCAAATTTTCTTCATCTTTTGATAATAAATCATGATTCCAGATTCAAAATTATGTCACAAAAAATAAAATTGACACATCTGAGCAGCGGATTGGAATTTCATTGACCTTTAAATATTTAACTCCTTCCATAATAATTGTTAATATATATAATTTTTTATTCAGAAAAATATATTTATAATTTATTTGCTTGAATAATTATTTCACACTGTAACAACAGTTAAAAAGTCTCAAAAAATATTTGAAAAACGAATACATTTTTTTTAGAGAATCCAGTAAACCATTAAAAAAAAAGAATAAAAAATATTAAAAACAGAAAATAATAAAATCATGGAAAATTTAATAAAAACTGAGAAAATGTACAAATAAAATAAGCAAATATAGTAAAATATATGTAAAACCTAAAACACCTAAAAAAAATTAAGAGATTGTTTAAAAATAAAAAAATTAAGAAATTTAAAAAAAATATGAAAACAACCTTAAATGGACGAAAGCATATTAGGTATGCAAAATTTAAGAAAATATTCTAAAAATTTGATTAAAAAAAAAAGAATTGGAGCTATGTACTAATCTATAAAAAAATGACAAATAAAAGTAAAAAAAAGAAATTTGAAAAATATTTAAACACAATATAACAAATTAAAAAAAAAATAGAAGATTACAAGTGAAATTTAAAATTTTAAGAATGCAGTTATATAAGAAAAATGTGGAACAATAGAAACTGGAACAATGGAAAAAATAACAACAAAATGTAAAAGGATAAGTAAAAAGCCTGCAAAAGGAAGAAATTCTTTAAAAGTAAAAAAGTTAAGGAAATTATTTAAAAAATGAAAAAATTAAGAAAGTATGAAAAAAATTTTGACAGAACGAAAAAATATTAGGAAAATAATGACAAACAAAAGAAAAAATGAATGTATAAAAAACTAGAAGAAATGTATGAAAAAGTGTTTTCAACATTATAAAAAATATAAGAAAATTAACGAAAAACGTAGAAATTTTACTAAGGACAAAAATAAAAGGTTTCAGGAAAAAACTATAAATAAATTTTTTGATAAAATAAGAAATTATAAGAAAAAATTATAAAGTTCCCAGAACGGAAAAAACTTCCAAGAAATAGAAAAGTGATGATAAAATTAAAAAGGTTCTCAAAGAATGATTTTAAAAAATATAAAAATTACTATTTTTGTAATTATTTTTAAGTTAAAAGGAAATTTTGTTGCCTTATTGTTTTGTAAATGAATATCATTATTTAGAATAAATTCTAAAATATTTTTAGTTACATTAAAAATAAAATTTTAAGTTACTAATAAAATTTTTTAATGACGTCAGAAAACTTTACAATTTCTTACAGATATATAAAATTACGTTTTCTTTTTTTTTTATAATCTCTAAATTTGGTAATTATTTTTATTAACAAAAATTTATTCATCTCTGATGAGACGACGAGAATTATTGCGAAACTCTGACAATAGAAAACTTTGACACGAAATTTTAAGATTTGTAAGTGTTTTAAATTATTGTGAGTATAATATCCAAGTCTTTAATGTTAAATTTATAAGTAATAAGTCTCCAAATTATTACAGTAGCGGATAAGAGTAAAAAGAATCTAACTTTGACCTAAATTGAACAATGCTTGTTGAACTTTTCATTTTGATAATTTGTGTTCTGACGTTATTCACTACCAACAAACTGGCCTTTTATTACTGTAAAAAACTAACTATATATTTACAATTTAATTAACAATCATAATAATACTTTGGCAATACTTATTGTAATTATTACTCTTTTTTTTAATTACATTTTCTAAAATATAAATTTAGATTCTTAAAAATAATTAAGGATTCCGAAACAATATTTTTAAAGCAAATTGTTCTATATTAACAAATCATATTTGATTTTAATCTCTAGTTACTTTCATTAATAATATAAATTCATTTTCTTTTTACAAAATTTTGTTATTCTTACAATTTTATAAAATAAATAGAAATTTTTTAAAAGCAAAACAGTAATTGTAAATATTGAATACGTCTTCTAATTTATTCCCATTTCAGAACAATATTCATTTAGCACAAAAATAGATTACCATTAATTTCATACTTGATATCTTTTTGCATTTTTTATTATTAAAAACAATGAGAACAGTAGAGACAAGTGAATGTCAACAAATCAGTAAAAACAGATTAACAAGTAAAAGAAATCTGATAAAAAATTAAGTAAACACATTATTAAAACTCACTTTTCATATCACAATGAACAAAGTTTCAAACAAATTACTCTAAAAAACTATTTAAAAATTAGTCAAAAAGAAGGTAAAGATATACATTTTGCTTTTTCTTTAAGAGCAACAAGTCATTGAACATTACCGATTAAAACTATTATTTTTAACAGAGTAAAGTTTTGAAAATTTGATTAATATTACTTATAAACACTAAAAAGAGATTATATAAAGTATATGATTTAAATTTGGTTAGTGATAAGCGAAAGGTTGGTTTTCAGCTGTCAGAAAATTGCACCACGTTTACAGTGCAGGTAGCCATCAAATATCAAACATGTTTTCCTGCATTTGTTTTTATCAAGGAAATTTAATTGCAGCCAAAAGTAATTGATAGAACGATATATTGTAAAGCAGATAGTAGTCGTGTCACCCACCTTTGCACAAAGTTCTTATGACAAATACGGGAATGGATTGATGCCTCGCCTTCTAGCGAAAAGTCGAGTCAGGCGCCCTCACCTACTTGCATAAATATTGCCTAATTTTGTCCCGCACCAACACTTTTTTTACTCTTATGGCTCTACCATACGTAACGTTTTTCTCGACTCAGAAACACATCAAATTTGACATATCCAAGTTCATTATTGGCGTTTGCATGCAAATCCGAATTCGACACTCTAAACTCGTCTGCACACTTCCTTTTATCGCTCACCGAATCCAAGATGGCGGCCCAATGTCTAATGTCATCGAATCTTTGAAAAATTCTTATCCTTACATACAATACAGCAAACAGTTTTAGCAATTCTTTTTTGAAACTTTACAATTTATGTTTAAATAATAGTGTTTATATTAAATTATGTATACACTTAGCAATTTTAAAAGCGTGTAACTTGTTCTTAAAATAGTATTCAAGTTGACTAGCGTAGTGGTAGCCATGTTACCGAATACCAAAATGGAATTATTCAAACATTTTTTTTCCTTTTATTCTAAATGGGCTACAGGCACTTTTTGAGAGATTTTGTTTTTTATTTTCTAAGATAGTTAAATAAGATAATAAATCAATTATGAAGCTGAAGTAAGCTTCAAAATAGACACGCAATTTTTAAAAAATACTTTAGGTACATATTTATTATACATTATACATATATATATATATAGAAAATAATATATTTATTTTTGTTTCTTTGATAAGAATGATAAGAAAATATGTTTAAAAGCAAAGAAAATAATATGATTTCAATTTATTATAATTTGTATAATATAATTAAATTTGTAGCAAAATTTAAGCAAAAATGCGGTTTTTTAAAATAATCCAGTACCTAAAATATTGTATACCCATAAATATAATAAAATTTAGAGGGCCAAATATCGGAACGATTTTTTGACAGAAGTTTACCCCTCCCCCAGTAAGTTTTTACAATATAAAAAATTGCAAATTAACACAGGGAACGTTCACAAATTATGTAACGTTTTTTCCGAAATTTTTAACCTCCCCTCCCCCCATCTGCTGGTCGTAACAAACTGCTTGACCGACACCCCCCCCTCTTATAAGGGGCTGTCCATAAATTAAGTAAGGTCTTTTAAGTAGGGGGGTGGGTAAAATATTTTTCTATGATAAACTACATATAGGTGGGTACCTGGTTGAACAAATTTCTTACGTAAACATATATTTTTTATTTTTACTGAATAAATTTTGGAAATTTTCACGTTATGTAAAAAACACCAGACATTTATTTATTAAACAATTTTTTTAAAATTAATTTCATTATACAGGCATCACAGTACCCTTTATATTCAAAAAAGGTGAATTTTTTCCCTAGAAAAGGTGACAAAAAAAAAAGAAAAATAATATTTTAAAAATATAAGAAAATAATTGAAAATTAAAAAAAATAATTAAAAAATTAAAGAACTAAATTAAAACTTGAAAAAATAATCAATAATTGAAAAAAAACGTTACAAACTGACTAAAATAATTGACAATATGACAATTAAAAACAAAATTCGAAAAATGGCTAGATTAATACACAGCCAAACAAAATAATTGAAAAAAGTAAAGAATAATTATAAAATTTTGAGAGAACAATTAAAAATTGACGAAAATTGTAGAAAATTATTGAAAATTGCGAAAAATAATGAATAAATGAATTAAATAGTTGAAAAATGACAAAAATAATGGAAAATTGAAGCGAATATTAAAAAATTAACGAAAATAATTGATAATTGAAAACGAAATTTGAAAAAGGTCAAGATTAATAAACAACGAAAAAAAAACAATAATTTAAAAAATTGAACAAGAATTATTAAATTTAAAGAAAATAATTTCAAGTTGAAAAATTAAGAACATTATAGAAATAATTGTTGGAAATAATTGCACATTTAACAGGTGGATTGAAACTATAAATAAATAATTGTCATTGAACAAAATATTTGAAAATTGAAGAATGGAATTGGAATTTGAAGAATATAATTGAGAATTGAACAAAGTAATTTAAAAAGCCGAGAATTATTGAATACATTAAAAAATAATTAAAAACTGAAAAATGGAATTGAAATTTGAAAAAAATTGTAAATTGAGGAAAAAAATTGAACAGTTGAATTTAAGGAGGAATCGGACGAACAATTGGAACAAAAGTTAGTCCAAATGAATAATTTTGATTTTTGATATAGAAGACACATAAGTTCATGAAATTTTTTTTTGTGAAAGTGTGGACACTCGTATTTTTTACAAGATGAACCGTTAAAAATTGCAATTTGATGAAAATTAAAAAAAAATTGACGTTGGAAACGATTATTCAATTTGAGGTTTAAATTAGCCCAAATTGAATAATCGTTTCCAACAATTTTTTTTAATTTTCATCAAATTGCAATTTTTAACGGTTCATTTTGTAAAAAATACAAGTGTCCACACTTTCACTAAAAAAAAATTTCATTAACTTATGTGTCTTCTATATCAAAAATCAAAATTATTCATTTGGACTAACTTTTGTTTCGATTGTTTTTCCGATTCCTCCTTAAAATTAAAGAAAGTTATTAATAATAAAAAAGAAAAATAAATGAAAAAAAGGAAAAATTTATTTAATAATTAAGAAATTAATTGAAAATTGAAAAAAGAAAATAAAATTTTAAGAAAATAATTCAGAATTGAAGAAAAAGTTTAAACATTGAAACTGAATTTTATGAACATACTTCGAGATATTTACAAAAAAATTATATATTTTTGACCCCAAAGAGGTGAAAAAGGTGACAAATCATCCGAATAGGTGAAAAAGGGAAAAATGATCAAAATAGGTGAAAAGGTGACTGTCTGTGATGCCTGCATTAAACAATTTTTTGCAATGCTAAAAATAAATTCTCGTAAAAAAATACATAAGCAAAAAATTACGTAAGATAGGGGGGAGGGGGGTGGATCAAAAACTTACGGAGCCTTACAGAAAAATTATTATAAATTGTATTTTAATTGATGTTCTTTATGAAGCAAAAAATATTAATAATTACAAAAAAAATAATTATTTAGGGAACGTTCACAAATGACGTCACGCATTTTTTCCTCACGGAAGAGTAAAGGTACGGCCCCCTTCAATGTACGTCACGTTTCTTGACCCCCTCGCCCCGCTATTTTTATATTAATTTTATATTTAACTTTAATTTAAAAAAATGAATAGTAACAATTTTCAATCGTGTTATTTTTTTAAATTTGCAGTCATTCGTTTTTATTACTGATATTTCGTTAATATAGATTATTGCACTTTGATTACAAAAATTTCTTATTTTACTAGAAATAAATACCCCCCACAGCACCGAAAATTTCCTGAAATTTTATTAAAGATTTATTTGCAAACTTCGGAATATTTCAGTACAAAGTTTAGTAAAAATTGTGTAAACATTTTAAATGTCCCGATTGAATAAATTAAATTAAATTTTCATGAAATGTTTGTCGTGAAAGTTGATTGAACATTTAAATCAAATTTTCGTGAAATTTTTGTCGTGAAGGTTGACTGAACAATTAAATTAAACTTTCGTGAAATGTTCGTCGCAAAAGTTGATTAAACATTTTAGTAAATATTTGCTAAATGTTAATTGGAAAGTTGAATGAATAAGCAAAATTATATTAAATAAAAGTGGAAGAAGTAAATTAAACAGTAATTAAGAGAACTTTAAACAATTTCAGCTTGATTTTTACGACCTTACAAATTTTTTTCTGATTTCTGATATTTTCCGAGATATTCGCATTTTTCTAAAGAAGATTTAGACTTTCGAATTTTTTTATTGCTGAAAAACAAACTACTTAATGTCCCACGTCGAATCATGCATTTATCATAACTTTATTGCAATTAAAAACACAGAATAATTTCATTTCTAATTTTTAAAATGCATGAGCTGTAATGGTAATCTATAGAACTTTAAATACGTTTTTCTCAAAACTAGGGTTTTGACACTTCTAACTTTGAACGCTTGTAACTTTGTAAATTTTTTATCTGAAAGTCCAAGACTTCTCAAAATGATCGAAATTTAATGAAGAATATGGTTGTATAGATAAGTCCAATAGTGACAAAGTGGTTCCTTTTCATGTGGACGTACACATATAAAGATTTAATTTAAAATAATGACCTCGCGTGCACAAAATAGCCCCGCTTGACGGTATTTTTGAAATAATAAACATTATTTAGGTTAATTTTATTTTTTAATTTAAAATTGGTATTATTATAGAGAATTGACGTGTAATTTTTACGTTTAAGCATTCTTTTCATTAATGTCAAAATGGATGGTCCCACAACTTTGATCGGTAGTGTAGTTATGTTTAAAAAACCATATCCATATTATTTTTTCTATAAAAAATTATTGTATTTTTTAAATCACATAATAATTGCATGACAGAGATTTATTTTTTGAACATTTCTGAAGCGAAATATTGTTGGCGCATTGAGAAATATTAATTTTTCAGCCGATTTCAAAATGAAAATTAGTACATTGTTTTTTACATTCCATGTATATATTTTTAAAAATTATTTAAACTTTTAAATGTTAAAAACGAAAAAGGATCGAAAAATGAAAAGCTGACTATTTAATAAATAGATTTCAAATTTAATGTCTTCAAAAATTTTGAAATTTTAAAATGTAACTATACTGTCAATAAACAAAGATTGAAGAATGACAAATAAAGATAAGAATATTACAAGGCTCATGAACTCCGCCATATTTATAATCATGTAATTGACAAATTTAATAAAACTAATACCTTCTATTAAGCTCAGGAGGTAAAACACTCCAATCATCGGCATCGTAATAGGACCACATTGTTTATAAGTCAAAGAATTAAACAATCTTTCACTGTTGCACACAAAAGATTTCAAACTAAATTAAAAAACACTAGTCGCTCTGAAAACAGTTTTTAAGACTAAACGTGGGTACTGTAGGAAATAAGGTGTTTCTGTTATCTTATCACAGATGGTATCTAGTCGATTAGAGAGCCGATTAATGTGGATTTCTTACCAATATTTGGGTATAAAAATATTTAATACTAACATTAACAAAAAACCACACATCTCAAGTAAAATATACATTCAAAGTCAAAAATAACATTATCAATTAAAACACTTTAGCACAATTTTTACAAAACAAAGTAAACTAATTTCTAATTACTTAATGACGTAAGTACTTATCATACAAACACTTTAAACACTAATTATGTTAAACTATTGTCATTCTGATTTCGAGGAGGCCGCACATCGTTGTTTCGTTTGACACAATCGACCAACCAATGGATTCCTTCGTCAACTCCATCTCTGTTAAAATTATAAACGGAATAAGAATTAAATCATTTTTTTCAAATAAAACACGTCACTTAAACTAGATAAATAGTATTACGTACAGGGAAGAGAGACTCGCAATGAAACCACCCATTTTTTAATGAATAAATAACATGTTTAAACTATAAAAAGAATCTGGAAATCAAAATTTGTTTCTCTTATTTGTTAAAAGTTTATAAGATTTAGAAAAGAATAAAACTTGAAAGAAGTCAATGTATCATTTAGATATATTTTTGAAAGTGTTACTTTGACTGTTTCATAAAATGTCAAATTATTTTTGAAATAATGAACGTTCTTTAATGTTCTTAGGTTCATTTTAAAGTTAATGTTCTACAAAACTGGTATTACTCATATAAGCATTAATGTACACTGAAAAAAAACAGAGTTAAACTAAACCCGATGAAGAGAGTCAAGGAGAATACACTTCAGATTTAAATATAGGACAACTCTGAAGACTTTTAAACATTTTAAATTAACCTCTATATAGTTTTAAATTACCGTAAAGTGACGTCCAAAAGAAAAAAGAAATTAAAAAGAAATTAAAATCTAAAAGCTTGTAAAGAATATTTGAACAAAATTTGAAATACTTAACCTTTTAAAACTTTTATAAAAATGTTCAATAAAATTGACGTTCAAATTTTCTGTGAAATCTCAGTTCTATCCATTTTCAATGTTCACGTTTTAAAATCGAGTAAGGTTCAGAATCTCTTATTTCATAAATTTAATAAAATAATGTTTAAAAACTAACATAAAATAAATATAAGTGAAGTATGGGAATTTAAAAGGGGACGTATATTAAAATTAATTATTCAGAATTTTTATTTCATAGAATTTCAGTAGGAAGAATCTTTTTTTAGTAAAAATTTCACATTTTTGAATATGTTTTCAATCGAACATACACGGAAAAAATTAGTTGTAGAATAATTCTTGAATTAGTACAGGAACTTAGGATACGAGAATTTTTCGGGAGTTCTTATTATCAATTCTTTGACATATACCTAAGAGTTTTTCTAGAAGACTTATAATGAATTTCAAGAAGACTTCCGAAACTTAGAATAAGAATTACGGAACTCGTTTATGAAGAGAAAATTTGTTTAATTTGAAAAAATTTTTCACCCACGAGTACTCGAACTCAGTTCCTTGAGACTTTAGAAAATCTCTTCGCTTTGTCCAACTGAGCTAACACGCGATTGTAATATTGTACGCATAAATCATACTTGAGTGAACTAAGCGCTATATGGGGGCCTGGTCAGTGTATTGCGCCTTCTATTTCAGTTCCAGAACTTTTAGATCACCGCGAAAGCAATTTTCCAATCGCGCAGCTATTAAGAATTCTTGAAGATCTTTTTAGAAATACTTGAACAATTTCAGAAAGATTATTGAAATTTTTAGACATATCGCCGAATTATTTTCGTATCCTGAGTTTTTGAACTAATTCAAGAATTATTCTAGAACTAATTTTTTCCGTGTAAATTAATTCGAATTTTGACCTAACACAATTTTTAGGTCACCGAATTCATATTTAACGGAATATTCATTTTAAAGAAATCCTTTTAACCATCTTTTCAGTTAAAAGTATTCCAATTTTAACGAATTTTAATCTAGAAGAACTTTTATTTTACAGAAGTTTAGGTTAATCGAATTTTTAAATACCAGAATATTTATTTGACAGAATGTTCATTTATCCGAAATTGCAAATGGCCGAAAAATTATCTGACAGAAATATATTGGCGCGAATTTTGAAACTGACCAATTGCTATTTTCTTCATGTTTTCTGATTGGTCAATTTCAAAATTCGCGCCAAAATATTTATGTCGAATACTTTTCGTTCATTTGCAATTTCGGACAAATGAACATTCTGCATTTTAAGTTTTCTATCAAATGTCAATTCGTAGTAATACAATTTCGGACAAATGAAGATTCTGACAAATGAATATTCTGGTATTTAAAAATTCGATTAACCTAAACTTCTGTAAAATAAAAATTCTTCTAGATTAAAATTCTTTTAAATTGGAATCTTTTAACTGAAAAGTTGGTTAAAAGGATTTCTGTAAAATGAATATTCCGTTAAATATGAATTCGGTGACCTAAAAATTGTGTTAGGTCAAAATTCGAATTAATTTATGTTCGATTGCAAACATATTCGAAAATGTGAAATTTCGACTAAAAGAAGATTCTTCCTAATGAAATTCTATGAAATAAATATTCTAAATAATTAATTTCAGAACTTAATCATACGTCCCTTTAAAGTGCGGTGGTATGTAAAATAGCATAATAGAAGAAACTAAAAAGTTCAAAGTTCAAAAAATTTAGGTTAGTGAAAATATTATGAAAACGCAATGAATTGTTTATGTCTATTGTTGGTTATTCTAGTATGATTAAAACTTTTTTTGTTATTTAAAAATATTTTTAATAATTTAAGAATATTAAAAATATAAAACACTTAATAATTTGGTTTTCATTGCGCATGTCAAAAATAAAGCTTAAGGAGAGTACAAATAAGTACGATAAGGATTAGTTTAATTATTAAAAAATCTCGGGGTAAAGTTGATAGAAGTCTAAAGAGAGTCATACTGACTCTCTGTTTTTTAACTCTAAGAATTCAGCCCTCCATTTTTCTCAATGTAATAGAATTGTTTCCTTATATAAGTTATCTAAGTTGTTCCAAAGAATCCCGGCAAGAAGCCTTGAAAAGAAAAAAATTAAGTTTAGTTGACATTTACTCAAAATCGCAATGATTTCTTTTCTATTAAATACTTGAATTTCCCTCAAATACTTTTTTCTAGAAATAGAAAAGAATATTTTTGAAATTGATTCTGCTTTATTCTAAAATGATTTTGAATTTCATGCAGCAGAATATAATTAAAATGTTTTTAATACCAGAAACTTCTTCTATTCTGTAAAACAGTATATGTATTCATGATTTTTCTATCCCCAATAATTCCTTCTGGAATAGAGTCTACGAAATGTTTAATTCCATAATAGAGAATACAGTTGAAATTTTTCCTTTCCCTGGAAATTCTTTCACAGTTTCAATTCAAAAGGCTCATTTATGTTTATATATTCAAGTCACGAGTAGCTCAGTGGTTGCTTACATAGACTTGTGACATAAAAACTTGGGATTAATTCTTATATTTATTGAAAGTTTTTCAAAAACTGAATTCTGTTATTTTTAATTCATAATGCAAAAGCATAAAATGAAGGGAAATTCATGTATTAAATAGAATTAATAAAATTAAGTCTAGTTTTTTCCAGCCTTCTTACCGGGAAGTTCGAAAACTTCAAGAATAGAAAAATACAGAGCCGAAAAATAATCTGTGACACGTTCCAAAGAAAAGCACTTTCGAAAACCGCTCATAAAGAGCATTCCACACCTTTAGGTGGGAGGGGGGGGGGGGCGTGAAATGCAACCATTTGAAACAAGAGGGAGGGGGGTAGTTTAAATTTAGAACGTTCCTATTTTTTTTTGCATTGGAGTTAGGAAGACAGACTGTGTATCTGTCCTTTTTACTCCAATCTAAAAAAAAAAATTTTTTTTACCGAAGGTGTAAATGGACCTTAAGACTTTAGTTTTAAAATTCAGCAATTTTGAACGGGGGGTATAAAGTACTTTTGAATGTTATATTTAGGGGAGGAAGGGTCGTCATTTGCAACTAAGTGGAACATAAGGGGGAGGGGGCCCTACTGGAAAATCCTATATAGGTTCCTAGTAGGAATCCTATAAGATTTCTACGTAGATTCTTATAGGATTCTATATAGGATCCTATGTAGATTCCTATAGGAACATTCCTATAGGAAAAACGCATGTGATTTTGTATAGATATGACATAGGAAAACATATAATATCCTATAGGGTTAAATTTCACATTTCTATAGGAAAACATATATTTTCCTATAAGATTCCTATAGATATAACATAGGAAAATATATGTTTTCCTATAGGATCATATACGAAAACCTATAGGAAAACATATAGTTCCCTATATTGGTTCACATATGAAATCCTATAGGAAAACATATATTTTCCTATAAGTATCCTATATATATGAAATAGGAAGATATATGATTACATATAGGATCATATATGGAAACCTATAGAAAAACATATACTTGCCTATACTAGAACACACATAAAATCCTATAGGAAAACATATAGTTTCCAATAAGAATCTTTATAGGAAACTACATGTTTTCCTAAAGGACTTTTACTAAATTGGAGCAGAAATTTAGGTTTTCCTATATAGGATCGTACGTGGATTCCTATAGGAAAGCGTGTAGTTTCCTATGGCAATCTATATAGGAAACAACATGTTTTCCTATAGGGTTCCTATGAGAGTCCCATATGGGAGTGTATGTGGGTCAGCATATAGGAATTTATATAGGTTCCTAGGTAGGATCCTACATAGGATTTCTGAAAATGACTTTTTTCAAATGCGCATACCTCCGCACTGAGTCAATGTCAGAATTTAAACTTAACTGCTTCAAGCACGTGAGAGCTCTCTCTTTTTATATCTTCTCTATCTAGACTCGTTTGTGTCTTTAGGTGAGAGACCGCACCTAGCGGCATTTCTATGAATCTTTCGTATATGAATTCATATAGGATTTCACATAGGATCCTATATGTCGACCCATATAGGTGAGAGAACACACCTACCGGCATTTCTATGGAATGAACTCTCTTTTATAAGAAGAGATGCTTACCTATGTGGGTCGACATATAGGATCCTATGTGAAATCCTATATGAATTCCTATACGAGAGATTCATAGAAATGCCGCTAGGTGCGCTCTCTTACCTAAACACACAAACGAGTCTAGATAGAGAAGATATAAAAAGGGAGAGCCCTTATGTGCTTTAAGCAGTTAAGTTTAAATTCTGACATTGACTCAGTGCGGAGGTATGCGCATTTGAAAAAAGTCATTTTCAGAAATCCTATGTAGGGTCCTACCTAGGAACCTATATAAATTCCTATATGCTGACCCCTATACACTTCCATATGGGACTCTCATAGGAACCCTATAGGAAAACATGTAGTTTCCTATATAGATTGTCATAGGAAACTACACGCTTTCCTATAGGAATCCACGTACGATCCTATATAGGAAAACATAAATTTCTTCTCCAATTTAGTAAAAGTCCTTTAGGAAAACATGTAGTTTCCTATAAAGATTCTTATTGGAAACTATATGTTTTCCTATAGGATTTTATGTGTGTTCTAGTATAGGCAAGTATATGTTTTTCTATAGGTTTCCATATATGATCCTATATGTAATCATATATCTTCCTATTTCATATATATAGGATACTTATAGGAAAATATATGTTTTCCTATAGGATTTCATATGTGAACCAATATAGGGAACTATATGTTTTCCTATAGGTTTTCGTATATGATCCTATAGGGAAACATATATTTTCCTATGTTATATCTATAGGAATCTTATAGGAAAATATATGTTTTCCTATAGAAATGTGAAATTTAACCCTATAGGATATTATATGTTTTCCTATGTCATATCTATACAAAATCACATGCGTTTTTCCTATAGGAATGTTCCTATAGGAATTTACATAGGATCCTATATAGAATCCTATAAGAATCTACGTAGAAATCTTATAGGATTCCTGCTAGGAACCTATATAGGAGTTTCCAGTAGGGAGGTGCGAGCCAAAAACCTCGCAAATTGGTGAAACGTTTCTTAGGGATGCTCCCTAGAATCAAAAATTCGATTTTTGGATTACGATTGATTTAACTTCATTAAAGGTTCTTTATTCATTATCTGAAGTCATAAAAAATGTTTTTTTAAAAATATTTTTCAAGTTGAGATAATTCAAACATCAGCGGGTTGTACAGACTACCATGCGCGCTTGTTTTTTCTTTTCGTTCTCCTATGAAATTACCGATTTGCTTCTAAGGTTCCTATCTTCGGAGCGCGTCACATATTTTAAATACAAATAGTTGTGTTATAATAAATTTTCTTAAAAGTTATAAATAATATCAAGTAACATATAATTTACAAAGCTGCATTTTATGTACATATTAAAAGACAATACATTCGGTTTTTTTTTTGCATTAACCTGGTACCACACTTTTGTTTTGGATTAAATATTTTTTGCATAACTGCGCCTTGTCTTGACTAAAGAGGAAAAGGTTTATTTACACTTGGGAAATTAATTGTTGACTCCATTTAACAAATAACACAATATTTATTATAAATTAGGAAGTTCAAAGATTTTTACATTGTGTGTAATTGTCGGCAGTACACAATTATCTGATCTTCAGTTTGTACAATTATACCTGAAAGATATGCTAAGGGTGAGGGAGTATCATAAAATATATCTAGTTAGATGGGATTTCTGTTTCATGATTGGTAAATTTTAGGAAAAACCAAACGGATTGGGCTAACAGATTTAGAATCTTTACAATGTTGCCGCGTTGAAAGACTTTCACTTTAATAACATCAAAATTGCAGTAGAGGCAGTGCAGGTCCATCGTTTTTGACGGTGGAAAATCGCCACAGAACAAGAAGCAACGCTACGGCAGAGGACCTCCCATTTTGCTAGATGGAAGCTGAACTTCAGATTATGATAGACAAGCTAATGGTTCAGCGGAATGTTGCCGAGCCAATCCAAACTGTCCTGAAGAAATTCTGCCAGTGGATCTCAGCCATAAAAAAAAGCAAGAAGCCAAGGCGGCGAATGAAAAGTTTCATAGAAACGTCACCGATACACAAGAATATTCTGTAGAGAGAAGGGAAATAAGAGAGTGCTTCCAGGCTAGATCTATGAAGAACCTGGTCCTGGAATGCAAAAAAAGGAAACGGGCTCTGGAGGGGATCGATCGACTTCCTAAGACCGAGGCAAGGAAGTAGAAGAAAAAGGTGGATCCCCCTCACCGTAATGGTAAGGGCATCCGAGGGAAAGAAGAAAAAGGATGTGGTAGGTACAAGAACCATCCCCTAAGATTGCAGTGGAACCTTCACGGACCACAAACCGACACTGGTAGTGCGAGTTTGCCAAGGACAGACGTATTCTTTAGTCCTTATCAAACTGAGAAAAGAAGTGGACCTTGGCTCCTATTAGTCAACAGTAGTGGGTGCAAGGCCCACGAAGAAAGGAAACATTCCCCTCGAAAAAAGGAAGCACGTTTCGGTCTTGGGGCCGAACAAAAGAGGAGGTCGAGTCCATACCAAGTGATCACACCAATTTCAGTCATATTGAGTAATATTTACGAAATTGATATTTTGGGTTCCTTTAGGAGTAAAAAAAATAAATTTTAATTATTTTTAAAAAATTCAAAATATTTTCGAAAATATTCAAATTCGAAATTTTATGTACTATTTTTTTTGTGTTATCATAACTTCTGTAATTTTGAAGCAATTGAGATCATTTTTTTTTAAATTACTCGTATTTAAATACTCTTTCAAGAAAAATTATAATAATTAAGAAATTGTTTATAATTAAATTTTTATTAGAAAAATTAAATTATTTATTTAAACAAAATCTAAAGTATATCATCGTTCTTTTTCAAAAAATTCATAAACATAGCCTATAATGTGCTTAAACATTTAAGCCAAAAAAAAAGATGGTATGTATTATAGTTTTTGAGAAAAAAATTATTAAGTTATGCTAGCGCGGCGCGGACCGGTGTCACCGCTACTCAACGCGTAGTTCCGTAGTAACCGAAATGTATGTATATTTTTACATAATGTAAATATAGTTAGTGTATTATATTTAAATTATAAGCTTCAGAAAGTCACACTGATCTTTTCATAGTACATGGACATCAAACTTTAGAATTAAAAAAATCGGAGAAAATAATTAAAGTAAAAAAAAGTAATTAAAAAATTGGTAATTTATAGAAAAATAATAAAAATAACTAAAAATTGGGAAAATTATTAAAATTTAAGAATAATAATTGAAAATTTGTTAAATCAATTGAAAAATAATTAATATAATTAAAAACTGGTAAAAATAAGTGAAAATAAGTGAATAATTAAAATAATTTAAAACTGAAGAAAGAAAAATAATGGACTGGTAAAATTATCAAAATTCGCGATGTTCAGGGGTGTTAATTTTTTTTCTTATGCAATTTTAGACCTAAAATTATGGGGTAATGTCAAAAATAGAGAAACAAATAATTTGCGATTCTAAGAAAAACTTAAATTTTAAAAATTAAACCTCTTTCACAATTTTCATTTTTTCCATCGACAATTTTTTTGTGGGATTTTTAAATGATTTTCTACAATCCATCGTATGGATTTTGAAAAATAAAATTTCGAAAATGACCAAAAAAATATTGTTTTTTAATTTTTATGTAATACCATAATTCTACATCTTAATTGATGCAAGAAAAAAAATGACACCTCTGAGCATCAAAAATTTTGTTGAGTTAAAATTTCACCTATCTCTCCCCTTAAAGAATGATAAAAATAGTTTGAAAATAGTTGAAAGAAATGAAAACTATAATAAATTTAAAAGATGACAAAATTTTATAAGGAGAAAAATGATTAAAAATTTGAAACATAAAATTTGTCAGTACTGCGAAGTACTGACAAACTTCGCAGGTGTTGACAGATTGAATTAATGAATGAAATTTGAAGATTATTATAAATAACTATTTTTAATCAATGTTTGTAAAAAAAAATTTCAAATCAATCTTATAAGTTCACATAATAGAAAAAATTATATGAATTTGTGTTGATATCTATAATTAAATTCAACATTTAATATTTTAAAGATTTCGAATTTGCCGCTAACATTTGTAGTTCTTAACTTGCCGCTAGGTGCGTGTATTTCTCGAAAGAGAGATCGTTAAGTATTTTCTGTATAAGCAAGCAAGCTTTAATTAAAAATTCACTTATATACAGGTTTGTATCCTTTGATTTTTTATCGTTTTGCGTTTGTAGTTGAAGTGATTGAATTTGGGTCATTATTAGTACTAGTCTCACTTTTTTCTAATTTTTTAAAAATTAGAAAAATTGGGCCAGTATTATTACTGATCTTTTTTTTTATTTTTCACGTTTTTTTGTTTACAAGAAAAACGTAAAGATGCCCTTAAAATTTTGTTGCAATCCTCTGCAAAAACCCAACCATAATTTTTACAATAAAAATTTGCGATTGGTACCAGCATCTATTATAAAAATATATCCATCATTAACAAATGAATATTTTATATGCAACTCATGTAGGATAAATGTTTTATCCCAGAAACTTTCATTATTGAATTTAACAACTAGTTCTACACTAGAAATTCAGAATAATGTTTTCAGAGAAGAAAATGAAACTACTGATCAGAATCACTTAAATCAGTCCGATTCTTCTTCAGAAGATGATTTAGATTTTTGTGATTTTAAAGTAAATAAGGAGCTTGCTTTTTCGCATTTAAATAAATGTTTACAAGTCTTAGGAGAATCTGCTATAGATTTTAATGATCTATCTTCTGTGACTAAAAAAAGAGAAAATTTTCAAAATATTGTTTTAATTTTAAAAAATAAATTGTTTAATTTGCCAGATTTAAAAGACGATGCCAGTGAATTTATAAGTCATCTAAAAGAAAAATTTTCTAATGCTGAAGATCGATCATTTAAACTGAAAGTTTTAACTACTCTTCCAAAACCATGGTCTCTTAGTAAAATAGAAACAGTTTTTGGTGCTCCAAATCGTATGGCTCGATCAGCGATAAAATTAATAGCAGAAGGGAAATTTTTCAGTTCTGGAAAGCGGAAATTAGGAAACAGTCTGCCTTTAGAAACCGTGACATGTGTAAAAAGCTTTTATACAAGCGATAGTAACAGTCGGATGATGCCCGGAAAAAGAGATTTTGTCATAATTAAAACAGACGGTAAGAAGGAAAAAGTACAAAAACGTTTAGTTTTATGTAATTTGAAAGAATTGTACAAATTATTCAAAGACAAATATCCTAATATGAAAGTGGGTTTCTCAAAATTTGCAGAATTAAGACCGAAGGAGTGCCTACTAGCTGGTGCAAGTGGAACGCATACAATATGTGTATGTGTTTCTCACCAAAATGTAAAATTAATGTTCGCAGGAGTTGAGCTTAACAAATTAGTAGCAGAGAATCCCAATTTTACAATTTTGACTTATAAAGATTGGATCTCTCAAATGATGTGTAATCCTGCACAACCAATTTGCTATCTTGGAGATTGTAAATATTGTCCAGGCGATGAAAACCTACGGAATCAATTTAAAGAATTGCTTTCAGAAAACTTAATCGAAAGTATTTCTTTTAAACAATGGGTAACAGTTGACAGGTCCAACTTAGAAACACTTATTAAACCAGCTGATGAATTCGTAGACCTGTTAGCTGATATGCTTCAAAAACTTAAAATACACGATTTTATTGCAAAAGAGCAACAAAACTTTTTAGAAGAAAAGAAGGCTGATCTACAAATTGGAGAATTTATTGTTTTGGGCGATTTTGCAGAGAACTATTCATTTGTTCTTCAAGATGCTGTGCAATCTTTTTATTGGTCTAACAGTCAAGCAACTACTCACCCTTTTGTGGTCTATTACAAGCAGGATAATGGATTATTAGATCATATTAGTTTTGCAATAATAAGTGAAGTTTTAGATCACAACACAATTTCTGTCCACTTATTTCAGAAAAAATTATTGAATTTTATTAAAGAGAAAGTATCTCAGAATGTGAAGAAAATTTATTATTTTTCAGATGGAGCAGCTGCTCAATACAAAAATAAAAAAAATTTTATAAATTTGACTTATCATATTGAGGACTTTGCTTCTGAAGCAGAATGGCACTTTTTTGCTACATCACATGGTAAGGGACCATGTGATGGCATTGGTGGCACTATCAAAAGATTAGCGGCTCAAGCAAGTTTACAACGACCATTAAACAATCAAATTGTTACTCCTCTTGACTTATACGAGTGGGCAAAATCCAGTTTAGAGAAAATTAATGTAGAATTTTGTAATTACGCAGAATATGAAACTGAAAAACAATTGTTAAGTGAAAGATTTAATCAAGCTATGACCATTAAAGGTACACAAAAATTTCATTCCTTCGTACCCCTTGAGAATAAAATTGAAACAAAAATTTTTTCAAATTCTGTGCACAGCACAATTTGTAAAATAAAAAAATAAACATGACGATTAACTGTATTTATATTATGTAATAATATACATACATTTCGGTTACTACGGAACTACGCGTTGAGTAGCGGTGACACCGGTCTGCGCCGCGCTAGCATAACTTAATAATTTTTTTCTCAAAAGCTATAATACATACCATCTTTTTCTTTGGCTTAAATTTTTAAGCACATTATAGGCTATGTTTATGAATTTTTTGAAAAAGAACGATGTTATACTTTAGATTTTGTTTAAATAAATAATTTAATTTTTTTAATAAAAATTTAATTATAAACAATTTCTTAATTATTATAATTTTTCTTGAAAGAGTATTTAAATACGAGTAATTTAAAAAAAAATGATCTCAATTGCTTCAAAATTACAGAAGTTATGATAAAACAAAAAAAATAGTACTCAAAATTTTGAATTTGAATATTTTCGAAAATATTTTGAATTTTTTAAAAATAATTAAAATTTATTTTTTTACTCCTAAAGGAACCCAAAATATCAATTTCGTAAATATTACTCAATATGACTGAAATTGGTGTGATCACTTGGTGTGGACTCGACCAGGAGTGAAATTGACGATAGCGGTTGCAGACCATGACGAAGCGACAAGGCTGGAGGAAGTAGGAAGAGTAAAGGTGGGCTTTTTGAGCTGCCAAATTAGGAGAAGGCTAATGGTGACTAGGTGCTATAGCTGCCTGGACTATGGACACAAGAAGGATGAGTGCAAGGTAGTGGAGAGATTTTCTGCATGTTACAGGTGTGGAAAATCTGGCCATACTCTTGTAGAAATGCAGAGAAGAGGCGTTTTGCTTCTTGTACACGGGCGAACCCATCACAGGAGTGGAAATGTGTCAAAAATCAGGGAAGTACGCCTGTTTCAGAAGAGTCCTGGAACAGGCAAAGAGAGAAGAGGCTCTTGGGCGCATTGGGGCTAGGGCCACCAGGCTCGGTCAACTCAATGTTTGAAAATGGAGAATTTCAGCGCCTCTATCGCAAAGGCAACAAACTAAATTTTTGTGTAGTTGTGTTTGTGAAAATATATGTATGCAAATCTTCTTTGTGTGGGTTTCACTTTATATAAAGCATATAAATTTTGAAGTGAAGAAAAACTATTGCAGAAATTAAAGAAATTAAATGTAGAACATGTTACTTTACAAACTTATGATCCTCTAATCTACGCTTAATATTGCTTTAATTCTGCAATAATTTTTCTTGAAATGAAATTAATGTCGGTAATTGAAGGTAAAGCCATATAAGTATAAATTACACATTTATTAAATACACAGCATTTTTCTACTTATGTCCGCATTTTCAAGTAACAAATATTCACAAATTATTAATCATTTGCGACAAATCTGTAATAAAAATAACTGAGCACAATATTGAGTACATTTTGTGACAGTAAACACTAAAAGCAATATGGCTGCACTCACAAGTCCTCACGAGGCTGACACGTTAACCAAGGCTACAATTAGCGCACAGCGCCTCTATCGCAAAGGCGATGAATTAGTACCCCGCAATACCCCTCTACCCGTTTGCCTAGAGTTAGGATTCGCCACTCGTCTCCATAAGAGTTGACCGAGCCTGAGGGCCACCTAGGTGACACAACGAGGAGATTCAGAAAGAGGAAGTTTACTCACTCTTAAAGCGCCTCTAGAGGTAGTTGACGGTTTATCGGGATTCTTAAGCAGCCTTGTGCGGCAGAAGGGTCTAGCTAGAAGACCGTCAACGAGACCAGGTCCCGCATCGAAGGGAAAAAGACGCCTAGTTGGTAGCATCGGGATAACACTTCGCCTTACAATGTAAAAGAACCCGTCCTATACACTCAAAGAATTTAACCCGTTTAACTAAATTTGTCCGTCTAAACGGACTTTTTGGAGACATCTGGTGGACATAGTTGTGAATTATTTTAAAAGCATATGTCTCTTTGTCTTGTTTGGGGAAAAAATCTTTGGAGAAATTAAATTTTGTAAGAATCAATATGTTACCCTCACTATCACCCTCTCTCTCACAACAACCTCAAGTGCACAGCTATTGACTGCGAAACTCCAATACCTTCTTTTTCATTCACAAAACGTACAGCAAACCAGGGTGTGTATTGTTTCGTGTGTTATACATCAAAAACAAGTTACTAAGGACACAAACAGATGACAGTATTCGCTTCTGTCCAATATCGAAATGTAGATCAGAAATCAAGGGTGTTAACTGCAAAAACTGCTGTCTTCTTAGTGTCTTATTTTAAGACATTTTGGTGTCTTTTTGTATCTAAAACGCAAAAAATGTCCCATTTTAAGACACTTATTATTGCGTCTTAGATGAAATAAAGACACCAAAATGTCTTAAAATAAGGCACTTAGAAGACAGCAGTTTTTGCAGTGTTGCACATTACCCCACAACACTCTACATATGGGTCATTCTTCGGATTATTTACATTCAAAAATTAGATTTGTCGGGAATAATTGTGTATTGGAATCTATACTGAAAAATAATACATACGTATTTTCTGTATTTCGTGATTTGATTGGAGTTACAGAAGTTATAAATTATTGAAATTTGGAGTTTTCAACAAAAGGGTATTTTTGAACGCGTTTTTCCCCAGTGGCGGATTCAGACAAGGTTTTTGGAGGGGGTTTTGTAGCAAAAGTACATTAAAAACGGACTAAACATCTCCCTAGCAAACAAACTATTCGATATTGCGTATTGAAATTTAGTGTACTGATATATTTTAACGTGAAGATTACAGAAAAATTGTAGCGAACATGATCTGGATTGATAGCACAGCCCCACAAAAAAAAAAGGTTATCCGAGACACTACAGTAGAGTGTTCCTACGTATTTTACTCTGCTAAATCCGAATCCAAGGTCAAAATGATAAGAATAGCTAAATTTTTTGAGATAATCTCACAAAATCTCTCTCTCTCACTCTCTCTCTCTCTCTCTCTCTCTCTCTCTCTCTCTCTCTCTCTCTCTCTCTCTCCTTCTCTCACAGATAAATATAAGGCCCCAGGAGGGAGCCCCCCTCTGTTAAGTCAGAGGGCTAAAATTTAGTATGCTTATGTATTTTTACGTACGAATTATGAAGAATCATTTTTAGATTCTGAATAATTATTATGAGGTTACAATGATTTTTTTTATAATCTCATAATATTCAATTCCAATTACAGAAATCATATTTTTATAATCCGTACGTAAAAATACACAAGTATACCAAATTTTAACCTCTAGGTCAAATAATGCAGAAATAATGGAAAAAAAACTTTTAATTTCAACAGTTTTTCCTTGACAAGGTTATGACCATCAAATATTAAAATTCTTTGACTCTCGTAAATCAGGCGCCAAGAATGTGGTGTTGTGAGGGGGTTATTTTGTGGGATAGCTACCCAAAAAGGGAAGGGGAGATATTTTCTGATCGAAATAACAAAAGTTTGATTACGGATTGATTCTTTGACTCTCGTAAATCAGGCGCCAAGAATGTGGTGTTGTGAGGGGGTTATTTTGTGGGATAGCTACCCAAAAAGGGAAGGGGAGATATTTTCTGATCGAAATAACAAAAGTTTGATTACGGATTGATTGAGCTCATTCATATTTGGTCTGTTCGAGTTTGAAATTCGCCAATTATTAATAATTAGAGTTATAGTTAGAAATGTCAAAAATTGGTGGTTTTGTCCCATTCTATCCTACCTACTTGTTTTTGTATATGGGGCAAAATTTCTCAAGTGTACCAATCGAAAAAATGAAACGGGCTAATATTTGCACAAAAGGGTCAAATTTCTGTCCAACCTGTTGCATAATAGTTATGATTTTTCAAAAAATCCCTTCTTCACACTTGACCAGAATCTTCAACTCTCTCCCCCTTCTACAATTTTCATTAGAATTTCATAATAATTGGTGGTTTGAGTACTGACATAAAATACTATATTTTGTGCAAATATTAGCCCTTTTCATTTTTTCGATTGGTACACTTGATAAACTTTGCCTCATATTTATTTGTTCATTCTGTGTCATTATTTTGCGATAATTTAAATTTCGATATAAATTTAATAATTTTTATATATAAAGAAATCGTTACAACGATTCATAATGAACCATTCTCCCCTATATAAAAGAATTTCAAAAGTTTAATAATATTTCAATATATAAACTTAATAATTTTCATTTGTTAAATTGTATTTATCCATATTTTGGATGGAAATTGAAATTCAATTCAAATGATTATGCAAATTTATTTGAGTTTTACGTACCCATTGAGAGCTGATACAGGCATTACCATGCAATCCCTTCGTCCAATAAGATGGGCGTTTTTATTGAAAATTGGCTTTACTTCTCTAACACCCATACAATCAGGTACATCCTGTTTATTTGCTAAAACTAAAAGGGGCACTCCCGTCAAATGCTCAGACGATATAACTCTATCTGAAATATTAATTGAAATAAAGTATAAATGGTTTCCAGAAGTTATCTACAACTATTAGTTTTTTAAACTATCCATACCGAACGTTTCTTTGGAATCTGGAATCCTGTCTCTATCAGATGAGTCTACTATGTAAATTACTGCGTGAGATTCTGCGTAATACTATAAATTAAACAGATCTTTTAAAAAAAATTTCTCACATTTCTAACTTAAGGGGAGGTTACCGTTCTCGAAAAAAATATATCGTTTAGCCCCCTACACAGTGGGCTGGAATTCCAAAATCCTGGCCAAAACCCCAAAAAAAAAGTTTTCGAATTTGTTTTTCATACTATATAGGTTATGTACTTTTGCGAAAAGTATCATATTAAAAAAATCTGAAACAGAGGTTACTTCTGGAGATATGTATACAAATTTTATACCTACAAATAATTATTAATACAAATATTTTTTTTCAAAAAAGTTACAGAAAAGTTATATATTCCACAATATTCTGTTTAAGGGGGTCTTCTACTCTCCAGGCCCGAAATTCAGTGGTTTTTTTTAGGAATTAATTGTGAAGAAACTACTGAATATTTTTTGATAAATGTTTTTTTATTTTCACGATACATCCTTTAACTTTGAAATTTTCTTATTCATGATGAAAAATAAAAATGGTGGTGATCTTGAAACGCCCTTGCGTAAACGCGTTTCAGAAATGCAGAGGTCCCGCTTGAGTCACGGTTTTGGCACTGGGACAATCCAAAATCAAAAAACGAATTTTTTTCATGTTTATAGTTGCGTTGACTATTTTTTCCCGTGGCAGATTTTTTTTATTTTTTGATTTGTCAAAATTATGCGAAAATTCGCAAAAATTTTCATTTTTTTCTTTTTTCTTTTTTGACTTTAAGGAGCTATAAAAAAGAACGAAAAAAAATTTCAAAAATCGTACACGGAGATAAATAGCTGAATCATTTCTGAGTAATTTAAAAAAAAAAAAATTAAAATCGGACCATTTTTACTATAAAAAGCGTGACTCAGCAGCTTAAAAAACACTACTTTCGGGGAAACGAGTTTAAAGTTAACACATGGTGTATAACTTGATTGTAGTAACTTATGAGTTAATCTGCTAATATCGTGTCGGAACAAGGTTTTTTGTTTTTATAGGGGTCTTTGAACATCAGCAAAGATAAAAAAATTATAAATTGGTAATTTGTTGATAATGGAATCATTATAAATAAACAAATGTTACAAATGAACAAAAATTCGTGGGTTTTTTCAATTCCCAGAAACATGCAAAAGAACGTGATTCTCACGAAATTCTTTCTGTGGCGTATTCTCAGATACATATAAACTGAAATAAAAAAGAAAAAAATTTTTTTTTTTTTTTGAAACCCCGAGTAGAAGACCCTCTTAACCTCTTTAATGTCTTTAAATACAATATCTTTGTGTACATTTTTATGAAAAAAAAGTTGTGCATATTTGCACCCTATTCTGTAATCTCCCCCCCTCCTCTTTTTTAAAATTCTTACATAACTTAAGGGTGTTGTGGGGTGATGTGCAACACCGTCGATTTCTGGTTTGCTGTGCGTAAAGCGAGCTTAATTTCTCGAGTTAAAAGTATTTTTCGATTTTGACATTTATAGTTATTTCATGAATTGTTTTGAATTATTTTATAGATGAGTTTGTTTATATTGTTTGTTTTTTAAGTGCCTTTAATATCCAAAGAGATTTTGTCATTTTCTTACATTGTATTTCTGTCACACCAGATTGCGCAATATATCGTATTTGGGGTGATGTGCATCAATTTACTTTATTATTATTATTTTATTATTATTTATTATTTTATTATTATTATTACGCTACAAAAATAAACAAATAAATAAAAAGTCAAATGCAAAAATCTTTTTCTCATTGTAGAAATTTCCACTTTTTAGAGGTCGACTATAATCTTAGTAAAAATTTTGTTTCTTAGTGAAAAAAACGCTTCTTAAGAAGCGTAAATTTAATACTTAAAGCAATTTACATCGATATTTATGGATATTTTCTCTGAACTTTACCTGTGTTGCACACCATCCCAACTTTTTTTGGAAATGCCAAAGAACGTTTTTAAAAATGCGAAAATGTTTAAAATCTATTAATGAAGGAATGTAGTATTTTCCTTCCTCTACATTATTCAATCATGAAATATTTAAGAATTTGATTATTGAACATGTTTTACGAGCAACGAAAAAAAGTGTTGCACATCACCCCACAACACCCTATATTTTCTCGAAATTTACAATGAATGTATAAGTTTCTTTTAACTAAAAATATTATTGTTTATTATTTAAAGTATTATTATTAACTTCTTTATTCTTAATTAAGAATTGTTAAGAAAATTCAATTTATTTAAAAAATAATTTTTCTTCTAAAAATGATAAAAGGACAGTTTTTACAGACTATATGAAAAAACTATATTTTTCCGCAGTTATGCTATTTTTTTTTTATTAAAAATGCTTCAACAAGCGAAAGAATTAATTAATGTTTTATTATAAAATTGTTCTAAATTCTGAATCGGATAAGAGGCAAGTCAAGATGTCGAGAAAAGATATTTTTAATTTTCTCATTTTATAATTGTTTGGTTATAACAATTAATCTTTTGTAAAATGACTTTTAATCCTAACCGCATATTAATACTGTTCGAAGAGCAATTCAATATTAATTTTAAAACTAAGTTTGAAAAATTAATTTTCGAAAACTGATTTTTAATTCCCTACTTCCAATCCCAAAAACCCTTATATATAATTACTTTTATAAATATAGAAAAAATTTAATATAAAATCGCCAGTTTGAATATTGAAAATTTGACTTCGGATCCGTTGTCAGCTTATGAACCAAGCCTTCTAAAAATAAAAAAACTCTTTAATTATGTTCGTTATATTAAATCCGCCATTTTAAATTTTGAAATTTCACTTAAAATTCATTATCAGCAACCCAAAAAATCATTATATATCTGATTTGAGGTTTTAGCCAGGATTTCGGAGTTCTAATCCACTGTGCGCTAGTGGAAAAAATCGTCACAGTAAGATTAATTATTACTATATGAATTTATCACTTGATTCAGATTGCAAAAATGTTTTTCCCGTTTTGTAGTTATAATAATTATTATTATAGATTATCATGCAAAATTTATTTGGATAAATTAAATTGTATTCGTTTCAAAGACAGAAATTATCAGTTTGAATACTGATAATTTATTTAACTGAAACTTCACAAATTATTAATTTTTTTTATCACCACTTAGCAATGATGTCAACATATAAATCAAATAATTGAATATAAAACTAACATAAAATAAAATACTTAATTGAAATA
Source organism: Ganaspis brasiliensis (assembly GCA_037103525.1). Lineage (NCBI taxonomy): Eukaryota > Metazoa > Arthropoda > Insecta > Hymenoptera > Figitidae > Ganaspis > Ganaspis brasiliensis. The sequence continues at coordinate 2,223,267 of JAZKLR010000502.1, forward strand.
AGTCAATTTACACATATAACCTAAACACAATTAAAAAAAATTTTTAAAAAATCTATGTATACAAAAACTAATAAATACATAATAATAATAATCATAGTAATAATATACCTTAATGTGTCTATTTTTTTTCTCCAGCGGGATAAATAATACCCCGTCATTATTCAGCCCGCTAGCGGGCCAAATAGCCACTTGGTATAAATAAACATTTTACATACTTTATCCCACAAAGATTGAAGTTCTTCTTGACCACCGAGATCCCAAAAATTCAGTCTTACTCCAGCAATATCAATTTTGCCAATATTTAATCCAACAGTTGTTGTTATTTTATTTGGATTCATTCCTTTATAATTTTTTGTGAATTTCGTCTTGGCAGCTTCCAAATATGTCTAAATTCATTAATAAAAAAGTCCGGAAAAGTCAACAATTTTCATAATCAACTTTTCAAAACATAACCTACAAAATATTTTATTTTCTCAATCTGTATACTTACAGTTTTTCCAGCATTATCAAGTCCCAATATAAGTATAAAGTATTCATCTTTCTGAATTAAATACTTATAAAAACCATGAAGCAGAGTATACATTTTACTGAAAAAAAAGAAAAATAAATAAATTTCTATAAACAATTTTTAACTTTGTTTTTAAATGCACTTGTATATACATTTGCATATGTGTATGGTGTATATGTATACATATATATTCAACCTATACAAGGTATTTAAATTCTAACCTGCTTTTTAGAAAATTCTACATTTCTGTTTATATGCATGATATATATAGAATTTTATTTATCCAAAGCTGAGAAATATCCATTTTTATAAAGAAGACACAAATTTAGGAAAGACTGTTTATTTTATAATTAAGTTATAGTAATTTTAAGTTAGAAAATTTTAAAAATTTAAATTTAAATGATGGGAGGAACAATAATGGTACGCTCACACCTCTGTGCAAGCCTCTGTGGGTTGCATGTTGCATGGGCCTGCTGCAGGAGTTAAGCCCAACGCACAATTAATACTGTTACGGGCAGGGTTGTGGTAGAAAAATACCTTAGGTAAATTACGTGGTACTTTACGGTAAAATACCTAGAAAATTACCTCAATAATATTTTACATAATGTATTTTTTGGGAGTGGGGGTAAAACACGGTATTTTACTTATGTAAAATACCTGTAAATTACGTAAAAAAAATCGAGTGACGCGGCACTGCACAACCCTGGTTATGGGAGCAGGCAGAGTTGGGATGTTAAGCGTAACTTTGAGTTTTTGACGTATATTACGTAAGTTTTTTTACGTTTGTAATATGTCATTTACCCCCTCCCAACAGAAAATGCATTGTGTATAAAATTCAGGACGTAATATACGTTCGTAAAATACGTCAAAAACCCCACGTATTTTACGTGAAGTACATATATTACGTTCACATAATGAGAAAGCCGAAGATGTAAATATATCTTTGTCTCCCTCTTTCTCTCTCATTATGACGCAACGTTTGACGCATCCATGTGATTTTACCCTCAAAGCAGAATTGAGATTTACCTATCCCAGGATTAAGGAGTTATCTCTGTTTGAAGACTTAAAAAAAAGATATTTTTTAAGATTTTTTAGTGAGTACAGTTTTAAATTATCTTTGACAACTAATATTCCATTTAATTAAGCAACTTTTAAAGAGTGAGAAAAAATTTTATTATGAATTTTTTTTAAAAGATGGCCCCTGTAGGATTGCATAAAGAGTACAATGTTTCTTTGCATTGTTCCGCGGCGAGCAGTTGAAGTACCCTGGATCATTATTTGGAAGCGTAAAATTTTTTTTTCCTCAAACTGCATAAGATTATATAGAGAAGTACACATGATCATAATTTTAGAATTTTTTTTTTAGAATTGCGAGACTTACAAAAAAAATCGCATTTTGCACCCAAAAAATCGACTTTAATTAAGGTTACCGTTCTCAATGGTGAAAAATTCATAAAATTTATAGGAATTTCTTTTTTCATAGACAGAAGTATTTTTGGAATTGCAGTTTTTTTTTATTTAAATATTTAATAATTATATAAACTTTTTACATATTTATATTTAAAAAAAAATTAAAAATAGCGACTGTAGCTTAACCCTCTGCCTACTGAAATGACCGTTAACGACAAAAATCGACAATTCGGACGCCTGGTGGGGACTATAGGAAAGTCGTAGGATAGTTTGAGAGTGGGGAGAAGTAACCGAAGGCAGAGGGTTAACTTATCGAAGACCCTGCGCGCCGTATTTTTTTTATGCGCCGTACGTTCCACAGCCTTTCCAGGTTATCTAAAGCAAAAATTCCTGATAAATTATTAAACTAGGATAAGTTTAGGGGGCTTATCGTTTTCCTTTTTTTAAAAAAAATTTTTTTAATATTTTTTTTTGACTCATAAAGTAAAAAGAAATAAGCTTAAAAATTGAGTTTTGTCTTCAAATAGCCGCTATTTTGCTAAAAAAACGTTTTTCAAAAAAAGGAAAACAATAAAGCCCCCTAAATTTATCCTAGTTTAATAATTTATCAGGAATTTTTATTTCTGATAATCTTGCGAGACTGTGGAACGTACGGCGCATAAAAAAAATACAGTGCGCAGGGTCTTCGATAAGTTAAGCTACAGTCACATTTTTAATTTTTTTTTAAATATAAATATGTAAAAAGTTTATATAATTATGTACTATTTAAATAAAAAAAACCGCATTTCCAAAAATATTTCTGTCTATGAAAAAAAATTTCCAAACTTCATGCATTTTTCACCATTGAGAACGGTAATCTCCCCTTAAACATAAAGCAAAATCCTTTTCATCAATTTTAAAAGTCGTGTGTACTTCACTAGATAATTTAACTAAAAGGCTACAGTTAAATTTTCAAGTCATTCGGATGAAAACTCTATGAGGCGCTGTTTTGCAAAACATGATTTCGAGAAAAACGCGTTTGAAGTTGAAATTGTCTACTTTTACTCTTCAGCATTGCTCCAGAAAAATTAATTTTAAGAATATTTTCAAATTATTTTCATGCAAGTATCCCGGTAAAAAGCCTACTTGCATTAGTAAGTATTAAGGACGTTGGAACCCGAAGCTGAGAGTGGCGTAGAAACACTTTTTCCTCCTTTGCTCGAAAATTTCCATTTTATGAATTTTTTTTAGAAACACTGGACACTTTTTCAAAAAAAGGGCCATGGTAGACAAAAGTATTTGAGATAAGGAATTTTTTAAACATTTGTTTTATGCAAACAAATGTGCCTACAAGAGTCAAAATTAACTCCCGTTTTGACATTGCAAGATTTTCCGTAAAAGATGGCCGCCGCCATCTCACTTGAGGCCCATGTCACGTAGCCTGTGCCCAGCTGACGAGCAGCGGCCATCTTTTACGGAAAATCTTGCAATGTCAAAACGGGAGTTAATTTTGACGCTTGTAGGCACATTTGTTTGCATAAAACAAATGTTTAAAAAATTCCTTATCTCAAATACTTTTGTCTACCATAGCCCTTTTTTTAAAAAAGTGTCCAGTGTTTTTAAAAAAAATTCATAAAAGGGAAATTTTCGAGCAAAGGAGGAAAAAGTGTTTCTACGCCACTCTCAACTTTCGGGTTCCAACGTCCTTAAAGTTTCTACTCTTTAATGCCAAATTTAATTCATTTTAATTTTATTAAATCCCTGATTGTGCAAAATATTTTTAATGCCTAAAATTAAGATTAGTTTGCTGTACATTTAATGCATTCTTATTCCAAATGAAAAGACGCCATTTTGCAGAAATATATTTTATTGCTTTTTTATGCCTTTTTTAGAAAATGAATGTAACTCATTTGATTACATTTGAATAACTGTATGAATATGGAAATTTTAATACAATTTATTTTAAATTTTGATAATTAAAAAAATTAATTTTAATACGATTGAATTTTGAACGCCTTATGCGAAATTTTAATGCACTTTAATAATGTTAGTTTGAATTAAAATCTGCGATCGAACCTGATGTTAACAGAATTTTACCTGATATCAATTTAATGTTTCTCGATCGTAAAAAACAATATTAAAATAGCAACTGTTGATTAATTAGAAATAATAGAGCCGCACAAGTAGGGTAACTGAATTTTTTTTCTATAAAAAAAGCTAAATATTTTTTCTTAAACATTAGTTTTGAAACTTGGAAAAATAATTTTAAAATATTTAGCCTTTTTTTATAGCAGAAAAAAATAGTTTGTACGACACTTTCATTTCTAATTATTCAACATTTGCTAATTATTCTTGTCTTTGACAAACGTCTATACAGAAATCAGGCAATAGCATTTGTATTAACAAGCTTGATCAAACTTAATGTAAATTTTATAATTTTTGTTTTTAATTATATTTAGCACAATCAAGAAATTATTAATTAATGTTAATATTTATTGAATTTGTCAATAATCTTAGAATCTTAATTAGTTAATTGTCTGTTACCAGACATAAACAAAGCTTCGATTTTTTTTTTTTTTTGAGTAAATGATTAAAATGCATTAAACTGAAACTGATTGGTAATTATTAAGAATCGCGGCTTTTGCGAATTTTTAAGTTTTTTGATCGGGACCAAGCCTAAGTGGTGTATTTTAGCACCAAAGTAAATAATCCGGTGGGGGAGGTTGAAAAAGTTTACCTGCTTTTTTTATTTTTACAAAAAACTCCAATTTTTTAACTGCACTAAGACAGGCAGTTACGCATCCTTTTAAAAGTGATCACTTACGTAATGGTGAAGACCCATGCGAAGGATAGATTATCAGAGGAATAGAATAGACCAATCAGAAAAAACTTTCCATTGTGACCAATTATCTGATTGGTCTATTGTAATCCACTGATACCCTACTCCGTCGCATGGAACTTCACCCTAAGGCCAGAGTTATGTAGTGACGGAGCACTGGCGGCAATTGACCGGTGACCGTCATAGAACCGAAATAATATAACAATAATTATTATCAAAAAATACAGTGTTCCTATCGACCAGCTTGAAAAAAAGAGAGAGTGAGGGGGACAAGCTAGAAGGGGGTTGGGGTGCCACTAATACGTGAAGTCGGTTTATTTTATATCAGTCTGTTTAGTGGCACCCTAACCCCCACCCCCCTAGGACTGTCCTTCTCACTCTCTCTTTTTTTCAAGCTGGCCGATAGGAACACATTACTGTATTTTTTGACAATAATTATTGTTATATTATTTCGGTTCTGTGAGGGCGCAATTACATGTCAGCGTCGAAAGCTGCGTTTTTGCGTTGAATGTTGAAAGTGACAAAGATGTGACTATATTTCTCTCCTCCTCTCTCTCTCATTATTCAACGCAAAAACGCAGCGTTCGACGAGCCAGTATTATTTTGACACATGACTTAATTTTAGATTGTTATATTGTACAGGAATGGAAATGTTATTTTGTACAACTGCTAAATGATATTTTGTACAATTTTGAAAAATGAATTTGTTATTTTGTACAATTTTTTAAAAAAGCTAAAATATTGTACTCCCAATGTTTTATTGCATTTTTAAAAAATTGTACAAAATAACAAATTCATTTTTCAAAATTGTATAAAATAACATTTAGCAGTTGTACAAAATAACATTTCCATTCTGTACAATATAACAATCTAAAATTAAGTCATGTGTCAAAATGATACTGGCTCCGTTCGACGCAGACATGTAAGGTCGAGTCCATACCAAGTGATCACACCAATTTCAGTCATATTGAGTAATATTTACGAAATTGATATTTTGGGTTCCTTTAGGAGTAAAAAAAATAAATTTTAATTATTTTTAAAAAATTCAAAATATTTTCGAAAATATTCAAATTCGAAATTTTATGTACTATTTTTTTTGTGTTATCATAACTTCTGTAATTTTGAAGCAATTGAGATCATTTTTTTTTAAATTACTCGTATTTAAATACTCTTTCAAGAAAAATTATAATAATTAAGAAATTGTTTATAATTAAATTTTTATTAGAAAAATTAAATTATTTATTTAAACAAAATCTAAAGTATATCATCGTTCTTTTTCAAAAAATTCATAAACATAGCCTATAATGTGCTTAAACATTTAAGCCAAAAAAAAAGATGGTATGTATTATAGTTTTTGAGAAAAAAATTATTAAGTTATGCTAGCGCGGCGCGGACCGGTGTCACCGCTACTCAACGCGTAGTTCCGTAGTAACCGAAATGTATGTATATTTTTACATAATGTAAATATAGTTAGTGTATTATATTTAAATTATAAGCTTCAGAAAGTCACACTGATCTTTTCATAGTACATGGACATCAAACTTTAGAATTAAAAAAATCGGAGAAAATAATTAAAGTAAAAAAAAGTAATTAAAAAATTGGTAATTTATAGAAAAATAATAAAAATAACTAAAAATTGGGAAAATTATTAAAATTTAAGAATAATAATTGAAAATTTGTTAAATCAATTAAAAAATAATTAATATAATTAAAAACTGGTAAAAATAAGTGAAAATAAGTGAATAATTAAAATAATTTAAAACTGAAGAAAGAAAAATAATGGACTGGTAAAATTATCAAAATTCGCGATGTTCAGGGGTGTTAATTTTTTTTCTTATGCAATTTTAGACCTAAAATTATGGGGTAATGTCAAAAATAGAGAAACAAATAATTTGCGATTCTAAGAAAAACTTAAATTTTAAAAATTAAACCTCTTTCACAATTTTCATTTTTTCCATCGACAATTTTTTTGTGGGATTTTTAAATGATTTTCTACAATCCATCGTATGGATTTTGAAAAATAAAATTTCGAAAATGACCAAAAAAATATTGTTTTTTAATTTTTATGTAATACCATAATTCTACATCTTAATTGAAGTAAGAAAAAAAATGACACCTCTGAGCATCAAAAATTTTGTTGAGTTAAAATTTCACCTATCTCTCCCCTTAAAGAATGATAAAAATAGTTTGAAAATAGTTGAAAGAAGCAAGTTTACAACGACCATTAAACAATCAAATTGTTACTCCTCTTGACTTATACGAGTGGGCAAAATCCAGTTTAGAGAAAATTAATGTAGAATTTTGTAATTACGCAGAATATGAAGCTGAAAAACAATTGTTAAGTGAAAGATATAATCAAGCTATGACCATTAAAGGTACACAAAAATTTCATTCCTTCGTACCCCTTGAGAATAAAATTGAAACAAAAATTTTTTCAAATTCTGTGCACAGCACAATTTGTAAAATAAAAAAATAAACATGACGATTAACTGTATTTATATTATGTAATAATATACATACATTTCGGTTACTACGGAACTACGCGTTGAGTAGCGGTGACACCGGTCTGCGCCGCGCTAGCATAACTTAATAATTTTTTTCTCAAAAACTATAATACATACCATCTTTTTCTTTGGCTTAAATTTTTAAGCACATTATAGGCTATGTTTATGAATTTTTTGAAAAAGAACGATGATATACTTTAGATTTTGTTTAAATAAATAATTTAATTTTTTTAATAAAAATTTAATTATAAACAATTTCTTAATTATTATAATTTTTCTTGAAAGAGTATTTAAATACGAGTAATTTAAAAAAAAATGATCTCAATTGCTTCAAAATTACAGAAGTTATGATAACACAAAAAAAATAGTACATAAAATTTCGAATTTGAATATTTTCGAAAATATTTTGAATTTTTTAAAAATAATTAAAATGTATTTTTTTTACTCCTAAAGGAACCCAAAATATCAATTTCGTAAATATTACTCAATATGACTGAAATTGGTGTGATCACTTGGTATGGACTCGACAATTGTGCCCTGACGGTCACCGGTCACTTGAGGTCAGGTGAAGACCTCTGTGTATCACTACAGTCTCCTATACAACCTTGAGCATGTTTACACCTGTAAAAATAATAGTAAAGGTGTAAATATTTATTAAACCAATAAATCTAAAACTGATATTAAAGTGCTTAAAGCGATTTAAGCAAAGAAAATTGGTTAAATCAGTAAAATTTGATCATATTAAAAAATTGAAGTTTTTTGTAAAAATAAAAAAAGCAGGTAAACTTTTTCAACCTCCTCCACCTGATTATTTAATTTGGTGCTAAAATACACCACTTAGGCTTGGTCCCGATCAAAAAACTTAAAAATTCGCAAAAGCCGCGATTCTAAATAATTACCAACTGATTTAATTCGTTTTCTTTGAATTAAAAAGTTTGGCACAATCAGGGATTTAAATGTATTAAGCATTTTAATACTTTTTAATGAAAGTCTTTTTACCGGGTACGTTATTGAATATCAATGTGGGAATGTCATAGTGTATTTTAAGCCAATTAAAAATGCACCCATGGTCTAGTTACAGAACGTGCGTTAAAACGCAATCATGGGACTACACCCTTAGGGCGCAATTACATGTCTGCGTCGAACGTTGCGTTTTTGCGTTGAATGGTGAGAGGGAGAAAGATGTGACTATATTTCTGTCTTTCTCTCTCTTACTATTCAACGCAAAAACGCAGCGTTCGACGCAGACATGTAATTGCGCCCTTACGCTTTGTGCTCAAATTGGATTTCAGAGTCCAATTTAACGTTTAACGTCCGTTTTGTAACTAGACCATGAGTGCAAAAGAGATGCAGATATACTGTTGTCACTTTTGCACTCATGGTCTAGTCAAAGTCTAGTTACAAAACGGACGTTGAAACCCAATAGCCTAACGCACAATGAATCGTAATCGCTAATCCTTAATCGTAAGAATGAGAGGAAGTAGGACAGACATTTATCTCTGTCCTGCTTCCTCTCATTCTTACGATTAAGGATTAGCGATTACGATTCAACGTGCGTTAGGCCAATCATGGGATTTGACCCTCACCCTCAGGGTTGTGCTCGTAACATAGTACCTTAGAAATTATGTGATATTTTACAGTAAAATACCTAGTAAATTACCTCAATAATATTTTATATAATGTAATAATTTTTTTGGAATAAGCCTAACGCACAATGAATCGTAATCGCTAATCCTTAATCGTAAGAATGAGAGGAAGTAGGACAGACATATATCTCTGTCCTGCTTCCTCTCATTCTTACGATTAAGGATTAGCGATTACGATTCGTTGTGCTTTAGGCTATATGGGGTAAAATACGGTATTTTACTTGTGTAAAATACCTGTAAATTACGTAAAAAACTTCGAGAGACACTACACGACCCTGATCAGTATGTTAATAACCTTTCCATCCCTGCCCTTACTATATTACGGTTTTACAATTTGTTTACGTAAATTACCTACTTCTGGTAATTTACCTGTCATTCTGCTCGGAACTTTAATAACCACAAGAATAATAAATAATAATAAAACGAGCGGATTAGCGCTTGCGCATTAATTTTCCCTGTATTCGTTCGTTGACAGAGTGGGCACAGTGGCGACAATTGTCATCCGTAGTTGTCAATCTGTCAATTGGTCATTAACGATCGAAAAATCATCTTGCCGTCTCTCTTTACCGTCCAGTTTCGTCCGGCGTCCAGCGCGCACGACTAAGTTTGGCACCTAATTTTCAATAAACGTGTCATCATGAATCAGTTATTTTTGTCAAGATTTTCATTCCAAACCTAAAACGACTTTTCATCACGGAATAATGTATTCAAGCTCAGTGATGTACCACGTGTTTTCCAAGCCCAGTCCTTTAATCAGTCAGATTGGCAGAATCCGTCTTCTTAAACCCTGCCAAAAAAATCAATATTTTTGGGGAGCCGTTAATCTCAGTGGATATTTAGGAAAAGCTGTTCTTAAAAATAAAATCAGTAGAAATGCAAAATTTCAAATACAGAAAAAAATGTTTTGCAAAACAACAAAAGAATCAGTTACCAGTGAAATTTCTTCTGGAGTTCTTTCCAAAAAAGAAGCCAAGAAACTTGCCACCACTCTCACTTCCGAAGAAAGAGAAGTTTTAATTACTGCTCTGCAAGAATGTCAGTCAATGAAGATGAAAGCAGAATTTGAAGGTATATAATACTTTTGATTATTAAGCTAAAAGTTTCAGTCTGAAGCAGTTCCATTACCGGTTATTCCCAGATTATTATTCGATGATGAGTATGTCACTAATAATACACGACATCAACATTGCAGTATATTTTATTTTTTTAATTTACATGCCTTTTGCGTAATTTGTTTTTATTCATTCTTATTTATAAGTTTATTGAATTTATTTTCGATTAATATCATCATTCATATGATCATTCTTTGGGATAATTTTTAATTCGTTTATTAAGTCTCAATATCCAATTCAAACCATGCAGACCAACAAACTTCATGTTATACATCTAACGGTGACTGAAATTAATAATAATAATCGCAAACTTCATTCTTTCATTCTTTCATTCTGTCCACACCTGAAGTTTGGCACTATAGATGTTTTTATGTTTTAAATCAATAACTTTTGAAAAAATGTATTTTTATATTAATTATAAGATTTCTAATTTTATTTATTTAATTATTGATTCTCCTGATTCTAAATTTTAAATCAATTGACAAATTTATATAGTTTATTTTCAATAATATTAATGTATTACAATACAAAACGTGTCTTATTTCAAGCTACTTTACAGATTTTAATAAAGATTCAACGAATTTTAAATTTAATATGAAAATTAATGAATATTTTATGTTATAATTTATAATAATATATGAATAATTTTCATAATAATATTTCGTTTTTTTAATTACTTCTAAAAAAGACAATATAAATAAGAATACAGAATGAAATATCATGATATATTTGGAAAAAAGCGAGCACTGTTTTCAAATATTTATTAAGATTTTTAAATCCCTTCTTTATAATTTATTCCTCTTTTAATCATTTCTTTTTTTAAATTGAAATCTTCTTCTCTATTTTAAATAAAAATACATACCAAATTTAATTTCTCGAAATAAATGTTGTATTTCTTATCTCAAAATGCTTATTTTTTATTGGTAAATTATTAAATTTATTTAATTTATAATTTTATTATAGGTTTCAAATTAGGATCAATTATAATTTTAATCAGTTCAATTGTAAAAACAAAAAATAAGATTGACTGAAATATTTTTTTCACTATATTATAGATTTGCCAAGCCCGTCAGGCTAAAAATTCATTAAAATCAAGATCAAGATCCAAAAATTTTCACAAAAAAGCACTGATCACAAAAATCAAATATCTAAAATAATTTCATAAAATTAAAAATAACTATTTATTAATAGAAGTTTGAATTAATAAAAGAATTTAGAATCGATAAATTGAAATATTAATTGATTTAAATAATATTAAAGTTTGGATCGATTTAAAATTTCCAAATTTCTTTAAATTCTTATAATTATATGGGTTTAAGTTTGAAACACCTAAAATATGCATTGTTAGAATTTGAAAATATTTGAAGTTCATAATAGTTCTAGCATGAATTAATCAAATTCGAACAATTAAAAGTTTTAAGTAATTTAAGTTTAATATTACAAAAATTTTAAAAATTCAAAGTTCTTATACTAATTATTAAAGTTTGAAGCAATTAAAATTCGAATTAATAAAATCAAGTTTAAAATTTTTAATTTAATTTGTAAAGGTACAAGATTGGAATAATTGTTCCCATGGATTAAATTAAAAAAAAGTTATACATTTTAAAACTTTAGTTATATTTCAATTTTGATTAATAATAATTTGATTAATAAATTCAAGTTTGAAATATTTTCAATTTGAATCGATAGAAGTTGTGAATTTTTTAATTTCGAAGAATAAAAAAATATTGATAAAAATTTTGAAGAATGGTTTGTTATTAATTGAATTTTGTAAAAAAAAAATCCAAAATAAGGAATTTTTATTATCAAAAGATGTTTGGAATAAATTAAGTTTGCATAGAAGTTTAATAGTATATTGTGCACCAAGAGCAGAAAGAAGGTGTTTTCCGACGAGTGCAAAATTTGCTGCCCGAGCGAAGCGAGAGCAGCAATTTGCACGAAGGCGGAAAATCTTCTTTCGCTCGAGGTTCACACGCTATTTTGTGCAACACCTGTTCAGGTAAAGCACTAATTAATAATTGCGCGGGTACCTACCAGACTCAAATGTGTGCAGAAAAGTGCACTTTTCTGCACAGTATGCAGCAAAGTATACATTGTTGCTATGTGCAGCAATTACCTATTTTGCGTCTACTTTTCAGGCAAGATAAATGGTACTTTTCTTACAGGTGTTGCACAAATATATTTTGTTCACAACACTATTAAAAGAGAAATATTCTTACTTTTTGTAACATACAATAATTTTTTTTATTTTTAACTGGGGAAGAAAATCTGATTTATTTTTTAAAATTTATTTCTATTTATTAATTTGTAACAAATTTTAATAAATCAAAATTAATTCACAAAATTTAATTTCATAATGTATAATTAATTTTATCTAAATAAGTTTATAGTTTATTTGGTGTATTTAAACTATATATTAGCCAATAAAAAATGCAATTTTCGCGTTTTTCTTTTGCTTAGTAATAATAATAATCGCAAACTTTATTCATTCATTCTTTCATTCTGTTCACATCTATAGATGTTTTTCTGTTTTAAATCAATAACTTTTGAAAAACTGTATTTTTATATATGATTTCTAATTTTACTTATTTATTTATTAATTCTCCTGAATTTTAAATTTAAATTAAGTAATAAATTTATATTTTATTTTTAACAATAGTGTATTAAAATATAAATGCGTGTTTCACTTTAATCTACTTTACAGTTTTTAATAAAGATTGACACCACTTTAAACATAATATGAAAATTAATGAAAAAATATGTAGATATAAATAATTTAAAATAATTTAATGTTTCCAATATATTCAACGACTTGATTATAATTTTATTGAATACAACATAAATAAGAATAGAAATGAATATCATAAAATTAAATTGAAGAAAGCGAGCACAGTTTTTCAATATTTTTTAAGGCTTTTAAATGCCGTCTTTATAATTTATTGCTTTTTTTGGTAGACTTACATTTGTTAAACTAAATATATTTTTGGTTGATATAAAAATTCCTTAAAATTTAAAGCGTAGAAGTTTAAATTGAATGATATTTAAATTTTTGGAAATAAGATTTTAAATTGTTTTAAATAATTATTAGGAAGAGAAGTCTGCGTAAATAAAAAATTTAGAATCGGTAAATTCAAGTATTAATTAATTAAAGTTTGAATTAAGTATAAGTTTAAATCGATTTGAAATTTCCAAATTTCTATAAGTTGAAATTAATAGTTTTTATATTTGCAAATGATTTCAGGTTGCACTGTTTCCAATTTTTTAATATATTTTTAGACTTAAAGAGTGGAAATTGTAATCATAAAGTTTGGATTAATTTAAGTTCTAATATTATAATTCATTTTTTATAATTTGAAGATTTTAATATTGGCTGAAGTTTGAAATTCCTAATTTAAATATACATTGTTAAAATTAAAAAATATTTATAAGTTTATAATAATTTTAACATGAATTGATTAAAGCTTGAACCATTAAAAGTTTTAAATAATAATTGAAGTTTATTATTATTTAAATTTGAATAATTCATAATTCCTACATATATTATTTGAATACACTTTTTGCGCCTCAGATACAATAAAGATACCATAATATTATAGTTTAAGACACTTTCGAGACACTTGTTTTTAGAGTAAACTAATTAAAATTTGAAACACTTTGCTTGAATTCATATTAATAAAATTAAGTTTAAAATTTTTAATATAATTTAATTTGTAAAAGTTAAAGATTGAAATAAAATAAAATGAACTCATTTTTATTTTAATTTCTAAAAAACACAAATTATTTCAATCTTTCACTTTTACAAATTGAATTAAATTAACCCTCAACTGCTAAACTGGGTCTGACAGACCCGGTAGACCTTTTCCGCTCTCTCCTACACCAGACTGTAGATTGAAAATACTGAAAAAATGGCTCTAAAAACCCGGGTTTGTCAGACCCAATCTAGCAATTGAGTGTTAAAAATCTTAAACTTGATTTATAAATCTTAAAACTTTGGTTATATTGCAATTTTGATTATAATTGAAGTTTGAAATAATTTAAATTAATAGAAGTTAAGAATTTTTTAATTTGGAAAAATTAAAATTTATATCGATAGAAATTTTTGAGAATGGTTTGTTCCTAATCGAATTTCGTATTGTTTAAAGAAAATTTAAAAATAAAGATTTCATATCAATAGAAGTTTGGAATAAAATAAATTTGTTTAAAAAATTGTATTAATAAAAAATATTTTGTTCAAAAAACTTGTTAAAAAAATATTCTAATTTTTTGTAACGTACTATAAAAACTTTTTAATTTCAACTTAGGAAGAAAATCGAAATTATTCTCTAAAATTTCTTTGTATTTATTAGTTTATAACACATTTTAATAAATAAAAATTAATTCCCAAAATTTAATTTGATAGTAAAATTAATTTAGTCTAAATAAGTTCAATTTATTTTTTGTATTGAAACTATACTAGCCAACAAAAAATGCAATTCTCGCGCGCTGTAGCGCGCGTATTTTTGGCTAGTATTATTTATAAAAATTTAAAAGATGCTTATTTTTTATTTTTGATAAAAATTATTTCTAACGAAGCTACGTTCATTTGAATTTTTATTGACCTAAAACATTTGTTTTGCTTGCAATTGTTTTTTTTAACTACAATATAATCAAATTTCAATTTTGAAATTTAATAGAGTCAAAATTCGTGAAATCAGCATTAAAAACAGATTTTTGTTTTTCATCGGGAAAAAATATTAACATTCACTTAAAACTTTAAAAAATCGAAATCCATTCAGAAAATTTACGAGGGATTCTTTTTTTGGGGCATTTCATGAGAAATTCGGATGATCGAAAATAGATTTTGTTTACACTTTGTCCTTTGGTATAGTATCCTGGGTACTAAATAAGTTATTAAAAATGTTGCGGAACTTTTTGGCATAATTTATTTAGTACCCAGAATACTAAAAAATAATATCTTTTTTCGATCAATTAAATTTCCCAGAGAATGTCCCAAAGAAATAATAGCTCGTAAATTTTCTCTATTGATTTCTATTTTAAGAGTTTTATGTGTACTTTATTATTTTTCCGGATTTTTAAAAGGAGCAGAACATTTAAAAAAAAATTAATTGATTAAAAACCTTTTATAAACAAATTATGAAAAATTATGAATTTTGACATCAAACTTTGTAACCTTACTTAAAATATCATTAAAAATATCTGTTTAACACAAGTTCGTTTGAATTTTACCTTAAAATTAATTTTCGAAGAAATTTTAAAATATTTGGAAATTTTTGGCGCATGAATATTCCCTAAAACTCATTTGGCCTAAAACCCTTCTGGCCTAAACTCATTTGGCTTAAAACCCACTTGACCTCAAACCTATTTGGCTTAAAACCTATTTGGCCTAAAATCCATTTGGCCTAAAGCTCATTTAACATAAATTTTACATTATAAATTAGGTCAAATGGGTTTTAGGCCAAATTAGTTTTAGGACAAAGGGGTTTTACGCCAAATGGATTTTAGGCCGAATGGGTTTTATTTAGGGAATATTAATGCGCCTCTGAAATTTTAATTCTTTCATGCCCCCGGAAAACCCAGCAATTGGATTTTGTTGAAACTTGTTATTCGGTTTTTTTATCACTGATTAGGGGTCTTCCACAAAGTCATACCTTAATACTGGGTTCTGGGATTCTGTGCTTAAAGTATCTGTTGGATAGTAATTACAACATAACAGTTAATGACAAAAAATATGTTTTACGTAATAAATGTAAACCACGTTTTACTATATTTATGGGTCATTTTATTATATTTTACCTAAATAGATTACTAGGATTATAATAAAAGTTTTTATCTTTATTGTTTAAATTTTGAGCATTATAGGTGTTGGAGAATGAGGTCTGCTAAGTGTACCAATTACTGCGGATTTACAGACAAGATAATTTAAATTTATTACGCTAGTAATTTTGTTATTTAGATATTTATAAACAAAATTAAAAATCTATAAAATAGATTATTTAAATTAATTTAAAAAATAAAAAATAATATCCAATACGGTTATTACTGCAGCGAAAATAGACCGAATTCTGTGCTTTTTTATTAAAGTTTCTCAAATTGCAAAATATCCGTATTCTCATACAGCTCAGCTGTTTCATTTTTAACTACAGAACATTTTATAAAGTAATAATGTTGTCAAAATTGCACACACATCGAAAATCATTTTATACAAATTATCAGATTTTTCTATACATATAGGCCATACTGAGTTTTAATAAAGTATAATAAAATGACCTATACGCATTATTTGCTATTATTGTTAGTTTTTACAACTAATACCTTATCTCTTTTTTGTAATACTCTGGAGTTTTTTGAGTTAATTTATAGTAGTTTTCTTTTAAAGTAAAATTATGTTTTTAAACAAACATTCATACAGAGGACACAGAGAAGTCAGAGAACCTGCTAAATCCACTTTTTATCGGATTTGACACTCTTATTGAGTTCGAAAGAGAAAGAGATGACACATCGACTCACTGAAACAGTTACTCTGAATTATATGTATATATATGTTGTCGAAAAAATGTCATAAAATAATTTAAATTTTACGTAACAGAAATTAATTTAGCAAAATTGTAATCATACTTTTTATTTGAAGAAAGTTTAATCCAACAAACAATCTTGTCTACCAATTTAACAGAATGTTAAATTAGAAAATATAAACTTACTTAAATTTTATTTTTTACAAATGTTATGTTACAAAATTGGCATTTTAAGCCTCGACAGAAGCTTTATCTAGCTTAAATTTCACTCAACAAAAGTTTGCAAATTACACAAATACCAATAAGGGGCCATCCATAAACTACGTGGCTCCAATTTTCGAACTTTTCGACCCCTCCCTCCCCCCATGTAGCTTAACGTAGCATTTGATAGACCCCCTCCCCCCCTCATAAGGGCACGTGGCTTTTTTTTAAACGTCTTATAATGCCTAAATATATAATTGAACCCACCGCGATCAAAAGGGCATATGAACGAGTGCGCAGGTCCCCTGGCGCAGCCGTAGACTCGCTGTACGAGAGGCCAACGAAAGTCACGCGTAAGCCCTTTTGATCGCGGATGGTTCAATTTCTCACGTAAAAATAATTGCTGTAATATTTAATTGTGAATTAGATTTATTATTTTTTATTTTACTATTTATTAAATCATTGTTTTCAATAGAATTTTACCAATTACATTAGAAAGAACTCTCCCATTAAAATATAACCTAATTAGTAAATACGTTATATAATAAACATTTTGTTATATTTTATCGCTTGACAGGGAGATCTTTTTTATAATGGTTTTGAGGGGAGACTGCATCGATATTTTCAGCTATGTAAAAGAATTAACTTAACTAATTGTCGCTTCAATTTTTAAAATAATTTTTAATTTTAATCAGCCAAAAATTTTTTTGACAATCTTTGAATTTTTGTCTTTTGTCAAAATTAAAAGATTTTAAAATCCATGCTTATTTTTTTTAGATAAACATGTTTCTTTAATAGAAAAAAAATTTGCCACCCAAAATTTTAAATTTTACTATTTTTGAACCTTTTTTTTTGGTAAAAAAATTATTTTATTTTTTTGGAGAAAAGGATAAAAATATAAAAACTTCTGAAGATGTTTAGGAAATTAAAAAATCATTAAAGATTTTTTATCTTTTCACATTCATAATTAAATTAGTTATATTTCTACTAATCATCATTTAGTAAAAAATAACTATTAATTGGTTAAATTCACTTTTAGGTTATGTCAAATAACGAATAGTTTAATTAAATTCTGTTTACTAATTTAATTAGTCAAATTTTACTTTTTATAATTAAGTTAATTTTTTACTAATAATTAGTCATATTTAACTGATTCAGATTTAATGACTATTATTTGACTTTTATATGTTAAATGCTTATGTAGATCTTATATCCCAATGTGTTTTTTGTATGTTTTTTGAAAATTTAGTAATTTTTTGGTGTTCAAAATACGAAAACTTCAAGACAATAAAAAAATTTTAATAATAATTTTTTAACACGATATAAAATAGAGAGGGGAGGGGATTCAAAAAATTTTGACATAACTTTAAAAGGGTGATTGACAAATGTGTGATAAGTTATGACAAGGGGCGGGCGGGGGGGGGGGGGGAGGTCGAAAAAAGAAAAAAAAAGATGTCACGTTATTTGTGGACGCCCCCTAAATTGTATTGAATTTTCACTAAAATTTGAGTTAGAGGTAAAAACTAATAAATTAAGTAGTTAAATATTACAAAAAATTAGTGGTCCACTTTTCACTATCCAAATTTGGGGAGCTGTAAAATATAAATCAAATAAAACAAAAATGGCTTAGGAAAAACTTAACATATTGCAAAAGAAAACTTTTCTAAACTAATTATGCAGCTAAAACGACGGAAAATCGTAAATGATTTTTTAATTTCCTAAACATCTTCAGAAGTTTGTAAATTTTTTTCGATCTTATTTTTCATTAAGATTGTTAGATATAACCCTTTTCTACAGAAAAAAATTAATTTTTTACAGAAATAATGCTTTAAAAATTGTAAATTTAAATTTTTGGGTCCCCAATTTTTTTTCTATTAAAAAACATATTTTCAAAAAAATACGCATGGGTTTTAAAATCTTTTAATTTTGACAAAAAATAAAAATTCGAATCTAGTCAACAAATTTTTTGTCCAATCTTTTTTATGGCCTTTGAATTCCTTGTAAAAAGTTACTATAAAAATTATAATGACGATTAGTAAAGTGATTTCTTTCACATAGCTGAAAATGTCGCAGTCTCCTCTTATAATTCTTATTTTTAACAACTTCAAGGTTTTCTGGTAAGCATAGACTCGATTCAATTCAATTCTCTCGAAATGATTTTTGAGTTGCCAACGCTATTTAAAAAAAAAATATCTATGAAATTAAAATACAAAGCTACGTTGCTCGGACTCGAACCCCTCCCTCTCCCCATGTAGTCTAGCGTAGCATTTTGCCTGACCCCCCCCCCCCTCCCCCCTAACAGACCACGTAATTTATGGATGACCCCTAAACATAATTTTTAATCAATAAAAATCGACAAAAACAGGAACATTCAGTTTAGTGAGAATGCTGTTAAATTATTATAAACATCTAATTAAAAGTAAGACTAATGATAATTTTAAAACTAAATTGTTTATTTTACACTCACATAGCATACATTTTAAGGGATACCTATTCATTATTCTTTTGTCCTAAAAAGTTTGCAGTGAAATTTTAGATAATTTTTAGAAGAAAATAAACTACCTTTCATTAAAATCTCAAATTTTAAAAGCATTTTACCACGGAAAAGTATAAAAAATTATGGAATTGAAATCTTATCAAATCCTAAATAAAGTGTATATTGGCTACGTAAGACATTTAAATTTAGCATTAACTTTTTTAAATGTATTAAAATAATATGTTCTTCAAATCCAGATGAACCAAGAGACAATTTTGTGGTTAAAATCAGTAAATTTTCATATATGAAAATATTCATGTTACTCTAGTTAAAATATGTATAAGGGTCGTTCAAAAAATACGTTACGCCTTTATGGGGAAAGGGGGGGGGGGGGTTACGAGGGGTCAGAATATTAAACACTCCGAATCTCCATTTGTCCAAACTTTTAACTTCCCGAATCTCCAGTTGTCAGAATATTGACATCTCCATTTGTCCGACCGACAGAATATCCATTTGTCAGAATTTACAACTGTCCAACCTAAGGAATGTAAAATTGCTAAAACAGATTTCTAATTGTCTGGTAATTTGTCCGCAAACATTACCAGCTAATCAGAAAGCTGTTTTAGCAATTTTACATTCCTTTGGTCGGAAAGATGTAATTTCTGGCAATTGGAGATTCAGGAAATTGAAAGTTGGAACAAATGGAGATTCAGTCAATTGAGCTTTGGAGAAAATGATGGAGACCCGGTTTTCTTTATTGTACTCTAGAATATCTAGAAAAAATACTTCATACAGCAAAAACTTCGGCTAACTCATAGGACATTTTTAGAAGGATGTCCCTAACATAACTGAATAGTTAAATTTGTTATTTTTTCAAATTCTGAATTTTAATAAAGCATATAGTGCAAAAAGGGCGGTTTTGTGCACAAAATAGCCCCGCTCGACGGTACTTAATTTTTCTTTATATTTTTTTCTCATATCGTGGCGGCTTCCATAAATGATGTCACGCGTTTTTCGATAATTTTTATCCCCCCTCCCCCCTATGTCACATTATTATGCTCAAAATAAAAAATTTACATAGGCTGTCACAGATTCATACACCCCTCCCCCCCTTCCGTAAGAGTGAGACATCATTTATGGAAGTCGTCTAAGAGTGTTTTTAAAGTCGTTAATGACAAATCTAAAGTGATATTTTTAAAATTAAAAAAAAATTATTTACCGTGGTCATGGTTCATGACCAAATTTTTTTCATTGGTCACATTTTTTGGTTAAGAATTTAAATGGTTTTTCAATGAAACTTAGTCTCCTGGCCCATTGTGCAATGGATGAAAAATTCGAATGGATTTTTGAATCATAAAAACTTGTATAATTTTCTGTTAAGGGGAGATTACACTGATTTTTCGAAAAAAATTAAAATTTTTTTCTCG